>JARHVA010001709.1:422500-1022500 GCA_037957365.1 Torreya grandis | reverse complement strand
TGGCAGTGGATATGCAGGTTGATAGACTTGGTAAGACTAACCCTCATGAATACTCAGCTTTTCTTCTAAAAATGCAATCAAGCCACACACATCCAACATCTCATATGTAAGCTTTTGCCAATTTGCTCTTTCAATGGGATCACATTCACTTTTAATCAAATCTATTACATTTCTTACTTGATGGATGACATGATTAGGAATTTCTTGGCCACATCCCCTTTTGTTGTCAAGCTCTAATACATATTTTTTATATCACAGTGATGCTTTTTTGAAGGTGGAAATGAGATTAGGTTGAGTATGGGATGTAATATATTGGGAAGATTGGGAATAAGACTGATATGGCTCATGACAGGGCTGAGGCTAATCATATTGGACATGTGAAGAGAAAAACTCATAACCATATGCATCCTTGTTACTTGACGTGATTCCACGAGCAACCTGATCTTGATTAAAAATATATGAAGAGGCATAAGACCCATAGCTATGAGTAACAGAATTATACATACCAAATGGTGATTTCTTGATGATACCATGATTGCTTAACTGGCTGATTCAACTCAGAGTCGTCGTTGGTGTTGATAAAATAAAAACCTCCAAAGGCTGGTTGGCCGAAGAACACACCAAAAAATTCTTCAACTCCTTGAAAGATTCGTCCCACCGGGCGTGCCAAAAATTGTTGATGATTTAAAATTGCACTTGATTCTAATCAACAACAATGGGAAGTTTCAAGATGTGGGACTTGCGTCTTGAAACAACCTCTAGATTTTAGAGAAGATGGTTCTTCTTTAAATCAAGTATATACTGGGAAAAGGGTAGGAATTGTAACAGAAACACAATGCAAGAAAGAAAATCTAATCTATGGCAATGCGCCTGAATGTAATTCAACCTTAGTCCTGAGCACAGTGAGACTATGTGTAGGATTCATTTACATTTAAGAGCAAACAAGTGCATGATCAATGTAAAAGATTGAAACAACAGAAACAGGGGCTCACAACATAGACTTCTTTTGCTGAGATACAAAAAATGTCAACAAAGGCATAGGGTTCAATCTTCTTATTTGAATTTTCCAATCACATAAGAGGTGCAGAAACACGTACAGTTATGTAAACTTTCCAACTCAAGAAAACGAGACAAAAGCAAATGACATTACTAATCACATCTCTAGAAAATCTACAGTCTAGACTACTTTTGCAAATGACACAGATAATATCAACAAAGGCATAGGGTTCAATCTTCTTATTTCAATTTTTCAATCACATAAGAGGCGCAAAAACACGTACAATTATGTAAACCTTCCAACTCAATAAAACGAGACAAAAGCAAATGATATTACTTAGCCACAGCTCCAGAAAGTCTAAACTTGTTACAATAATTCTCTCTCAAAAATTCTCTCTACTAATGGATTCTAATTGATAATGATCCTGGTGATCTCTGCACCTTTAGTTATAGCCTCGAATCCACTCCAGATTGTCTGCTTGTTCCCAATCTAACAGCGCAAATCAAATCTTACCGAACTGGCAGTGTCTAACAGAAGATATTTTATAGATTCTGAAACGCTTTATCTTCTGGCAGTTCATTGGCTGAAACAGATACACATGACGATCTATTCTAGTAAACAAAAGATGACACTTAGTCAATTCCCTGAAAATCTTCTTATTTCTTAGGAGACACCGGAGAACGACACTTGGCATGTTTCACAACACTTACCGAAGACACGCGACACTTTCCGCTTTACTTCGACTTTTACTATATCTTTGCTCAGGAACGTTCCGACTTTGACACCTGTTGCAATCCGCTTCTTTGACACTTAATAACTTAACATAAATAAGACTCACTGCATCTCTTACCCGAGCAACTTTGAAAAGGGGCATAGGGACAGGGGGCAATCTTCGTTTGCTTCAACAAAGGACACATGGCAATCTCCGCTGCTCTTTAGCTATATTGTGAAATGTTCAGGATACATGTTAGGCTCCTACGGATGATGACACTTGGTAGTTTCCACAGACTTTTAGAAATAAAACCCAGGACCCACCACATTTTTTTTCAGCAATGAAAAATGAAGGAGATCTTTCGGATGGCGACACGTGGCGGCTTCCGTTGCTTCTGGGAAGATACGTGGCGTCTTTCGCTGCTTTTGGGAATGGAGTAGAAAGGGGCTCGGTAGATGACACTTGGCAGCGTCTGCTTGAATGGTTTGGTTGCGCCTTACTGCTTTTCGAAAAGTCACTTGACCCTTTGGTTTTTGGGACGCTCCTTTGATCTGCCCGATTGTACTAAGCCGTTGAATTGACCGATTGAACCAAAAATGGTTCAATGGTTCAACGGTTCAACGCTGCGTGCCGTTTACACATGAATCGAGGCATTGAATCGAGGATATTGAACCAAGGCTTTGAACCAAGGCATTGAACCGAACATATTTCGGATGTCTACACGTGGTGACTTCCGTTCTCTTCAGCTGGGATAAGTGGCATCTTCTGCGGCTTTTAGAAAAGTAAACTTGAGACCTTCCGCGACTGCCACTTGGCGCTTTCCGCTTGATTCTAATACTTAGCTTTGTTAAAACCTTTCGCTGAAAAGAGATGAACGCGGGTGCCGATATGAAACCACGGATGCTGACATGTGGCGCGTTCCGCTGCTTCGCTATGAGATACGTGGCATGTTCCGACCAACTTATAGAGAATATGAAAGGTACTTCGGACGACGCCACTTGGCAATATCCGCTTGATTTCAACACTTAGAGAAAATGAATCAAAGGGAAAATAGAGCCCGTGCTCTGTTTTCAAAACTTCGCCATCTCGAACCAAAGTATGTGGGGACAGCGATCTGGATCATGCGCTGCTGAATGTTAGAATGAAACGTATAGTATTTTTTACTCTACAAATCCCTGGGAACTAAAGTGAACCAGGGTTTAGGGAATTTTTGGGAAAATCCCTGGGAGCTAATCTTCGTCTTCGCCCTTCACATTGCGTGTAAATTTAATTTTCCGGCTCAAACCGACTGTTATTCTACCTAATGTTGGTGAATCTGCCGCCGAAATTTGAAGTAGAATCTTCAAAAATTCTATTGATGCGTAAAGTAGTTGGTTTTGCAGATTAAATTTAGTGTCGACGTGGAAAATTCATTTTTTAGGAGTAAATTAGGTTAAAGGCATTTTTCTTTTATAAAGAAAGTTCTTTTGCTGACTTATTTAGCATTGATTGCATTTGTTTGAATAGTATAAATCCGATCTTCAGCTCCGAAGGTAAATATATGAAAGGTTGATCCAGTGAAAATTTTCAAATTTAACTGGCCTTTTGCATCAGTATTTAAGTGTCGTTGAAGCAAACTTTCATGCCTGTGCCCTAAATTTTTTTAAATTAATTTTGAAAAGAATCGATCACTAGATCTCAGAAACCCCCCAGCCGAAAGCACAAAAAGGAAAAAAAAGAGGATCCCGAAATTTTTTTCTTTAATTTGTGCAAAGAAGCATGCCATGAATTCCTCCCTGTTTTCAGAACTGTTCCATTTCTTTTAATCGTTTCAATTTGTTTTTGTAGGCCATTGTGAATCCCTCCCCTGCTTTGAGTTTTAAAGTCAATTTCTTTTGGAGCCTTGTGTCTCATCAATCGCCATTTTTGCTTTTCACTGCCGCGTCCATAATGAAATCAAAACCAGTCACAATTATGCTTTCCAACGTGAAAGCTTAGTTGAGCGCGTTGTTCTGTTCCTGACAACTTTAAAAAAATTAGAAAAACTAAGCTGACTGGTGGTCACTTTTTGACTGGAGAATAAGACAACCTCATATCAAGCAAAAGAGATGCAAAGTGACAGGTAGTCTTCGCATTTGAGCTGCCGCTGGAAAAGCAACCCATCAAACCAGTGCTGGGTTTCGGGCGGCTGACCGACAAACCGGCAAAAGACATGCATGAAACCTGTTGTTGACCTGCAAATGATCGAAAAAGACTGTTTTGAGTGATGTTATAGTTTTATCACGCCTGTGGGAAATGTTTTTTGATTTTATATTGTTGCGTCGTTTTAACATGACTTTAATAAAATTAAATATATTTTTAATATATATAGATGGTTACAAGAGTAAAATGTCATATTGGTATTCACGATTTAGAGTTTATGTCAAAAGATATAAATTGGGTTAAAATAAAAAATCTCGAGAATTAAGAAATCAAAGCAATTAGAACAACATTATAACTAATTGCCATACATTATGTGTTGACCATAGTCCTAAAAGAAGGAGGTAGTGGATCGTCCTAGAGATGCTAGGCACTCCAAGTAGAAGGATTAATTGAAGGAGGATCAAATACCACCCAACGCTCTTGCGTAGGGTCTTGGGGAGCCAAAAAAATAGTGATGTCCCAACTAGGAGGTCACTCAACAACACGACCAACCAAACCACATACTTGTATAGAGGAACTTCGTCGAGATAGGCCAACAATAAAATTCTCATGACATAACGATAAACTCCACCTTGCCCCCTCCTCTCTCAATGAAGACGAGTGGAGAAGCGGCTATGACCGCAAGAACAACTTCATTTGGGGGAGGAGAAACGTGAGGTGGACGATATGGGGGGACACAACTCCTGTACAAAGAGTACTCTCCCATTGGTTGAGAAACTCATGTAAGTGTTGAAATTCAAGAGCTACCTTATCTGTTTGAGTTTGAATCTGCATAAAATCCAAAGAGATAACAATCACCTTGTCATTACCAAAACAATGACAAGATGGATTCCTAGCTTTCCATAGTTGAAAGTAAATTATAGTCGTGAAGAAATTCCATAGAAAGAGATGTATACCAACCATTGAGAATTATCCCAAAAAACCATATGTCGAGAGAATGGTTTTAAGTGGAATCACTGTAAAATACTATGGATCCAATGCTAAGTAGATTGAGCTTTGGGGCAAGTAGAGGCCAAGGAGCCAAATCATGAGAAGAAATCAAATCTTTAACAATATGAATACCTTTTTTAAAAATCCTCAAAGCTTTCATACTTGAAAATTTTGCTAAGAAAAGACTAGAACTGGTCATAATAGGAGACCAACAAATATTGTCATCATTGAAGGATATGCCACTACAAAAACTAGCACCCACCCGTTTTAAATAGGGTTTTATAGTTTCAAAATCCTTCCAAACATTTTTGGCAACAAAAGATTCCTCAATCTTGACAGGAGCAGTGGTAACAATCAAAGTGTGAAACCCAATGTTTTTCCAACTAGCTTTACCATAAAGAGAAACATAGGCAATGTTGTGTTGTAGAAAATTTTTATAGGCTTCATTGCCTTCAATTACCTGGGCCACCCATTTAGCTCACAAAGCAACATTTTTTCCTGTAAATTTCAATAATGCCCATACCACCTTTATCATGAGGAAGACAACAAATATCCCAAACAACCATGTGATGGCCTTATGTTTGTTTAGCTTGGCCCAAAGGAAATCCCTCAAAACCTTTGCCAAATTATCTTAATAGGATTTAGAAGTGGCCCTATAAGAATATCAATATACATGAGTGGCCCCCAAAATCTTAGAACATACCTAAAAAAATTTGGTTAAAGAAAGGGGTTTGGAAATCCAGTACTCATTTTTATTCTCCAATTGATCAATAACATATTGCCAAAGCTCAAAAGGGGAGCTATCAAATGCAAATGAGATACCAAGGAATTTTAATTTCTCCTCTTTTTTTATCCACATCTATTTATACTATTTAATCCATTATAACATAAACACCATGCTTTGTTTGTAGCATTGGGTTTTATCCCCTTACAAACTAGAACCCGAGGCTTTAGAAAAAAATAAGGCAATGCAATGCCTCTTTGAAAGATGATTCTTTTTCATCGAGAGTATGAAAAGTATCATCAAAAGTGATCACTGATGAGTTGAGAGGATTGATCATGACTTATAATTCCCCTAATGAGTCCTCACTCTGCTCTATGAGCAAGAAGATATCCAAACACCTATGCAGACAAAACATACAAAGTTGGTGCCATTGGAAAACCTTGTCTTATAGAACAGAATATGCCAAGGCTGTCATATTTGAGCCCATTGATAGTGAGGTAGGCCAAATCTTTAGAAAACAAATTATGGACTACCAATATAAAAAATTGGCCAAAACCTAAAGCTTGAAGCATAACAATAATAAATGGCCATTCAATCTTATCGTAGGCCTTCATAAAATCAAGTTTGAGGAATATGATTCATTGATAAGAGGCCCACACCCATTATTTTCCTTCCTAGACAACAATGATATTATCCAAAACATATTTATTTTTTATGAAGTTTGATTCCTCTGGTCTAATGATAGCAGAAAAGGTGAGACAAAGACGATTCAAAAGGGATTTAACAAGGATTTTATAAGACACATTGAGGAGGAGGATGTGGCGCTAACTAGTAATGATCTTAGGGTCACTAGCCTTGGGAATGAACTTGGTATTGCATTTGTTAATAAGAGAGCCTAAAGATTTATTTTGCAGGGCTTCTTTATAAACTTGAAATAGGTTAGGCCCTACAAAATGCTAATCAGCTTTAAAAATACACGAGGGAAACCATTAATACAAGGGAATTTGTCATTGGTCATGCATTACATTGCATGAAAGAGTTCCTCAAGAGTTAGAGGGACATCACAAAGTTTCTAGTCTACAAGACTAAATTTGTGAGGCACCACGTATAAACATTATTGTGACACATGCACATGTTCCACTGTCTCTCCTTGGGCTTGAAATATTATCTTATAGTAATAAAAAAGAATAAATAAATTTCAAATAGGTTGATGAGATGCTGATGATAAATCTTGATGGCTTTGATTTTCTCCCTAGCTTGTTGTGCCCAAAAGGATTTGAAAAATTATTTTGAAACCTAGTCCTTGATTTTGAGCCAATGCAGGTGAACTCAAATTTGTGTGCATCTGGCCACTTGGCTATCTACAATTTTAATTTTATGCTTAAGAGAAACTTCCATGATTTACAACTGTAAATCAAAAGCATTGTGCTCAAGTAGAGAATATAATATTTGGTATTCTTTGAGCACAACACCATCGACCCACTTCCAAACTCATGTAATTTAATTGCCATAGTGGCAGAGGAAGTTGGAAACCTCATTCCACCACTCGATCTAACTAGAAACAAATGTAGATGTGGTGCAAGGTTGCAAACTTTGTCAATGATATGAATGGTGCCCTATGGTAGAGAAGAGATGTGTTAAAAAAACATTGATTACATGGAAACTTGAAATGGCCACCACTCCACTCCACTTTACAAGTGATGGGACTCTGGTTTGAAAGGACAATTTCTACATGAATAGTGAGAACTTTCCCACTAGAAAACGTAAAAGAGATCACATTTTTCTCAAAAATTATGAAACGATCCCACTGCTTAAGGACCCTATCAGTGTTGGCATGATAATTGGACCAAGTAAACTAGGAAAAATTATTAAATGTGCACTATCATAAAAGTGGGTCCACCAAACTCCATTGGCTTTTAAAATAAAACCATGCTTCACATTCTCTTACACTTTATTGCATTATGAGGGCACCGATTTTGTCATCAAAACTCTTAATCATATTAAAATTGCCACAAATCAGCTAGGTGGAAAAAGACAGATTATTAGTAAGCCATCGCCATAATTCCATTCTATTAGGGCCTTTATTTGGGGTGTAAGTGTTGAGAACCCACAATGAATAACCATTAATGTCAAGAAAAACATAAATAACTTGATGTGATGGATCTTTACCCAAGGAAATAACCAAGGAGAAAATCAAAATACTGGCACCACCATGTCCATATTCATGTAAAGTGGAAAAGTGAGATACATTAGACAAAATACATTTCATAGTAGCTAGTAAAAAAAACTCTGAAATCTTAACTTCTTGAAAACAAAAATAAAATAAAAAACATTCAACTATTGATAATAAACATGCACAAAGAATTTATGAATGGGCTTTGCGAGACCTCAAGCATTCCATGATATTAAATTTATTGGGGGGAGTCTTCCATAATCAGTTATCCCTGACCATACTCTATGTCTACTTCAGTTCTAAGTGTCTCAAACTAGTTCTCCAATAGATATTTCTATTTTGGCATAAAATCCCCAAGCACAATGGAGTAGCATTTAGCTTCATTTTCCTCTTGAGGAGAGTTAGCACCACCACAAGGTGGACTACACGACTGCCGAGGGATAAGATTGCTTACATAAGGTGTCCCAACATGGGAAGAACTTACATGAGGCTAAATAACTTGATAATCTTGACTTTGAGAGGTTGTTGGAGAGCTATGAGACAGGGGAAGGTTAAGAAGGGGCAATGAGATTAATTTTCTCCTTGGAGGAGGATTTCATAATAGGGGGAATATTGGTTAGCTTAGAACCCTTGTTTTTGGTGATATATTTTTTGTTAGCTACCATTGTCCAACCATCATTGTTCTTTGACACCTTTTGCTTTTCAAATGGTGCTTGTTTAGCATAGGGATTTGACTAACCCATAGGAGGACAATCACAGATACTATAGTCGGGAGATTGACATTGGAAGCAAGTGTTTGGAAGATTAAAGTAGGTAAATTTGTTTTAAAGCATAGGAAAAATTACATGAATATTCATTAAATCAAAATAATGGCTAAGACCACAATTTATACAAGACATAGTTATAATATTAGCCCCATTAAAATATGATGGCTATAATCCAATATTCTACCTATCTCCTAATCAAAGCTATAGGTCAAAATAGTTAAAAACCTACTTAATAAAACATAACAAGATTAATGATAACCCAATAACATAACAAATACATTTTTACGTGATTTAATTACTCACAAATTTGATAGTATGGTGAATTAATCACCAACCTATTTATTCCAACAATCTCCCCTTAATTCACCATAGTATTAAGAGTATAAAAGATGATTTATGAATGCCTCAAACTTATCACGTGCAAGTGACTTGGTGAATACATCTGCACACTAATCTACAACGAGTAATACTGGAGCTAAATGTTGTGTTATTAAACATGCTCGTTGTAGACACCTAAATTTCATTTAGTGTCGAAATGCACCTAAATCTATTAATAATTCTTCTTAACTTAATAAATAACATTTCCTCCTAAAATAAAATAATTGAATAATTCAACATATTTGATTAAATCAATTGTGCACCTTTAAATCCTTATTTTAAATATTTAAATCTAGATTTTCCACCTATTCAAATCTATCCCACCTTTTTTTTCCTCATCCCAACCAAATCCCCAAAGTTTTCCACCTCTTATGACTCCTCTCCTGAGTTGTCAAGCAAATTGACTAAGTATTGTTAAGTCAGCTATCCAACCCCACTCTTTTCTCAACCAGATTGAAAAGGTCTCCATCCTCAACCATTGATCATTTGGAATATTAAAAAAGTCTAAATGATCCTCCACCATTGGATCCTTTTCCAAGCTTCTATAAATAAGCTTGCAAATCTCTATTTTTAATCATCATTTGCAATCACAAATATTGAAATCATAAAATCTTGAGATATCACAATTATACTCAAAATCATATAAAGAAAATCAAAGTGAATAAAAGTCATCCTTTTGCACCAAAACATTGTCCGTTGTCTCTTTGCATTGGAAGAGTGAGCACCACATACTTGAAAGAGCAAATCGGATATACATCGCAATGGAAAAATCTTGTATTCAAAGTGTGAAGTTTTGATTATTATTTTCTTTATTTATTGTTCTATCTTAGTTGAATTTTAGCTTAGATTAATATTAATTTACTTTCTTTGCATATCTAAATTTAGCTCATACATTTCTAGCACGCCCGATCGGATGTTTCCCACATCTTTTAATCTTTCTTATCATCATTTTTTTCACTTAGATAGCATTTTTCTTTTGATTTTTGTTGTTTATGCTTGCATTTTGTATTTAATATTGCTTTTTTGATTTTGTATTTAATCTTTCTTTTTTTAGTGCTGGTATGGATTACAAGTTGCTATCACTAGTTTTTTGTTTAGCTATGTATGTTTCTCTACATAACAGTGACTTTGAAGGCTCTAGCAGTGAAATTGTAGGACTAAACAACAAAATTGTTCTTTTTTCTATGTTTTTCTAATTTTTTTGCTTTTTTGCAGGTTAGCAATGATTTTGATTGAAAATAGTGATTTTATCATATTAGAAGCATTTTCATCAACAAGTAGTGAAATTGTTCTACCTTGCAGTGAAATTATCATTTCTTATAGTGAAATTGTTTCTACCTTGTGCAAAATTGTTTCTCACATTTTCAAAATCACTCCTAAGTTTTGTGAATTCACTATGAACATTTTATTAATGATTTCACTACTAAGTTTTACAATTTCATCACTGATTTTTACAAAAATGCCACTAAGTTTTACAATTTTGACACTGATTTTTATAAAAATGCCAATAAGTTTTACAAAAATGCCTTGCAACAAATTTGTTTTGCATTTTGAGTGGCCATCTTCAAGAGGCCATAACTTTAGACTTGGGACTCCATTTGAGCTATCATTTTCACCAAAATGAAGAATGCAAGCATGTAAAAATATTTAACTTTTATATACGTTAACTAATTCAATACATCAAATTTTTATCATACTTTCTAACTTTTTGTTTAATTTTATGTTTTTGACTAACAATTTCACCTTTCTCTCTAATTGTGTATCTATGAGATCATTCTAAAAGAGTTAATTATTATTTGTTTTTATTGGTTTTATCTAACCTTTTGTAGATTGCTTTGAAGATAAGCCAAGTTTAAACTTTTTAACTACTTGTTTGTAGGACGTTGGCCAAAGACAAATGCAAAAAGCAAAGAGTCTAACAAAATATTTCATTTGTTTTCACTAATGTTTTTCATTTTCAATTTTTTATATTCTTAGTAAATAGATCACACTTGATTTTCTGTGGGATAAATCTATTTACTATTTTTTCATCTTCTTATTTGGTTGTAAAGGTTGTGTATGGTCTTTCTTTGGCATCACATTGGTGACGATACTTGGAAATAAAAAACAATCTTGTAACTTATTTGTTAACTAGTTGATCTTGTTATGATCTTTATTTGGCATCATATTGGTGCTGATACATGGATATCAGAAACAAGTACCAATTCTTTATTTTATTTTTTTAGGGGCTCTATCGATCGTAGATTTTATCACCATGTGGTAGGCCAAACCCTATTTACCAATGGGGTATATAAATTGAGACCTAGCTATTTAAATTGCCTAAGCGGTTGTGTGTTTTAATCACACCATGATGTGAGGGGATTTAATGATCTAATAAGCAGTGTTTCAATAGTTGACTTGAGATTTGATATTACCAATTATCAAACACACTGAGACCCCTATGACTATGTTGGATATTTTTAGGATAAGATCCAATAGTGTGCATCTACTTTATCAAAAATTTCTATGGATTTTTTCTCTAGATAAGCTTGTATAAACCTTAATCCCAAGATAACCTTTTTGCCATTCAATTTTGGTGCATCGATTAGCAGTTAACACTAAGAAATAGCTTTCCACACACCCTCTAAATTAGACTCAGTGGGCCATGGCAATGGTAGGATATTTCATGATTAGTGCCTTGAAATATTAGGTCATAACTGAGAGCATAGATGAGTGAGTGACAATAGAAAGACCAATAGTTTTTCATAACCATTCATCTTAGTTTTCACCCTTTATGTGCAAATTGTCTTGATTGTTTAGAATAGAATTTCGTTTGTTGTTTCTTTGTGTTTACCACATACTACAAAATCCTTATTTGCAAACAAATTCTTTTGAGTTTAAAAGTTATCCTAAAAAATCACAACTTTCTCTTTAAAATCTCAAAAACATTTAGTTAGCAATCAAAATTTTAATCACTTTGGTACTTTTCTTTACTAGAGTATAATTTCAAGTCTTTTTCATTGTTGAGTCAAAAATTTTCTTAGTAACATTACCCATTGCAATAAGCATGGCTATTTGGAATAATCCCTTGACCAATTTCATCCTGAATCACAATCCCAATAGTCCATATTATAACCTAGGATTCTATCCAACCAACTTTGATTCAAATGCATATTTGAATCAATGTCAAATCAATCACCAATCCATTCTAAATCCAAGTTTGAATATGTATTCATCTTCATCCATGAATCAATCAAATCCAAACTTGAATAGTCATTCAGGTTTCCCAAATCAATCTTTCAACTCCTACACCCCTCAAAACCAATCATTCCAAATTCATCAAAATCAACCATTTGGTTCTACATCCAATCTATTTCCAAACTTGAACAAAACTACATCAAATTCACATTTGCTCACAAACCCATCAGATTCAAGTCCATCAACCTTCATAAATCCACCAAATCTAACTAGTTTCACCTTCAACACAAATCCAATAAATTCATTCTTCCAAGATGAAGCTACCTCTCTACTACATCAAATTTACATTTGTTCATAAACCCAATAGATTCAAGTCCATCAACCTTCACAAATCCACCAAATCTAACTAATTTCACCTTCAACACAAATCCAATAAATTCATCCTTCCAAGATCAAGCTACCTCTCTATCCCACTTCATTACTAGGGAATCCCAAAACATTCCACATCAACATCATCGTGCCACTAGTAAACTTATTTTACAAAATTAACCAAATCTCCCCTCAGCTAGTTATAGCCTTGATTCTAACATCCCCTATCACACTAATAAAGGGAATCCAATTCTATCACCCCTACCATTTAATATCACTTCACCCTCAAAGTTACAACGACTTCGAAATTCCCAACCTGTCAAAAATAGTAATGTGCATATTAAGAAAAAAATCACTCCTTTAGGAAAACCTTATGATGTATTCTTTCAAAAATTGGTCACTGCAACCTTAGTTATATATCCAAACACCAAATACTTTGAGCCAGATGTCCCAAAACCTGAGCGGTATAGACCTAATGAGTATTGTGATTATGGAAAAATTGAAGGTCATTATATAAACCATTATATGAGACTAAATCATTATAACCAAGATTTGATTAACAAAGTGTACATCACGGTAGATCCAAGTGTATCCACATTTGAAATTAATAGCTAGGGGATATGCCAAGATGTCTTTCCTAAGCCTAATAAAGCCACACCACTTCTAAGTCAAGCTCATAACCTTCCATCCAATTTTCAAGATCCCATTTTTAACACATCCATTTTCAGCCTATCTATAGTCAATCAAACTACTTTTGACAACCAACCATCCATTTTTGATAAAGAGCCCATCTTCATTGAAGAGACAATATTTGACCAAAAAACTATCTTTGATCAAGAATCCATCTTTGATCAAGAACCTATCTTTGATCAAGATCCCATTTTTGACAAAGATCCCATTTCTAACCAAGATCCTATCTCAGACAAAAAATCCTTCAATCAACATAACCTTTTTCCCATTGGCCAAACAACCAAACCCTTATCACCTATTTAATCTCCCATCATCCCACAACATTCACCCCAAGTGATAGAGGTACTTATAAACAAAGCAATTCATTAAAAAGGAATTATCGAACCCATTCATTTTAAATTAAACACTGGACCCCATAACATCGGCTACAAATCATTTGAAAGTCAATGTAAAGATGTTAGTGATACTTTTGTGGATTCTAATGGAACTTCATCCATAATTAAAACATGATCCATTCATAGTCTCTATGAGGACTTTGTTGTCATCACTCCTTTCATCAACCTCACCAATCCTACCTTTCATCTTTCAAGTCAATATCTTATATCTTTTGATTAGGACCAATGATCTCACTTATAGTTAACTTCCTTCCATGATAATAAAATAATTACAGACTTCCTAGCTAGTCTCCTACCAGAAGATTATCAAGAAACATCTACATATTATGAGGAACAATAAGTGTACCTCAATTAAAATCCAAATCTAAAATCCACATCCCATAGTGAAAACCTCTTTGAGGCACTATCAGATGATCAAAATAAAAATTATAGTCAAAATCTAAATCAAAATATAGAAAACCAAAAATATATGTCCCTTAGTGAAATCCTGTTTGAGTCGATATTGGACAATCCAAATATGAATCCTAATCAAAATAATCAAGAATAATCCTTTGGTCAAAACCTTTCTATGGCACCAATGGATGAGAAAATTAATATATCCTTTGCATTAGCACATTTTTAAGATGGATCCCCATCACAAAGTAAAAATATCATTGAAGAAGCATTTAATTCTCAAATCATCCCACTTGTAGTTACTCCTAGACTTGATAAATGTGAGATTATTGGTCCCATTCACCCTTTACATCATGACCCATATACTCATCCCCACTATAATTCCATACCTCTAAATCCTTTATGCAATCAACACACATCCTTCATATAACATACTTTCTACTTCACCCTTTCTAACAACACCCTCTATCATAGGGTCTATGACTATATCCTAGTAAATTTGGAAGGGGCCAACTTAGAAATCAATTAATTTACTGAAGACATATCTAGAGTGCATACCTAAAAGATCAAATAGTGGTAAACATCATGCATCTTGACCCCTTTTGTAACCAAGATGCCAAAAAGCAAAGGAAAAAAAATCAAAAAGAGAAAGAAAAATAACTTCATCCAAATGTGAAAACCATTTCTATGGCACATTGGGAAAGTACCATGATGAAAACCAATTTTTTGGAATCATGCATAACATATCAATTGTCTAAAAGTACCCTACACTTGGGGGCAAACTCATTCCATTTTAATTCTATGCATTTTAAGTCATCCCTCCATCCTTACCCATCCTACAACTTTTTTAATCACATCCTTTACCATCATACGCTTACACTAAACCATCCTTACTTATCCTAAGCTATCCTAAAGCATACTTACCCATCCTACGCCTATCCAATCCATCCTAAACTCATCTTTGACCATCAAATAACATACTTGAATACCCTTACCTATCCAAACCCATCCTTATATGTTTAACCCCAAACCCATTGAAACCCATCCAATATTTGACATCATAAAACCATCATTCTTCTCATTTTAACCTTGATAAGGAAGTGGAAACGTCTTGAGACATGTTCTTAAAAATATCTTGGTGTATCCTTGCAATGCTATTTTGATGACTAGACACTTGGTTCTTACCTCATGTGTTCCCTAGAGTTGTCATCTCAATTCCAATCCATTCCTACTCATCTATACTCCATATATAATGTATTCATTCCATCCCCTTCCACTCACTCTTTAGTGCTAGAATATGGTTTTCCATTTGATGGTATTCCTTCTATATACACCTATAAATTTAAAAAAAAACCAAAAATATTACAAACTCTAAAAAAATCCAAAATATTAGAAAATAAAACAAAATACAAAAACAAAATCCAAGCAATAATAATAAAATCCCTTGTCTTTAGTTGCATACCCTAGTCATCCCTTATATGGATTACTCATCGGGCAGTTCAAGATTATCAAAAATCACATATGCCAAAGGGTTATACTTTAGCCTAGGACATCCAAAAAAGTCATTTGCTTACTTGTTTTAGTCTTTTGCTTCCCTAATTGTATAGTCATTTACTTTCTTTCACATCATGGGTGTTTATTTACTTCTATAGTGTTTGTTTACTTATGTGTTTGTTTTACTTACATCATTTTCATTGTTGCAAACATCTCTTTTATCTTATCTTTATTGTTGTTTCTTGTGTCTAGATCATTTTGCACATTACTAATGGTGTTATTATGATCTTCCATATCATGATGCATTAAGTTTTATCCTTGTGAATCTATTAGTCCTTATGTATTATACGATAATCATCATGGTTTTTCTATACCATTGATACATATTGTCATGCATAATATCAAAAATTAGGTTGCTCAGCTCTTACTCAGTTTGAATTATTGTTGGAAATCTAATATAAATAACCAAATAAACACAAAAAAACTATCAAACCATCTCATATTCTCAGATGAAGCATTTGTATGTCATATTTCTCTTCCATCCATTCTTATCTCATCCTTGTTTTCAAATCATTTGATCCATCATCATTAATCCATGTAGTCACTTTATATTTTTGTTAATGTTTGCATATCAATCATCCAAAATCATTTCCTAATCTTTCCATTCAATCTCCCACACTTGTCGATTGGGACCGATAAAATCATAATTTCCATCCTTTCTCCATTATCCAATCACAATGTGTAATCATTAACTTAAATATGTTACTAGCATCCATTGGTCAATCTTACATTACATCATCACTTTTCTTCCCACATTAGGAGAACTACATCTAGCTTAATATCCCCACTCAGACTTTGTCCATGGTGGATTATGTAGGTAACACTTAGAGACATGGGGCCTCTAAGGTTAGTTTGGCTACCATCATCCATCCAAGCCATTTCATCCATATTTTTTACTATCATTTAACCAAAGTGATATATCTCCTTATCAATGCTTGCAAATATCAATTTTGTAAATCTTTATCACAAATCAGACAATCTATATTTTTCACTTTATGGCATGTGGCTTACCATCATTAAGATATATCATTTCCACATCTATTTGTGAGACCTTTGAGTCCGAATGCAATCCAAGCATGTAGTCTATAAAGTGGAAAATGTAAATTTTCCAGTATCTTCTCTAGCATTCAATAATTAGGGGTAAATAGTTTTACATGTACCTTTTATAATTTTTCAAACATTAGTATTGAGATAAGTATCTTTATTATTGATTATAGTTTTCTCATTTCCATCCCTCATTCAAATCATTTTTCATCCATTTTTTTTCAAATTTTCATAAACATTAAATCAATTTATTCCATATTTATATTCAAAATCTTATAATCATCTATTAGAGTAAAATACACAATCATTTATAAAATCAATATATTTTTTTATTTATAGATCCGCACAATCATTTGTAAAATCAATATTTTTTCTATTTATAGATCCATAGTTTATTATTGTTGGGATATGTCATTCCTACACCTACTCAATTGACCACTGCATCATTAGAAACAACAATAAGCATGTAATCTATGAACGGTTAAATTATTATTTTTTAAATCCATACTTTAGTTTTAATTATCTAAGGGAAACCTTTTTATGCCACCAACATCTTGCAAATTTGACATCAATCTTGAAATAGTTTAATTTATCTTTTGTCAACCTCATGTTAAACATTTCTTCTTTTTATCAATTTTGAGCATTTGTCCATTTCTCACACAAACCCTCGAGGGGGCATCATCACACTTATTTTCATTCATTTGCGGCAAATTTTTGCTTTTATATCATCAACACTTTACTTATTCTATAATTATTCAAAATAGTATTACTTCACAACACTATTTCAAAGAGGGGCAAATGTAGACACCTAATTTTCATTTAGTGTCAAAATGCACCTAAATCTATTAATAATTTTTATTAAACTAATAAATAACATTTCCTTCTAAAATAAAATAATTGAATAATTCAACATATTTGAATAAGTTAATTGTGCACCTTTAAATCCTTATTTTAAATATTTAAGTCTAAATTTTTCACCTATTCAAACCTCATCCACCTTTTTTTCCCTCATCCCAACCAAATCCACAATGTTCCCCACCTCTTATGACTCCTCTCCTGAATTGTCAAGTAAATTGACTAAGTTTTGTTGAGTTAGATAACCAACCACACTCTTTTCTCAACCAGATTGAAAAAGTCTCCATCCTTATGGATGAGGACTCATCCTCAACCATTGATAATTTGGAGCATTGAAAAAGTCCAAATGATTCTCCACCATTGGATCCTTTTCCAAGCTTATATAAATAAGCTTCCAAATATCTATTTTCAATTATCTTTTGCAATCATAAATATTGAAATCATAAAATCTTGAGATATCACAATTGTACTCATAATCATAAAAATTGAATCAAAGTGAATAAAAGTCATCCTTTTGTACCAAAACAGTGCTCATTGTCTCTTTGCATCGAAGGAGTGAGCACCACATACTTGAAAGAGAAAATCAGATATACATCACAATAGATATATATTGTATTCAAAATGTGAAGTTTTGATTGTTTTTTTCTTTATTTGTTGCTCTAGATTAGTTGAATTTTAGCTTAAATTAGGATTAGTTTACTTTATTTACATATCTAAATTTCAAACCTGAGTGGGGTTGGGTACAACCAACCCAATTTAGTTCATATACTCATGTATGTAATTAACCTAAACTTTAATGTTCTTCATGTGCTCATGAAACACTAGATTGTAAACTAACTTAATAACACACTAATTATCATAATAAATAACCATAGGCTAAGTTTATGGTAATACCAATCTTAAAATTATGTGACATATCCATATTGATTTATAGACAACTCCTTTTTTAGCATGATATTATACCTCAGTGAAAGATTGAGAAATAATTTTTTTCTTCTTGCTCCTCCATGAGATAGGACCAGATCCTAAAAATAAGAAAAATCATCATGTGGGTTTCCTATCTTCAATTTAACCTACATGATCTATTTCTATGAAACCTGTCAAGAATAATTAGTCACTTTTCTTGTATTATAGGCCAAACTACATTATACATTGAATGTATCTCAGTATTTGCTTTGGTGCTTTCTAGTGACTCAAATTTTAGTCTTGCATGAACCATGAAATATAGTTTAAAACATAGTTAATGTTTGGCCTAGCATATGTCAATTAAATAATACTCCAAATTAACTGGTAATAGAGAGTGCCATTTACTAGTGGTGATGGATCTAAATGAGACAACTAAATTATTGTCTACATAAGTGTTGCAATAGGTTTGTAGACCATTTATGACTTCTAAAATTGTCCCTCATCTTGCTTCTTAATATTTACTAAAATACCTCACTATGTTTCTATTCATGATCCTTTGGCCTACACTATGTTGATATATGCACATATTATATGAATAATGCATATGCACATTATTTTGGTTAAAACTAGTTATCTTTATATAAACTAGTATGATTTAATAAATTGCATGTTTATGATATTACTAATGGAAAGTGAAGATTACATAAACTTATTGAAAGGTGTTTTATACCAAAATATATGAATAAAAAAATATTTGTTTGACTTGCTAATAACTTGTAGTAGCTACTAGGCACAACATATATCAACTGGGTGAAACCTATAAAAACTATGGTAGAACCCATAACAACTGGATGAAACTCATAGCAACTATGGCGAAACCATAGAAAATGAATGAAACCCTTAAAAACTATTGTGTATCCCATATCAACTATTATTTAGCCCATAACAACTTATATTCAACTTGAATTAAATTGTGTGTAACACATAGCTAATCTATAATAACTAGGTTTATAACCCATATCAACCAAAGCTAATTGTAACATCTACTAATAATACCCTGTGGTTGTTGGATGGTGGAACATGATCTTATTAGAATGCCTAGTTCTTAATAGGGGGTGTGGAGAGAAACACCCCTCCACTATGGTCAGCATGGGGGTCTAAGAGTCCCTATTGATAGGGGTTTAGAGGCAACACCTATGAGGCAAAATTTTTGTGAAAAATGTATTATAAAATATTATAATTTTGTAGTAAATCTAGACCATTCACTATTAGGTTGTAGATATAAGGGTAGAAATTATATTGTTGCATTTTTACCCTAATATTTAACCCTCCTTTGATATGAGAGAATTGTAATCATGATGACACACTCTGTGTGATTGAAGAGGAGACTATAGTGGATATATTACAGATTTATTCCCTTCATTTATTGGACTAAATAAGAGAAGAATTAGCTATTTTTGTATGGACGTAGCCTATATTGGGTGAACCGCGTTAAATATGTGTCTCTCTTATATTATATTTTTTGTATCTTATTTTTGTCTTTATTTCATTAATATTAATTTACATTATATGTTCCTAATAACTGGTATCAGAGCTAAAGGTTTATTTGGTAGATAAAATCATAGGAAAAGAAGGTTTCTAGTCTAAATGAAAATAATAATGGTAGAAGAAAGAAAGTTTAAGGTCAAGAAGTTCAACAGTCAAAACTACCAGCTATAGAAGATGTAAATGGAGGACTATCTATATCATAAGGATCTTTTCCTAACATTGGGTATAATAGCAAAGAAGTTGATGAATATGCAGGATGAAGAATGGGAGGTTCTTGATAGAAAGACACTATGAACAATACAATTGTGCCTAGAAGCATCGATGGCCTTCAATATTTCAAAAGAAAAGACAATAGAGGATATGATAAAGGCATTGGATAAATTGTATAAAAAACCCTCAACCTCCAACAAGGTATTTCTTATGAAGCATTTATATAATATGGAGATGTCAGAAGGTGGGTATGTTTCTAATCATTAAAATGAATTTAACATAGTCAAAAATCAATTAAGATCTGTAGGAGTAAACTTTGATGATGAGGTTAGGGCTCTTTTTATTTTGTGCTTATTACTAGAAAGCTAGAATGGCTTGGTCATGGTTATGAGTAAATCTATCTCTAGTTCAAACACTTTAAAGTTTGATGATGTTATTGGTGTTGTTCTTAGTGAGGAAATGTGATGGAAAAGCATAGGTGAGACATCAGGTAATGCTTTCATTATGAAGAATAGGGGAATACAAAAGGATAGAGGAAAGGGCCCAGGGAATCATGGGAAATCTAAGAAGGGTAGATCTAAATCATGGAATGTACAAGGAGGATGAGATTGCATGTAGGGTTGCCCTTATAGTTTTGGGTATATGCTATGGATACTGATGTTTACTTAATAAATAGAGGGCTTTCAAGTCCTTTGGATGGTGGCATTCTAGAGGAAGCATGGATATGTAAAAAGACAGACTATTCTTTTCTAAAGACTTTTGGTTATGAAACATTTGTCCATATTGATAAAGAAAATAGAACTAAGCTTAAAGCAATATCCAAAAAATGTATTTTATTAGATATGGAGTTAATGATTTTGGTTACCATTTATAGGATTTTGAAAATTGAAAAATCGTTAGAAGTAGAGATGTTATCTTTAATGAGAAGGTCATGTATAGAGATTAGTTGTAGGGAAAGAAATAAGAAAAGCCAAATATGAAATATGTAGTACTTGATGAAATCACTAGAAATTAAATTTCAAAAGTGTCATAAAATCAAAATGTGCAACAACTACTACAACAACAACAAGTACCGCAAGCTCCTGAAAGTATAGTTAGAAGATCTACCAGAGTAAGTAGACTCCTTGAATGATACTCTATTTCACTTTATTATTTATTATTTATTGATGGTGGTGAGCCAAAAAGCTATGAAGAAGTAATGCATGTATAAACCATAAATAAGTGGGAACAAGGAATGAAAGAGGAGTGGACTCCTTGGTACATAACCAAACTTGGGATTTGGTTTAGTTGCCTGCAGGTAAAAGAGCATTGTAGAATAAATGGATTTATAGGTTGAAGGAAGAAGATGAAGGCAAAAAGAGATACAATGCCAAACTTTTTGTAAAGGGGTTTATACAAAATAAATGTATAAGTTTTGACAAAATATTTTTTCCAATTGTTAAAAGGACTTCCATAAGAATTATTTTAAGTTTGGTAGCAGTAGAAGATTTGCACCTTAAATAGTTAGATGTGAAGACTAATTTCTTTCATGGTGACTTGAAGGAGGAAATATATATGGAGCAACCACAGGGATATGAAGTCAAAAGTAAGGAGAAAATGGTGTGTAGGTTGAAGAAGAGTTTTTATGGCCTAAAGCAAGCTCCTAATTAGTGGTATTTAAAATTTGATAGGTTTATGATATAACAAGGTTATAGTAGATGTCATTCTGACCATTGTGTTTATTTTTAGAGATTAGATAATGATAACTATATTATCTTGTTATTTTATGTAGATGACATACTTGTTGCATGGTTTAACATGTATGATATAAATGCGCTCAAAAGAAAACAAGCAAATTCATTTGCAATGAAGGATTTGGGTGATGCAAAGTAAATATTTGGTATGAGAATAACAAGAGACAAGAAAAATAAAAAATTGACATTGATTTAAGAAGATTACATCAAGAAGGTGTTGGTCAGGTTCAATATGCAAGATGCAAAACTAGTGAGTGCACCTTTGGGAGGATACTTCAAATTAAGTAATGAACAATGTCCTAAAACACAAAAAGAAATAAATTACATGTCCAAAGTGACCTATGCTTTAGCAGTTGGAATTTTAATGTATGGTATGACATGCATGAGACTAGACATTGCTCATGCAGTGGGAGTTGTAAGCAGGTTTATGAATAATATAGGAAAGGAGCACTAGGATGTAATCAAGCAGATTCTCAGGTACTTTAGAAAGATCACTAATAGACATATGTTATTTGAAGGGTTAGATGTTACCTTATAAGGACATGTTGATGCAGACATGGATGGATATTTAGATGGAAGGAGAAGAACCACAAGTCATGTATTCACTGTTGGTGACACAATAGTTAGTTGTATTTCAAAATTATAGAAGATAGTTATTTTGTCAACTATAGAGGTATAATATGTTGAAGATACAAAAGCAAGGAGATGATATGGATGCAATGGTTCATGGAAGAGTTGAGGTAGAAGTATAAATATTGCAAGCTATATAGTGATAGAAATATTGCAAGTTGTATAGTGATAGTCAGATTATGATCCATTTAGCAAAGAAATAAACATTCCACTCAAGAACCAAACATATACAACTCAGGCATCACTTCATTCATTCAATTTTGGTGGATAGTCAACTGAAGATGGAAAAGATCCATATAAGTTAGAATCCTACAGGTATGATAAAAAAGGTAGTCACAAAGAAGAAGCTAGAGATTTATTCAACTTCAATAGGTCTTCAAGGATAATAAGGAATATGAGAAACATGTTAGGGTCAAAGTGCAAAGAAAAGTCCAAAGAAGAGTTGTAGCATTGGAGTTGCAGTAATCAGTCTCTAGTGGAAGATTATTAGATGGTGGATCTTGATCTTATTAGAATGCACAGATCTTGATGAGGGGGTGTGGGGGGAGGGGGGGGGGGCAATGCCCCCCCACTATGGTCGTCATGGGGGTCCAAGAGCCCCCCTGATGGGGGTTTTGGAGAAATGTCATCAAAGCAAAATTTTTGTGAAAAATGCATTGCAAAATATTGTAAATTTGTAGTAAATCTAGACCATTCACTATTAGGTTCTAGATCTAATAGTAGAAATTATGTTATTAAATTTTTGACCTAATATGTAACCCTCCTTTGATATGAGGGCATTGTAATCATGAAGACACATTGCGTGTGACTAAAGAGGATATTATAGTGGATGCATTGTAGGTTTATCCCTTCATTTTTTGGACTGAATAAGAGAAAAAATTGGCTATTTCTATGTGGATACCACGTTAAATCTATGTCTCTCTTATGTTGTGTTTTTTGCATTATATTTTTCTCTTTATTTCATTAATATTAATATGCATTCTATATTCCTAATAGTGGTGACTAGGACATCTAGTTGAAGGTTTGAAGTAGATTTCCTCCATGATCCGAGGAAGATGGAAATTGATATAATCAAAGAAAATGAAAACTCAATGTTAGGAATGCCTTATCATCATTATTTCTCTATTGGAACGTGCCTCTCAGACTATTGCAACTATGCAACAAACTATTTTTCTATTTTCTATTATTTATGATTGTTAGTTACAACATCTTATAATATTTATGTTATATTAAGTATTGATGTTTAAATTATTTATTATGATAATAACAATATATTTATGGTTATAATCTCTAGAGTATGTATATATAAATGAATTATTGCCTTATCTATTTAAGAGAGAAGCTTCCGTTTACAAGTTAATAAGTAGTCAATAATCTATAATTCATAATAAAATAAAGTATTATGATTTTTGGTGTTGAGATCAAGTTCATATAAGATTATAATGAAACTGTATCAATCTCATTGATGCTACCATTAGACTAATAAAGAGTTGTTTTGATTTAATCTTGTATTAAGTAAGGAAGGGATTCAAGCTCTAGTCAACCCGAGCCATGATTCACTCACATGAATTTGATAGTTTAGTTTTCCATCCATTAGATAGTTTAATTATTTTGGGTATGCATTTCCATTTTATTTCAATCATGCAATTGTGTATTTTCAAATTGGTTTATGCATTTATTTCAATGTGGGAAGCTTCCAACATAGATTAATATTTCATTTCTTTTAATTTAATTTTCCTACACTTTCCTTTCATGAAATTTATATTTTTAAAGTGTGTTTCTCTATGCGTAAACCTTAAGGACCTCAACCTTTGTTAGAGACTAGGGTCACATATAGAGTGAAAAAATCTTGCCAAATACACACTTTGGGTTGATAATTATTGAAAGTAGTAGAATTGATAAATCAAATGGATGCCCCTCAAGTGACTCTATCTTTTTGTAAGCAAGCTTGGCTACCTTAATTTTAATTGATGGTTTGATTCTTCTCATCATCCATCATCCAATATTTTTGGAGAATTATCTTGATATACTTCATTTGAGACACAATAAGTGGTTTCCCATTTTCCACACTTTTAAACCAAGATGATAATTTAGTAGCCTAAGATATGTCATGTTAAACATTCACTTAAGTCATTATTTTTTGCATCAATCACCTTCACTGAGTTTCTAGTGATGACTAGATATTCCCAAAATTATTTTCTTTAATTTGTGCAAAGAAGCATGCCATGAATTCCTCCCTGTTTTCAGAACTGTTCCATTTCTTTTAATCGTTTCAATTTGTTTTTGTAGGCCATTGTGAATCCCTCCCCTGCTTTGAGTTTTAAAGTCAATTTCTTTTGGAGCCTTGTGTCTCATCAATCGCCATTTTTGCTTTTCACTGCCGCGTCCATAATGAAATCAAAACCAGTCACAATTATGCTTTCCAACGTGAAAGCTTAGTTGAGCGCGTTGTTCTGTTCCTGACAACTTTAAAAAAATTAGAAAAACTAAGCTGACTGGTGGTCACTTTTTGACTGGAGAATAAGACAACCTCATATCAAGCAAAAGAGATGCAAAGTGACAGGTAGTCTTCGCATTTGAGCTGCCGCTGGAAAAGCAACCCATCAAACCAGTGCTGGGTTTCGGGCGGCTGACCGACAAACCGGCAAAAGACATGCATGAAACCTGTTGTTGACCTGCAAATGATCGAAAAAGACTGTTTTGAGTGATGTTATAGTTTTATCACGCCTGTGGGAAATGTTTTTTGATTTTATATTGTTGCGTCGTTTTAACATGACTTTAATAAAATTAAATATATTTTTAATATATATAGATGGTTACAAGAGTAAAATGTCATATTGGTATTCACGATTTAGAGTTTATGTCAAAAGATATAAATTGGGTTAAAATAAAAAATCTCGAGAAGTAAGAAATCAAAGCAATTAGAACAACATTATAACTAATTGCCATACATTATGTGTTGACCATAGTCTTAAAAGAAGGAGGTAGTGGATCGTAGAAGGATTAATTGAAGGAGGATCAAATACCACCCAACGCTCTTGCGTAGGGTCTTGGGGAGCCAAAAAAATAGTGATGTCCCAACTAGGAGGTCACTCAATAACACGACCAACCAAACCACATATTTGTATAGAGGAACTTCGTCGAGATAGGTCAACAATAAACTTCTCATGACATAACGATAAACTCCACCTTGCCCCCTCCCCTCTCAATGAGGAGTGGAGAAGCGGCTATGACCGCAAGAACAACTTCATTTGGGGGAGGAGAAGTGTGAGGTGGACGATATGGGGGGACACGACTCGTGTACAAAGAGCACTCCCCCATTGGTTGAGAAACTCATGCAAGTGCTGAAATTCAAAAGCTACCTTATCTGTTTGAGTTTGAATCTGCATAAAAGCCGAAAAGATAACGATCACCTTGTCATTAACAAAAAAATGACAAGATGCTTCTTCATTGTTAAACAAAGATGAATTCCTAACTTTCCATAGTTGAAAGTAAATAATAGCCATGAAGAAATTCCATAGAAAGCTATGTATATCAACTATTGAGAATTATCCCAAAAAAACCATATGTCGAGATAATGGTTTTAAGTGGAATCGTTGTAAAATACTATGGATCCAATGCTAAGTAGATTTAGCTTTGAAGTAAGTCCAACAGAGGTGTTTGAAAGACTTTGGTCTAGAATAGAGAAGACATTTGGGTTGAGTAATTACAATGTGTAAAAGGCATTCCTAAAGCAGAAATCCCTGATATACCAGACACCAAAGGAAGTGAGTGAGCTTGGGCTCGATCTTAGAATTCCAATACCTGTTAAGTGTGACAAGGCAAGTCCTGGACGAGGAATTCAAATTTCAACACCTATTCAACTTGTCCAAATTTGAAGAGAATGGGTATTTGATAGAGGAGATCCAAAGAATAATTTTTAAAATGTGTATCACAATTCCATCTCCATTCCTTCCACCATGCACGTCGAGAGTGTATACCTATATTATGTAGCATGACAGCATGTATCATTTCTTAAATGTGCATAATGGAATTTAAATCTTAATTGATTAACTTATTTTTATCTTTTAGCAGAGGCCAAGGAGACAAATCATGAGAAGAAATAAAAACTTTAACAATATGAATACCTTTTTTAAAAATCCTCAAAGCTTTCATCCCTAACAATTTTGCTTAGAAAAGACTAGAATTGGTCATAATGGGAGACCAACAAATATTGTCATCATTGAAGAATAGGCCACTACAAAAACTAGCACTCACCCATTTTAAATAGGGTTTTATAGTTTCAAAAGCCTTCCAAATGTTTTTGGCAACAAAAGATCCCTCAATATTGATGGGAGCAGTGGTAACAATCAAAGTGTGAAACCCCATGTTTTTCCAACTAGCTTTACCATAAAGAGAAATAGAGGCAATGTTATGTCATAGAAAATTTTTACAGGCTTCGTTGCCTTCAATTTCCTGGGCCACCCATTTGGCTCACAAAGCAACATTTTTTCTTGTATATGTCAATAATGCCCATACCACCTTTATCATGAGGAAGACAACAAATATCCCAAACAACCATGTGATGCTCTTGAGTTTGTTTAGCTTAGCCCAAAAGAAATCCCTGAGAACCTTTGCCAATTTATCTTAAGAGGATTTAGAAGTGGCCCAATAATAAGATCAATATACACGAGTGGCCCCCAAAATCTTAGAACATACCTAAAAATTTTTGGTTAAAGAAAGGGGTTTGGAAATATAGTACTCATTTTTTTCCTCCAATCGATCAATAACATATTACCAAAGCTCAAAAGGGGAGCTATCAAATGCAAATGAGATACCAAGGAATTTTAATTTCCTCTTTTTTATCCACATCTATTTATACTATTTATCCATTCTAACATAAACATCATGCTTTGTTTGTAGCATTGGGTTTTAGCCCAGTACAAACTAGAACCTGAGGCTTTGAAAAAAAACATCAAGGCAATGTAATGCCTCTTTGAAAGATGATTCTTGTTCATCGAGAGTATGAAAAGTATCATCAAAAGTGACCATTGATGAGTTGAAAGGATTGATCATGAATTAAAAATCCCTTGATGAACCGTCACTCCGCTCTGTGAGCAAGAAGATATCCAAACACCTATGCAGATAAAACGTACAAAGTTGGTGCCATAGGGAAACCTTGTCTTATAGAACAAAATATGCCAAGGCTATCATATTTGAGCCCATTGATAGTGAGGTAGGCCAAATCTTTAGAAAACAAATTATGGACTACCGATATAAAAAATTGGCCAAAACCTAAAGATTGAAGCATAAAAATAAGAAATGGCCATTCAATCCTATCGTAGGCCTTCATAAAATCAAGTTTGAGGAATATGATTCGCTGATAAGAGGCCCACACCCATTATTTTCCTTCCTAGACCACAATGATATTATTCAAAACATATCTATTTTTTATGAAGTTTGATTCCTCTGGTCTAATGATAGTAGGCAAGGTGAGACAAAGATGATTCAAAATGGATTTAACAAGGATTTTATAAGACACATTGAGGAGAAGGATGGGGGGCTAACTAGTAATGAGCTCAGGGTCACTAGCTTTGGGAATGAACTTAGTATTGCATTTGTTAATAAGAGATCCTAAATATTTATTTTGCAGGGCTTCTTTATAAACTTGAAATAGGTTAGGCCATACAAAATGCTAAGTAGCTTTATAAATACATGAGGGAAACCATTAATACAAGGGGATTTGTCATTAGTCATGCATTACATTGCATGAAAGAGTTCCTCAAGAGTTAGAGGGACATCACAAAGTTTCTAGACTAAAAGACTAAGTTTGTGAGGCACTACGTACAAACATTATTCTAACACATGCACATGTTCCATCGTCTCTCCTTAGGCTTGAAATATTAGCTTATAGTAATAAAAAAAGATAAATAAATTTCAAATAGGTTGATGAGAAATCTTGATGGCTTTGATTTTCTCCCTAGCTTGTTTTTCTCAAAGGGATTTGAAAAATTATTTTGAGACCCAATCCTTGATTTTGAGCCAATGCAGGTGAACTCAGATTTGTGCGCATCTAGTCGTGTGGCTATCTACAACTTTAATCTTATGCTTAAGAGAATCTTCTATGGTTTACAACTGTAAATCAAAATCACTATGCTCAATAAGAGAATATAATATTTGGTATTCTTTGAGCACAACACCATCGACTTGCTTCCAAACTCATGTAATTTGATTTCCATAGTGGCAGAGGAAGGTGGAAGTGCAAGTGATTACCTCATTCCACCACTTGATCTAAATAGCAATAAATGCAGACGTGGTTCAAGGTTCCAAACTCTGGAAATGATACGAATGGTGACCTATGGTAGAGAAGAGACGCGTTCAAAAAACATTGATCACGTGGAAACTTGAAATGGCCACCACTCCACTCAAATTTATGAGTGATGGGACTCTAGTTTGAAAGGACAATGTCTACATGAACAGTGAGAACTTTCCCATTTCAAAAAGTAAAATAGATCACATTTTTCTCAAAAATTATGAAACAATCCAACCACTTAAGGACCCTATCAGTGTTGACATGATAATTAGACCAAGTAAACTAGGACAAATTATTAAATGTGCACTATCAGAGAAGTGGGTCCACAAAACTCCATTGGTTTTTAAAAGAAAACCTTGATTCACATTCTTTAAACTTTACTGCATTATGAGGGCACCGATTTTGTCATTAGGACTCTTAATTATATTAAAATTTCCATAAATCAGCTAGGTGGAAAAAGACAAATTGTTAGTGAGCCATTGCCATAATTCCATTCTATTATGGCCTTCATTTGGGGTGTAAGTGTTGAGAACCCACAAGGAATAACCATTAATGTCAAGCAAAACATAAATAACTTGATGTGATGGATCTTTAACCAAGGAAATAACCAAGGGGAAAATCAAAATACTGACACCACCATGTCCATATTCATGTAAAGTGGAAAAGTGAGATACATTAGACAAAATACATTTCATAGTAGTTAGCCAAAAAACTCTGAAATCTTAACTTCTTGCAAACAAAAATAAAATAAAAAACATTCAACTATTGGCAATAAACACGCACAAAGAATTTACGAGTGGACTTTGTGAGACCTCAAACATTCCATGATATTAAATTCATTGGGGGGAGTCTTCCATAATTAGTTCTCCCTGACCATACTCTATGTCTACTTCGGTTCTAAGAGTCTCAAGCTGGTTCTCCAATAGATATTTCTGGTTTGGCATAAAATCCCCAAGCAAAATGGAGTGGAATTTAGCCTCATTTTCTTCTTGAGGAGAGTTAGCACCACCATGATGTGGACTACACAACTACCGAGGGGTAGAACCGCTTGCATAGGGTGTCCCAACATGGGAAGAACTTACTTGAGGCTAAATAACTTGAGAAACTCGACTTTGAGAGGTTGTTGGAGAGCTATGAGACTAGGGAAGATTAAGAAGGGGGAAATGAGATTAATTTGCTCCTTGGAGGAGGATTTCATAATAGGGGGAATATTGGTTAGCTTAGAACCCTTGTTTTTGGTGATATATTTTTTGTTAGCTATCGTTGTCCAACCATCATTGTTCTTTGGCACCTTTTGCTTTTCAAATGGTGCTTGTTTAGCATAGGGATTTGACTAACCCATAAGAGGACAATCACATATACTACAGTCAAGAGATTGACATTGAAAGCAAGTGTTCAGGAGATCAAAGTAGGTAAATTTCTTTTAGAGCATAGGAAGAATTACTTGAATCTTCATTAAATCAAAATAATGGCTAAGACCACAATTTATATAAGACATAGTTATAATATTATCCCCTATAAAATATGATGGCTAGAATCCAATATTCTACCTATCTCCTAATCAAAGCTATAGGTCAAAATAGATAACAACCTATTTAATAAAACATAACAAGATTAGTGATATCCCAACAACATAACACATATATTTTTACATGAGTTAATTACTCACTTACAAATTTGATAGTATGGTGAATTAATCACCAACGTATTTATTCCAACAATCTCCCCTTAATTCACCATAATCTTAAGAGTATAAAATATGATTTATGAATACCTCAAACTTATCACATGCAAGTGACTTGGTGAATACATCTGCACACTGATCTACAATAGATAATGCTAGAGTTGAATGTTGTGTTATTAAACATGCTTGTTGTAGACACCTAAATTTTATTTAGTGTCAAAATACACCTAAATCTATTGATAATTTTATTAAATTAATAAATAACATTTACTTCTAGAATCAAATAATTGAATAATTAAACATATTTGAATAAATCAATTGTGCACCTTTAAATCCTTATTTTAAATATTTAAATCTAGATTTTCCACCTATTGTTAAATATGGACCTCGTTTCACCCCTAAGTTAAAAATAAAATTACTGGAGCATTTTTAACATGAAATATTTACTTTCACAAATGATGGGACACATTTTTTGAGTGTGTCAACCACTTCCCCCATTTATGGCACGTTTTGTGGAGAAGTGGGTGTGATCTAAGGTGTTGAGAGAATCAAGAGATTATGTGGTTGAAACCTCCCTTATGTTTTGCCTTATTTTGTGGGGATATGGTTATCTCTATCGTTATGGTGCATTTTTCAAGGGATTTTGAAAATTATAAATAGGGGTGAGGGATAACACATTATTCATTGCATTTTACATCTCATTTTGAGCTCTGTAATTCTCTCTTTGATCGGGTTTGAGGTGTAGCTTAGCATCTCGATAATTCTGGTGTGAATTTAGGTTGGAGAAAGTTATCTCTGTAAGAGGTTCTTATTGAGAGTTGTCTTGTACTCTTGTTTATAATATTATTGAGAGCTTCTTGGTGGACGTAGCCCACACTGGGTGAACCACGTTATATCGGTGTTATGTGTGTATTTACTTGTGATTTTGAGGAATGAATTTCATGTTACATTTTATTTCATAATTAATCACTTATTCCTAACAACTGGTATTAGAGCTAGTTTTAGTGGTTTTTCTAAAGTGGTGAATCGCAGAGAAAAATATTAGCTTGAGTGGGCGATATGGCAGATAATGGCAAATCTAGAGTTGAAAATTTTAATGGGAAATTTTTTGGATTATGGAAGATGTAGATGGAGGATTACTTTTTTTAGAAGGATCTTCATCTCCCTTTGATGGGGGAAATAGGTCAACCTTCAGGTATGAATCAAGCAAATTAGAATTTTCTTGATAGGAAAGCACTGAGAGCCATACAATTGTGACTTGCATCTTCAGTTGCCTTTAATAATTCAGAGGAGATGACCACATTTCATTTGATGAAGAAATTAGGGGAGTTATATGAAAAACTATTTGCCTCTAATAAAATATTTTTGATGAAAAGGTTATTTAATATGAAAATCTTTTAAAATGGTTCTGTAATCTTTTAAAATGGTTCTGTAGTTGATCATTTGAATGATTTTAATATAGTTGTGAGCATGCTAAATTCTATTGGTATTAAATTTGAAGATGAAGTTAAGGCTTTATTTATTTTTTTCTCTTTATCAGATAGTTGGGATAGCCTAGTTATGGCAATGATTAATGCCATCCCTGCTAAGGGAAGTTTAAAGTTTGAGGATGTTATAGGTGTGATTATTAGCGAGGAAATGCGAAGGAAGAGCACTGAGGAATCATCTTCAGGGAATGATTTGATAGTGGAGAATAGAGGGATAAAAAAGGATAGAAGTAAAGAAACCATAGAAATTCAAAGGGTTAGGAAAGATCTAATTCTAGAGCCAAGATGGTGTGCTTGCACTGTGGGAAAGATGGACACACAAAGAAGGAATGTTCGGAACTTCGAGACAAGAAGACTAAACATGAGGAGACCAAGGAGGTAAATATGATAATAGGTACTATTAATTATGATGATTTAATTATTTCCTTGGATAATGTTTTTGAATCTTGCGTATTAGATTCAGGGGCTTTTTTTCATGCAACCCCACATAGGCATCATTTTACTGAATATGTTCAAGGAGATTTTGGACATGTTTATCTTGGTGATGATGAACCATGTAGTATAGTAGGGAAAGGTTGTGTTCAGGTGAATATATAGAATGGGAACACATGGATAATAAAGGATGTCATACATGTTCCATAGTTAAAGCATAATTTAATATCAACAGGGTAGTTGGATAGTGAGGGTTGTTCAATGTTGTTTACATCAGACTCTTGGAAAGTTACCAAGGGTGATCTTGTGGTTACAAGAGGTAAGAAATGTGTCACTTTGTATTTGACTAGTAGTGTTAATCACTATAATTTAGTTACTGCAGATGGAGATGCAACTTTGTGGCAATACAGGCTCGATCATATGAGCTGAAAGGGCACAAAGATCTTAAAAGACAAGTTGCCCAGATTGAAAAAAGTTGATTTGGACTTCTATGATGATTATGTGTATAGGAAGAAGAAGCAAGTTAAGTTCTTAAGGGTTGGACCTACGAAGAAGGAAAATAAATTGGAGTTGGTTCACTCAGATGTATGGGGGCTAGCTCAAGTATCTTCTATTCTAGTTTAAATTATTATGTTATATTTATTGATGATGAAACTAGGAAAGTTTGGGTTTATTTCATTAAGAAGAAATTTGAAACATTCAAAATATGGAAAGCTTTTGTTGAGAATGAAACATGTCTCAAGTTAAAATTTCTCAGGTCAAACAATGGAGGTGAGTATTGTAGCAAATCATTTGATGATTATTGTTCACAGAATGGAATTCGTAGGCAAAGGATGGTTCCAAGGACACCACAGGAGAATAGAGTGTCAGAGAGGATGAACAAGATAATCATGGAGCATGCTAGGATCATGAGGTTACATGCAAGGTTGCCCCTAATGTTTTGGGTGGAAGCAATTAACACAATAGTATATCTGATTAACAGAGGATCTTCAGTGTCTTTGGATGGAGGAATACTTGAGGAAGCTTGGTCTGGTAAGAAAGTTAATTATTATTTTCATAGGGTATTTGGATGTGAGGCATTTGTTTATGTTTCCAAGAAAGATAGGACCAAGTTAGAAGCTAAGTCTAAGAGATGCACCTTTATTGGTTATGGTGAGATGACTTTGGTTTTCGAGTTTGGAGTCTTAGAGACAAGAAAATATTTTGGTCTAGAGATGTTGTATTTAAATAAAAAGTCATGTATAAGGATCCATTGTAGGAATGGGAACACAAAGAGTACACAATGTTGGATGATATTACGAATAGTAAGGTGTTCAAGGAGATAGTTCAGGAACCTCCTACACAGGAAGCCCAAATTCCTGTAGTAAGGTCTTCTAGGGTAAGAAAAGCTCCTAATTTTTTTTCTCCATCTTTGAGTTATTTGTTACTTAATGATGTTGGAGAACCAAAATGTTTTGAGGAAGCAATGCAGGTGAATGCTAGGAAGAAGTGGGAGTAAGCTATGGAAAAGGAACATAGTTCTCTCATGGGGAACCAAATGTGGGATTTAGTGAAGATACCCAATGGAAAGAGAGCATTGTAGAACACATGGGTATACAAAATCAAAGAAGAGGATGGAGGAAGGAAAAGGTACAAGGCCCGATTGGTGGTCAAGGGGTTTGCACAGAAGAAAGGTATTGATTTTGATGAGATTTTTTCTCCTGTTGTCAATATGAATTCTATTAAAACTGTGCTTGGTATATTTTCAATAAAGATTTGCACTTAGAATAGTTAGATGTGAAGACTGCATTCCTTCATGGTGATTTGGAGGTGGAATTATATATGGAGCAGCCATAGGGTTATGATATTGAAGGAAATGAGAAATTGGTGTGCAAACTAAAGAAGAGCTTGTATGGCCTGAAACAAGCTCCACAACAATGGTATAAGAAGTTTGAAAATTTTATGTTGGGACAGGGTTACTCCAGGTGTCATTTTGACCATTGTGTGTATGTCAAGAGATTTGAGGATGGTAATTATATTATCATATACTTGTATGTAGATGACATATTGGTTGCAAGAAAGAACATGCAATAGATTCAAGTACTCAAGAAGCAACTTGGTGATTCTTTTTCTATGAAGGATTTGGGTGAAACAAAGCAAATCCTTGGTATGAGGATAACTCAAGATAGGAAGGAGATGAAACTAATCTTATCCCATGAAGAGTACACAATGAAATTTTTGGATAGGTTTAGTACACAAGATGCTAAGCTGGTTGGGACTCCTTTGGCAGGTCATTTCAGATTATCAAAGGAGTAGTGTCCCAAGATAGAAGAAGAAAATCTAAGATGTCCAAGGTACCTTACTCATCAACGATTGGTAGCCTAATGTATGCTATGGTTTTGACTAGGCCTGATATTTCCCATATAGTGGGAGTAGTAAGTAGGTACATGAGTAATCCAGGTTATGAGCACTGGCAAGCAGTGAAGTGGATTATTTGATATTTGAGAGAAACCATGGGTACAACATTGTGTTTTGGTGGATCAAACACCACTTTGCATGGCTATGTGGACTTAGATATGGCTGAAAATGTTGATAGCAGGAGGAGTATGATAGGTTATGTATTTACTATCAGGGATATAACAGTTAGTTGGATTTTCTAGATACATAAGGTTGTGGTTTTATCAACCACATAGGTTGAGTATGTTTATACTACAAAGGCTAGCAAGGAGATGATTTGGTTACAACATTTACTTAATGAGTTGGGGCATAAGTAAGAAGTTGGGATATTACATATTGATAGTCAGAGTGCTATGCACTTATCAAATAACTCCACTTTCCACTCAAGGATGGTTTAAACACATACAGTTGTGGTATCATTTCATTAGGATAGCTTTAGATGAAAACATGGTGAAGCTAGAGAAGATACATACAAGCCAAAATCCTATAGATATGATGACCAAGGTATTCACATTGGAGAAGTTGAGGTTATGTTTAGCTTTGGTTGGTCTTCATGAAGATCATGGAGGAGTGTTAAATTTTGTTCAAGGAGAAACAAACTCCAAGTGGGAGATTGTTAAATGTGGAGCCCATTTCACCCCTAAGGTAAAAACAAAATTACTAGGGCATTTTTAACATGAAATATTTACCTTCACAAATGGTGGGAAGCATTTTTTGAGTGTGTCAACCACTTCCCCCATTTTTGGCATGTTTTGTGGAGAAGTGGGTGTGATCTAAGGTGTTGAGAGAATCAAGGGATTATGTGGTTGAAACCTCCCTTATTTTTTGCCTTATTTTATGGGGATATGGTTATCTCTATGGTTATGGCACATTTTTCAAGGGATTTTGAAAAGTGTAAATAGGGGTGAGGGGTAACACATTATTCATTACATTTTTCATCTCATTTTGAGCTCTGTAATTCTCTCTTTGGTCGATATGATTAGGTTTGAGGTGTAGCTTAGCATCTCAAAAATTCTAGTGTGAATTCATGTTAGAGAAAGTTATCTTTGTAAGAGGTTATTGTTAAGAGTTGTCTTGTACTCTTGTTTATAATATTATTGGGAGCTTCTTGGTAGACGTAGCCCATATTGGGTGAACCACGTTATCGGTGTTATGTGTGTATTTGGTTAGATCTGAATTTTCTTCCATATGTCTTTGTTGCTATGATTTTGAGGAATAAATTTCATATTGAATTTAATTGCATAATTAATGACTTATTCCTAACACCTATTCAAACCTATCCCACCTTTTTCTCTCTCATCCCAATCAAATCCACAAAGTTCTCTACCTCTTATGACTCCTCCCCTGAGTTGTCAAGCAAATTAACCAAGTCTTGTTGAGTCAGCTAACCAACCCCACTCTTTTCTCAACCAAGTTTAAAAGGTTTCTATCCTCATGGATGAGGACTCATCCTCAACCGTTGATCATTTGGAGCATTGAAAAAGTCCAAATGATCTTCCACTGTTGGATCCTTTTCCAAGATTCTATAAATAAACTTGCAAATCTCTATTTTCAATCATCCTTTGCAATCAAAAATATTGAAATCATAAAATATTCAAAGATCAAAATCATACCAAGTGAGTCAAAATGAATAAAATTCATCCTTTTGCACCAAAACACTACCCATTCTCTCTTTGCATTGGAGGAGTGAGTACCACATACTTGAAAGAGCAAATCATATATACATCAAAATAGAGAAATATTGTATTCAAAGTGTGAAGTTTTGATTATTATTTTCTTTATTAGTTGTCTAGATTAGTTAAATTTTAGCTTAGATTAGGATTAGTTTACTTTATTTGCATATCTAAATTTAGTTCATACATTTCTAGCATTCCCAGTGGGACATTTCCCATGTCTTTTTAATCTTTCTTATCATCATTTTTTGCACTTAGATAGAATTTATCTTTTGGTTTTTGTTGTTTATACTTGTATTTTACATTTAATCTTGATGTTTTTAGTGCTGATATAGATTACAGGTTGCTATCACTTGTTTTTTGTTTGGCTGTGTATATTTCTTTGCATAACAGTGAATTTGGAGGCTCTAGTAATGAAATTGTAGGACTAAACAACAAAATTGTTCCTTTTTATACATTTTTATATGTTTTTTGTTCTATTTGTAGGTTAGCAATGATTTTGAATAAAAATAGCAATTTTGTTAGTATTAGAAGCATTTTCATTAACAAATAGTGAAATCGTTCTACCTTGCAGTGAATTTCCTATACTGCAATTGCTTATGCCTAGTGCAAATTTGCTTCTAACATTTACAAAATCACTCCTAAGTTTTGAGAGTTCATTACTAACATTTTATTAGTGATTTCAATACTAAGTTTTACAATTTTTCCACTAAGTTTTACAAAATACCATTAAGTTTTATAATTTTGCCACTGAGTTTTACAAAAATGCCACTAAGTTTTACAAAAATGACACTAAGTTTTACAAAAATGCCTTGCAATGAATTCATTTTGCATTTTGAGTGGCCATCTTCTAGAAGCCATAAATTTTGACTTGGGACTTCATTTGAGATATTATTTTTGCCAAAACAAAGTAATCATAATGAAGAATGTAACTATGTAAAAATATTTAACTTTTATATACTTTAACTAATTAAATACATCAAATTTGTATCATACTTTATAACTTATTGTTTAGTTTTATGTTTATGACTAACTAAAAATTTCACCTTTCTCTCTGATTGTATATCTGTGAGATCATTATAAAAGAGTTATTTATTATTTCTTTTTTATTGTTTTTATCTAACCTTTTGCAGATTGCTTTGAAGACAAGCCAAGTTTAAACTTTCTAGCTACTTGTTTGTAGGACACTAGCCAAAGATAATAACAAAAAACAAAGAGTCTAACCAAATCTTTCATTTATTTTCACTAATGTTTTTCATTTTCAATATTTTACATTATTAGTAAATAGATCACACTTAATTTTCTATGGGATAAATCTATTTACTATTTTTCATCTTCTTATTTGGTTGCAAAGGTTGTGTATGCTCGTTTCTTAGCGTCACATTGGTGACGATACTTGGAAATCAAAAACAATCTTGTAACTTATCTATTACCTAGTTGATCTTGTGTATGCTCTTTCTTTGGCATCATATTGGTGATGATACATGAAGATCATAAATAAGTATCAATTATTTATGTTTATTTTTTATTAGGGATTTATCATCTATGGATTTCATCACCATGCGGTAAGATAAATCCCATTTACCGATAGGTAATATAAATCAAGATCTATTTGTTTCAATTGCCTAAGTAATTGTGTGTTTTAAGCACACCATGACATGAGGGAATTTCATGCTCCAATACCTAGGGTTTCAATAGTTGAATTGAGATCTAATATTACTGATTATCACACACATTGAGACCCCTATGACTGTGTTGGGCACTTTGGGATAAGATCCAATAGTGTGCATCTACTTTATTGATTTATTCCACAATTTTTCCCCTAAATAAGTTTGTATAAACCTTAATCTTAGGATAACCTTTTTTCATTCAAATTTGGTGCATCAATTAGCGGTTAGCATCAAAAAATAACTTTCTACACACCCTTGAAACTGGACTCAATGGGCCATGGGAATGACAAGATCCTTCATGGTTAGTGCCTTGAAATAATAGGCTATAACTAAGAGAACGAATGAGTGAGTGATAATAGAAAGCCCAATAGTTGTTCACAACCCTTCATCCTTATTTTCACCCTTTATGTGCAAATTTTCTTGATTATTTCAAATAAAAATTTGTTTGTTATTTCTTTGTGTTTACCACGTGCTTTAAAATTCTTGTTTGCAAACAAATTCTTTTGAGTTTAAAAGTTATCTTAAAAAAATCACAATTTTATCTTTAAAATCTCAAAAGCATTTAGTTAGCAGTCAAACTTTTAATCACTTTGGTACTTTACTTTACTAGAGTATAATTTCAAGTCTTTTTCATTGTTGAGTAAAGATTTTCCTTAGTAATATTACACATTATAATAAGCATCGATATGTGGAACAATCCCTTGACCAATTTCATCCTGAATCACAATCCCAATAGTCCATATTATAACCTAGGATTCTATCCAACCAACTTTGATTCAAATGCATATTTGAATCAATGTCAAATCAATCACCAAGCCAATCCAAATCTAAGTTTGAATATGTATTCACCCTCATCCATCAATAAATCAAATCCAAACTTGAATAGTCATTCAAGTTTCCCAAATCAACCTTTCAACTCTTACACTTTTCAAAACTTGAACCAAACTATATCAAATTCATGTTTGTTCATAAAAATAATAGATTCAAGTCCATCGACCTTCAAAAATACATAAAATTTAACTAATTTCACCTTCAACACAAATACAATAAATTCATCCTTTCAAGATCAAGCTACCTCTCTATCCCACTTCATTACTAGGGAATCCCAAAACATTTCACATTAGCATCACCATGCCACTAGTAAAATTATTTAAAAAAATCAACCAAATCTCCCCTCCACTAGTTATAGAATTGATTCTAATATCCCATATCACACTAACAAAGGGAACCCAATTCTATCACCCCTACCGTCTAATATCACTTCACCCCCAAAGTTACAACAACTTCAAAACTCCCAACTTATCAAAAATAGTACTATGCTTATTAATGAAAATTCACTTCTTTTGGGGAACCTTATGATGTATTATGTAAAAAATTGGTCACTGCAAACTTATTCATATATCCAAACACAAAATACTTTGAGCCAAATGTCCCAAACCCTGAGTGGTATAGACCTACTGAATATTGCGATTATCACAAAATTGAAGGTCATTCTATAAACCATTATATGAGACTAAAGCATTATATCCAAGATTTGATTAACAAAGGGTACATCAAAGTAGATCTGAGTGTATCCATGTCTAAAAATCATAGCTTGGGGATATGTCAAGATGTCTTTCCTGAGCCTAGTCAAGCCACACCACTTCCAAGTCAAGTTCATAACCTTCCATCCATTTCTCAAGATCCCATTTTTAACACATCTATTTTCAGCCAATCCATAATTGATCAACCTACCTTTGACAACCATGGTTTACCATCCATTTTTGATGAAGAGCCCATCTTCATTGAACAACCAATCTTTTACTAAAAACCTATCTTTGATCAAGAACCTATGTTTGATCAAGATCCCATTTTTGACAAAGATCCTATTTTTGACCAAGATCCTATCTCAGACAAAAACTCCTTCAACCAACATAACCTTTTACCCATTGGTCAAACACCCAAATCCTTATCATCTATTGAATCTCCCATCATCCCACAACATTCACCCCAAGTGATAGAGGTACTTATAGATAAAGCAATCTATGAGTAAGTAATTATCAAACCTATCCATTTTAAATTAAACACTAGACCCTATAACATCAACTACAAATCATTTAAAATTCAATGTAAAGATGTTAGTGATACTTTTGTGGATTTTAAGGGAAATTCATCCATAATTAAAACATGATCCATTCATAGTCTCTATGAAAACTTTACTATTGTTATTCCTTTCATCAACCTCACCAATCCTACCTTCCATCTTACAAGCTAATATCATGTATCTTCTGATTGGGACCAATGATCTTACTACTAGTTAACTTCCTTCCATGATAATAAAATAATTGTAGACTTCTTCGCTAGTCTCCTGCCAAAAGAGTATTAAGAAACATTTGCAAATTTTGAGGAAAAATAAGTGTACCTCAATCAAAATTCAAATTTAAAATCCACACCCGATAGTGAAAACCTCTTTGAGGCACTATTGAATGATCATAATACAAATTGTAGTCAAAATCCAAATCAAAATATAGAAAATCAAAAATATGTGTCCCTTAGTGAAAACCTCTTTGAGGTGCTATTGGACAATCCAAATTTGAATTCCAGTCAAAATAATCAATAAGAATCCTTTGGTGAAAACCTTTCTATGGCACCAATGGATGATGAAATTAATATATCCTCTGCATTAACACATTTGCAAGATGTATCCCCATCACAAATTAAAAACATCATTGAAGAAGCATTGAATTCCCAAATCATACCACTTGTAGTTACTCCTAGTCTTTTTAAATGTGAGATTGTTGGTCCCATTCACCCTTTACATCATGACTTATATACTCATACCCACTATAAATCCATACCTCCAAATCATTTATGCACTCAACACACATCCTTCATACACATAATTTCCACTTTACCCTGTCTAGCAACACCCTCTATCATAGGGGCTATGACTATATCCTGGTAAATTTGGAAGAGGCCAACTTAGAAATCAACAAAGTTATTGAAGACATATCTAAAGCACATAACTAAAAGATAAAATAGTGGTAAACATCATGCATCTTGATCCCTTTTGTAACTGAGATGATAAAAATAAAATTAAAAAAACCCTAAAAAAATCAAAAAAAAAAATCAAAAAGAGAGAAAAATAAATTCGTCCAAATGTGAAAACCATTTCTATGGTGCATTGGGCAAGTACCATGATGAAAAATGATTTTTTGGCATCATGCATAAAATAACCAGTTGTCTAAAAGTACCCTACACTTGGGGGTAAGCTCATTCCATTTAAATCCTATGCATTTTAAATCATCCCTCCATCCTTACCCATCCTACAACTTTTTTAATCCCATCCTTTACCATCATAAGCTTACACTAAACCATCCTTACTTATCCTAAGTTATCCTAAATCATACTTACCCATCTTATGTCTATCCAATCCATCCTAAACTCATCCTCAACCATCATATACCATCCTTGAATAACCTTAACGATCTAAACCCATCCTTACATGTTTAACCCCAAACCCATTGAAATCCATCCAATATTTGCCATCATAAAACCATCCTTCTTCCCATTTTGACCTTGATAAGGAAGTGGAAACGTCTTGAGACATGTTCTTAGAAACATTTTTGGTGTATGCTTGAAATGCTATTTTAATGACTAGACACTTGGTCTTACCTCATGTGTTCCTTAGAATTGTCATCTCAATTCCAATCCATTCCTATTCATATATACTCCATATATAATGTATTCCTTCCATCCCCTACCACTCACTCTTCAGTTCTAGAATATGGTTTTCCATTTACTGGTATTCCTTGTATATACACTTATAAATACAAAAAAAAACCAAAAATATTACAAACTCCAAAAAAATCCAAAACATTAGAAAATCCAACAAAATACAAAAACAAAATCCAAACAACAATAAAAAAATCCCTTGTCCTTAGTTTCATACCCCAGGCATCCCTTATATGGATTACTCATCAAACAATTTAACATTGTCAAAAATTACATATGCGAAAGGGTTCTACTCTAGCCCAAGACATCCAAAAAAGTCATTTTCTTACTTGTTTTAATCCTTTGCTTACTTGTTTGTATATTCATTTACTTTATTTTACATCATGGGTGTTTACTTACTTCTGTAGTGTTTATTTTACTTACATCATTTTCATTATTGCAAACATCTCTTTTATCTTATATTTATTATTGTTTCTTGTGTCTAGATCACTATGCACATTATTAATGGTGTTATTATGATCTTCCATATCATGATGCATTAGGTTTTATCCTTATTAATCTATTAGTCGTTATGTATATTATACAATAGTCATCATGGTTTTTCTATACCATTGGTGCATATTATCATGCGCAATATCAAAAATTAGGTTGCTTAACTCTTATTCGGTTGGAATTATTGTTGGAAATATAATATAAAGAATAAAATAAACATAAATAAAATATTAAACCATCTCAAATTCTTAGATGAATCATCTGTGTGTCATATTTCTCTTCCATTCATTCTTATCTCATCCATGTTGTCAAATCATTTGATCCATCATCATTAATCCATGTAGTCACTTTATTTTTTTTATTAATTCTTACATATCAATCATCCAAAATCATTTCCTAATATTTCCATTCAATATCCTACACTTATCTATTAGGACCAAAAAAATCACAATATCCATACTTTATCCATCATCCAATCACAATGTGCAATCATTAACTTAAATATGTTACTAGCATCCATGGGTCAATCTTACATTACATTAAGATTCACTTTTCTTTTTGCATTGGGAGAACTACATCTAGCTTGATATCCCCACTCAAACTTTATTCATGGTGGATTATGTAGGTATCACTTAGAGACACGAGGTCTCTAGGGTCACTGTATCCACCATCATCCATCTAAGCCATTTCATCCATATTTTCTACTATCATTTAACCAAAGTGTTATATATCCTTATCAATGCTTGCAAATATAAATTTTGTAAATCTTTATCATGAATTAGACAATCTATATTTTTCATTTTATGGCCTATGGCTTAATATCATTGGGATATATCATTTCCACATCTACTTGTGAGACCCCTGAGTCTGAGCACAATCCAAGCATGCAGTCTATAAAGTGGGAAATGTACTTTTTCCAATATCTTCTCTAGCATTCAACAACTAGAGGTAAATAGTTTTACACGTACCCTCTACAATTTTTCAAACATTAGTATTGAGATAAGTATCTATATTATTGATGATAATTTTCTCATTTCCATTCCTCATTCTAATCATTCTTCATCCATTTTTTTTCAAATTTATAGAAACATTAAATCAATTTATTTTGTATTTGTATTCAAAATCTTGCAATCATCTATTCATAAAATCCACAGTCATTTTTAAAATCAATATTTTTTTTCTATTTATAGATCCATAGTTTATTATTACTGGCATATATCATTTCCACACCTACTCAATTGACCCCTGCATCATTATAAACAAAAATAAGTGTGCAATATATGAATGGTTAAATTATTGTTTTTTAAATCCATACTCTAGTTTTAATTATCTAGGGTCAACCTTTTTACGCCACCAACATCTTGAAAATTTGACATCAATCCTCAAATAGCTTGATTTATTATTTGTCAACCTCATGTTAACCATTTCCTCTTTTCATCATTTTTGAGCGTTTATCCATTTCTTGCACAAAACCTTGAGGGGACATCATCACACTCATTTTCATTTATTTGGGGCAATTTTTTACTTTTTTATCATCAACATTCTACTTCTTCTACAATTATTTGAAACAATATTGATTCACAACACTATTTTAAAGAGATAAAAATGTAGACACCTAAATTTCATTTAGTGTCAAAATGCACTTAAATATATTAATACTTCTTATTAAATTAATAGATAGCATTTCCTTTTAAAATCAAATAATTGAATAGTTTAACATATTTGAATATGTTAATTGTACACCTTTAAATTCTTATTTTAAATATTTAAATCTATATTTTTCACCTATTCAAACCTCTCCCACCTTTTTCTCCCTCATCCCAACCAAATTTACAAAGTTCCCCACCTCTTATGACTCCTTCCCTGAGTTGTCAAGCAAATTGACTAAGTCTTGTTGAGTCAACTAACCAACCCCACTCTTTTCTCAACTAGGTTGAAAAGGTCTCTGTATTTATGGATGAGGACTCATCCTTAATTGTCGATCATTTGGAGCATTGAAAAATTCCTAATGATCCTCCACCATTGGATCCTTTTCCAAGCTTCTATAAATAAGCTTGCAAATCTTCAATTTCAATCATCTTTTACAATCACAAATATTGAAATCATAAAATCTTGAGAGATCACAATCATACAAAGCAAATTAAAGTGAATAAAAGTCATCTTTTTGCACCAAAATTATACTCATTCTCTCTTTGCATTGGAGGAGTGAGCACCACATACTTGAAAGAGTGAATCAGATATACATCATAATGGAGAAATATTTTATTCAAAATGTGAAGTTTTGATTATTTTTTTCTTTATTGATTTCTCTAGCTTAGTTGAATTTTATCTTAGATTAGTATTAGTTTACTTTCTTTGCATATCTAAATTTAGTTCATATACTCATGTATGCAATTAACATAAACTTCAATGTTCTTCATGTGCTCATGAAATAGTAGATTGTGAACTAGATTAATAACACACTAATTATTGCAATACATAACCATAGGCTAAGTTTATGGTAATCCCAATCTTACAAATATGCGATGTATCCATATTGCTTTGTAGGCAACTCCTTTTCTAGCATGATATTATACCTTAGTGAAAGATTGATAAATATATTTTTTTCTTCTTGCTCCTCCATGGGATAGGACCAGATCCCAAAAAGAAGACAAATCATGATGTGGGTTTCCTATCTTCAATTGAACCTACCTGATCTATGTCTATGAAACCTATCAAGAATAATTAGTTATTTTTCTTGTATTAGAGGCCAAACTGCATTATACCTTGAATGTATCTCAGTATCTACTTTGGTGGTTTCTAGTGACTCAAATTTTAATCTTGCATGAACTATGAAATATAGTTTAAAACATAGTTAATTTTTGGCCTAGCGTATGTAAATTAAATAAGACTCCAAATTAACTAGTAATAGAGAGTGCCATTTACTAGTGGTGATGGATCTGAATTAGACAACTAAATTATTGTCTACATAAGTGTTGCAATAGGTTTGTAGTCCATGTATGAGTTCCAAAATTGTCCCTCATCTTGCTTCTTAGTATTTACTAAAACACCCTTCTATGTTTTTATTCATTCTCCTTTAGATATGCCATGTTGATATATGCAGATATTATATGAATAATATATATGCACATTATTTTGGTTAAAACTAATTATCTTTATATAAACTAATATGATTTAATAACTTGAATGTTTATGATATTACTAATGTAAAGTGAAAAATACATAATGAACTTATTGAAAGGTGTTTTATACAAAAATATATGAAGCAAAAAATATTTGTTTGACTTGCTAACAACTTGTAGTATCTACTAGGCACAACTTATAGCAACTAGGTGAAATTTGTAGAAACTATGGTGGAACCCATAATAACTAGATGAAACCCATAGAAACTATGGTGAAATCCATAGAAAATGAATGAAACCCTTAACAACTATTGTGTATCCCATATCAACTATTGATTATCCCATAATAGCTTCTATGAAACTTGAATTAATTTGTGTGCAGCACATAGCTAACTGTAACAACTAGGTTGCTAACCTATAAGAACTAGAGCTAACTTTGGCATCTACTCATGATAATCTATGGTTGTTAGATGGTAGAGCCTGATCTTATTAGAATGTGCAGTTACTAATAGGGGGTGTGGAGGGAAACACCCCTCCACTATGATCATCATGGGGGTCTAGGAGCCCCCCCTGATATGGGTTTGGGGGAAACATCGTTGAAGCAAAATTTTTGTGAAAAATGTATTTTAAAATATTATAATTTCATAGTAAATATAGACCATTCACTATTAGCTCACAGATGTAATGGTAAAAATTATGTTGGTGTATTTTTACCCTAATATATAACCCTCCTTTGATATGAGAGCATTTTAATCATGATGGCACACTATGTGTGATTGAAGTGGAGATTGCAGTGGATGTATTTTAGGTTTATCCCTTCATTTGTTGGACTGAATAAGAGAACAACTAGTTATTTTTATGTGGACATAGTCCATATTGGGTGAACCATGTTAAATCTCTATCTCTCTTATGTTTTGTTTTATGCATCTTATTTTTGTATTTATTTCATCAATATTGATGTGCATTATATATTCCTAACAACTATTATCAGAGTTGAAGGTTTATTTGGCAGATAAAATTGTAGGAAAAGAGGGTTTCCTAGTTTGAATGGGAATAAAGGTAGAATAAGGCAAGTTTAAGGTTAATAAGTTCAATGGCCAAAACTACTAGCTATAGAAGATGCAAATGAAGGACTATCTATATTAGAAGGATCTTTTCCTACCATTGGAAAAAATAACAAAGAAGTTGACGACTATGTAGGATGAAGAATGGGAGGTTCTTGATACAAAGGCACTATGAATAATATGACTGTGCCTGACAACATTGATAGCCTTAAATATATCAAAATAAAAGATAATAGAGGATGTGATAAAGGCATTGGATAGATTATATGAAAAATGCTTAGCCTCCAACAAGGTATTTCTTATGAAGCTTTTATTTAATATGGAGATGTCAGAAGGTGGGTCTATTGTTGATCATTTAAATGAATTTAACATGATCATAAATTAGTTAAGCTCTATAGGAGTAAAATTTGATGATGAGGTTAGGGTTCTTTTGATTCTATGTTCATTACCAGAAAGATAGAATGGCTTGGTCATGGTTGTGAGTAATTATGTCTTTCATTCAAACACTTTAAAGTTTAATTATGTTATTGGTGTTATTCTTAGCAAGGAAATGCAATGAAAAAGCATAGGTGAGACATCAGGTAATTATTTGACTATATAAAATAGGGGAAGACAAAAGGATAGATTAAAGGGCCTAGGGAATCATGGGAAGTCTAAGAAGGGTCGATCCAAATCTAGAGGAATGTTAGTGTGCTAGATTTGTAGGAAGAAAGGACACCTGAAGAAAGATTATTGGTTTTGAAAAGGAAAACAAGGAGATGGATAAAAAGATAAAAATTAGGAGGCAAATGCAGTAGGTGATGTGTTGCAAGATGATTTAATCTTTTCATTAGATAATATTAATGATTTTTGGGTTTTAAATTTAGGGGCTTCATTTTATGCTACACCCCATAGGAAATAATTTCAAGACTATGTTCAAGGTGATTTTGGATAGGTTTATTTGGGTGATGGTGAACCTTGTAAAATTATTGGAAAGGGTAAGATATAAATAAAATTATATAATGGAAAAAAATGGTTCGTAAAAGAGGTGAGGCATGTTCTTGAGTTGAAAAGAAATCTAATTTTAACAAGGCGATTGGGAAGTAAGGGCTATATGGTTATATTTGCAAAAAATTTGTGGAAGGTCACTAAAGGATCACTAGTAATAAAAAAAGGAGAGAACATTATATTTATCTACTAGTAATGTTAATTTTATTTATTTATTTATCTTCTATAGAAGAGGATACAAAATTATGGAACCACAGACTTGGGCACATGAGTGAGAATGGGATGCAAGTTCTCCACTCAAAGAATTTGTTGCCAGATTTGAAGAAGGTGGATTTGGATTTCTATGAGCACTATGTGTATGGAAAATAGAAGAGAGTCAAATTTATTAGAGTTGGGAAGACAAATAAGGATGAAAAGTTAGAGTTTGTCCATACAAATATATGAGGATCAACACTTGTATTATCCCTTGGTGGCTCTTATTATTATGTTATTTTTATTGATGATGCAACTATAAAAACTTGGGTTTATTGCATATGAAAAAAAAATTGATGTTTTTGATACTTTTAAGAAATGAAAATCTTTGGTTGAGAATGAGATAGGAAATAAGTTGAAGTGTGTCAGATATGACAATGGAGGTGAATAATGTAGCAAGAATTTTGATAATTACTGTTGATCCCATGGGATTCATAAAGAGAAGATAGTTCCAAGAACATTACAACAAATTGGTGTGTTAGAAAGGATAAATAGGATAATCATGGAACGTGCAAGGAGCATGAGATTGCATGCAGGGTTACCCTTATAGGTTTGGGTAGATGATATGGATACTATTGTTTACTTAATAAATATAGGGCCTTCAAGTCCTTTGGATGGTGGCATTCCATAGGAAGCATAGATAGGTAAAAAGGTAGACTATTATTTTCTAAAGACTTTTAGTTATGAAGCATTTGTCCTATTGATAAAGAAAATAGAACCAAGCTTGAAGCAAAATCCAATAAATATACTTTTATTAGATATGAAGTTAATAATTTTGGTTACTATTTAAGGGATTTTGAAAATCACAAAATTAGTAAGAGTAGAGTTGTGATCTTTAATGAGAAGGTCATGTACATAGATTAGTTTTAGGGAAAGAAATAAGAAAAGCCAAATACAAAATATGCAGCACTTGATGAAATCACTAGAAATAAAATTTCAAAAGTGCCAAAAAATTAGAATGTGCAACTACTAAAACAAAAACAAGTACCTCAAACTCTTGAAAGTGTAGTTAGAAGATCTAGCAGAGTAAGTAGACTCATTGAACAATACTCTCCTTGAATTTATTAGTTATTATTGATTGATGGTGGTGAGCCATAAAGATACAAAGAAGAAATGTAGGTAGAAACTAGAAATAAGTGAGAGTAAGACATGAAAGAGGAGATGGATTCCTTGGTACATAACCAAACCTAGAATTTGGTTTAATTGCCTACAGGTAAAAGAGCATTGCATAATAAATGAGTTTATAGGTTTAAGGAATAAGATGAAGGCAAAAAGAGTTACAATTCTAGATTTGTTGTAAATGGGTTTATACAAAAGAAAGCTATAAATTTTGACGAATTTTTATTTTCAATTGTTAAAATGACTTCCATAAGAACTATTTTAAGTTTGGTAGCAATTGAAGATTTGTACCTTTAATACTTAGATGTGAAGATTGATTTCCTTCATGGTGAATTGGATGAGAAAATATATATGGAGCAACCAAAGGGATATGAAGTCAAAGGCAAGTAAAAAATGGTGTGCATGTTGAAGAAGAGTTTGTATGGCCTAAAGCAAGATCCACACTAGTGGTATTTGAAAATTGACATGTTTATGATAGAAAAAGGCTATAGTAGATGTCATTTTGACCACTGTGTCTATTTTAAGAGATTAAATAATGATAACTATATTATCTTGATATTATATGTAGATGACATGCTTGTTATAGGGTATAACATGCATGATATAAATACTCTCAAAAGAAAACTAGAAAATTCATTTGCAATGAAGGATTTGGGTGATGCAAAGCAAATCCTTGGTATGAGAATAACAAGAGACAAGAAAAATATAAATTGACATTGTCTCAAGAAGACTACATCAAGAAGGTGTTAGTCAGGTTTAATATGCAAAATAAAAAACTAGTGAGTACATATTTGGGAGGGCACTTCAAATTAAGTAAGGAACAATGTCCTAAAATGCAAAAAAAAAATCAATTACATGTGCAAAGTGACCTATGATTTAGCATTTGGAATTTAAATGTATGTTATGGTGTGCATGAGACTAGACATTACTCATGAAGTGGGAGTTGTAAGCAAGTTTATGAATAATCTAGGAAAGGATCACTGGGACGTAGTCAAGTGGATTCTTAGGCACTTGAGAGGGACCACTAATAGATAGTTATGCTTTGAAGGGTCAGATGTTACCTTACAAGGATATGTTGATGTAGACATGGTTGGAGATTTAGATGGTAGAGGGAGAACCACATGTTATGTATTCACTATTGGTGACACAACAGTTAGTTGGATTTCAAAATTATAGAAGATAGTTGCTTTGTCAACTATAGAGGAAAAATATGTTACAGATACAAAAGCAAGCAAGGAGATGATATGGATGTAATGGTTCATGGAAGAGTTTACGCAGAAGTAGAAATATTGTAATTTGTATAGTGATATCTAGAGTGTGATCCATTTAGCAAAGAACTCAACATTCCACTTAAGAACCAAACATATACATTCACTTCATTCATTTAGTTTTGGAGGATGGTCAACTGAAGTTGGAAAAGATCTATATGAGTCAGAATCCTATAGAAATGTTTAAAAAGTTAGTCACAAAGGAGAAGCTATAGATTTATTAAACTTTAATAGGTCTTCAGGGATAATAAGGAATATGAGAAACATGTCAATGTCAAATTTCAAAGAAAAGTCTAAGGAAGAGTTGTAGTGATGGAGTTGTAGTACTCAATCTTCAAGTGGGAGATTATTGGATGGTGGAGCCTGATCTTATTAAAATGTACATTTATTGAAAATGGGGTTTGGGGGGGAATTGAACCCCCACTATGGTCATCATGGGTCTCCAAGATCCCCCCCTGATGGGTTTTTTTTTAAAATGTCCTTGAAGTAAAAATTTTATGAAAAATATATTGTAAATATTGTAATTTTGTAGTAAATCTGGACCATTCACTATTAGGTCATAGATCTAATGGTAGAAAATTATGTTGGTGCATTTTTGACCTAATATGTAACCCTCATTTCATATAAGTGAATTGTAATCATGATGACACACTGTGTGTGACTGAAGAGGATATTATAGTGCATGTATTGCAAGTTTATCCCTTCATTTGTTGGATTGAATAAGAGAAGAACTAGTTGTTTCTATGTGAATGTATCCCATATTGGGTGAACCACGTTAAATATGTCTCTCTTGTGTTGTGTTTTATACATTTTATTTTTTTCTTTATTTCATTAATATTTCTCTCATTCTATAGTCTTAATAGTGGTGATTATGACATCTAGTTGAAGGTTTGAAGTAGATTTCCTCCATGATCTAAGGAATATGGTAATTCATATATATAAAAAAATGAAAACTCAATGTAAGGAATGCCTTATCATCATTATTTATCCATTGGATCATGTTTCTCAGACTATTGCAACTATGGAACAAACTATTTTTCTATTTTCTATTATTTATGATTGTTATTTACAACATATTATATTATTTACGTTATATTAAGTATTAATGTTTAAATTATTTTATTATGGGCATAAAAATAGATTTATGGTTATAATTTATGGAGTATGTATATATCAATGAATCATTACCTTATCTATTTAAGATAGAAGCTACCATTTGCAAGTTAGCAAGTAGTCAATAATCTATAATTCATAATAGAATAAAGTATTGTGATTTTTTGTGTTGAGATCAAGTTCATATTATATTATAATGAAACTTTAGCAATATCAATGATGCTACCATTGGATGAATAAAGAGTTTCTTTGATTTAATCTTGTATTAAGTAAGGAGGGTATTCAATCTCTAGTCAACCCGAGGCATGATCCACTCACATGAATTTGATAGTTTAGTTTTCCATCCATTAGATAGTTTAATTATTTTGGGTATGCATTTCCATTTCATTTAAATCATGAAATTGTGTATTTTCAATTTGGTTTATGTATTTATTTCAATGTGGGAATCTTCCAACTTAGATTAATATTTAAGTTCTTGCAATTTAGTTTTTTTGCACTTTCTTTTCATGAAATTTGCATTTTTTAAGTGCGTTTATCTATGTGTAACCCTTAAGGACCTCAAACTTTATAGAGGCTAGGTTCACATATAGAGTGAAAAAATCTTACTAAATACACATTTTGGGTTGATAATTACTGAAATTAGTAGTATCTATAAATCAAATGGATGCCCCTCAAGTGACTCTGTTTGCTTGTAAGCAAGCTATGATACATTAATTTTAATTTATGGTTTGATTCTTCTCATCATCCATCATCCAAAATTTCTAGAGAATTATCTTGATATACTTCATTTGAGACACAATATGTGGTGTCCCATTTTCCACACTTTTAAAACCAAGATGCTAATCTAGTATCCTAAGATATCTCATGTCAAACATTTGTTTAAGTCATTATTTTTTGCATCAATAATTTTTATTGAGTTTCTAGTGATGACTAGATATTCAACATATACAATTAAAATCGTAACCTCCCCCTTGATCTTTGTGGTAGTGGTTTAGATCATATAGTTTCCTCTAAAATCCATGATGAATGAGATGCTCATCAATTTTGATACACCAAGATCAGGTATCTAGTAATGAATTGATGAGTCTACATACCATTTAATCTTTACCATGTGTGATAAAACCTTTTGGTCAAGTCATGTATACTTATTATTATAGATCTCCCTTTAGGAAGGCACTTTTCACATCTATCTGATGGAATTTCCACCCAAATTTTACAACCATAACAAAGACAATTATGATAGTATTTATCTTGGTATTAGGAGAAATGTCTCTTCGTAGTCAATGTCTTCTTTTTATGCATAGCCTTTTATTACCAGTCTTGGCTTATACTTATCAATTCTACCATATGTTTTTTAATTGGTATTAAATATCCATTTGAAATTGATAGGCTTCTTCCCTAGTGAAAGATCAATAAGTTTCCATGTATTATTTTTCATTATTGATTGATATTCTACATCAATGGCCTATTTCCAAGGCTTTTACTATTGGGATTCTCGAAGTGTCGAGGACCCAATATTTCCATAACATGTTCATAAGGGTAAAATTCACATTTACACGAGCCATGATATGATTCCTCAATCATATAGTGTATTTTTCTAGGACTCCATCCAATTTCGCATATCATATTATGCTTGTATACCACTTGGGCATATGTTGAACAATATTAATGGGTGGTGAAGGACCTAGCTGACCATCATTGTTGTCCTCATGTTCACTACAATTATCAATGTTAGACATGTTATAGGTCTAATACATATATTTAATGACTTTATGGAGGGTGAATTAGACTCACCCTTCTCATCAAATATAAAATCCCTGTTGATGTGTATCTTCCTAATTTTTAGATCAATGAGTCAATATGCCTTCAACTCTTCATTGTAACCAAGAATAATGTATGCCAATGATTTCTTGTATATTTTTTATTTTCTTTTCAATGACATGCATATATGATTTAAATAAAAAAACACAAAGATGTGATATTGAAGGCTTATTCCTAGTTCATGCTTATTTCTTATTAATACCATTGAGAGCTTTGTTAGGATCCTAATTTAACAGGAAGACAATTGTGTGAATTAATTTCACCTAGTTTGTATGAGGTAGGTGTGAGTCCTCAATCATGTTGCATATCATTTCCAAAATAGTGTGCTTTCTATGTTCTACAACACCATAATATTATGGAGTGTAAGGTGTAGTTAGTTGTTGGTTAATGCCATGTGATTTCATAAATTTGAATAACTCTTTACTAGTGTATTCCCCCCTTTGATCTAAGTAGAGGACATGAATTATGTGACTAGATTTACATTCTACAGAGGTTTTGAAGTCTTTTAAGATTGAAAAAAACTTTATCCTAAGAATTCAAGTAATATACCCACTTTTCATGAGTAATCATCAACAAAGAGCTAAAATTAATGGATTCCACTAACATTAAAGCACATGAGCCTACACAAATTGGTGAGAACTATATACACACAATATTTTTAAACTTTATTAGTTATTGATGCCTTATCTCTTGTAGGAAATTATTGAGTCTTAATTTTTTTAAGTGCATTCCTTAAAGGGTGCACTATGACAGAGGTTGGTAGACCTTTGGTGCTTTATAGGATTGTTGGCCCTTATACCATTACCTAAAACCACTTCAATATACTATTATCCAACTTGTTAAGCAATAAAAACCTATTTATAGACTCTCTAAAAAATTCACCATCATAAATAAACCCTACCTAAGCAAACATCGCTTTTCCCACTTTTTCTACTACATCAGCCTAGTTGACCTTGTTGGGAATTTAACGCATGTTATAGAGAAATCCATTGGCCCAAGATGACATAATTTGAGGCCTAACAACTCTATTGTATGTCAAATAAAGTTGACTTGGCTAACTTTATCGACCAAATTCTTGGGAGGGTTTAGGGTCAATCCTAGGCTATAAATACCCCCTCAACTTCATTTCTAAATAGAGGATCATTCAATTGTGTATTATTATAACTAAAAAATTTGCTTATACTATCAATTGGAGTTTCATTGCTTAGGTTTTTGCCTTGGAGTAGCATCACTTGTCTTGTGGAGGTCATGGATGCATAGGAGAAGTCTAGTAACCTAGATTTGATTTATCCTTATGATCCTTACAAGCCATAATAACCTCTTGAAAAGCACCATTGGCTAAGGTAGAAATTAAGGCACGATGGGTTCACTTCACCAAGGTAAGTATACTCCTAGACCTTCATATTTTGATAAGTAGATGTTGTATAATTAATGGATTAAATTTAATCTCTCCTTACTTAGATTACTTATATATTATATAAAATAAAATTGTCTTTGATTATTTATTGTCTTTCTAATTTGTGCCACAAGATTTAGTGAGAAATATATTAGCTTGTATGTGTAAAAATATTGTACATAATTATTACTTATCCTAGTTTTCTAGCATAGTTATCTTGCTTTTGTCTTGTAGTGTGTAGTTGTACATTTAGTTTTGTCTTGTAGTGTGTAGCTCAAGAGACCCGTAGGTAGTTGAAAGGACTTCTTCGTAGATGAAGTGATAAGTGTTTCTTTGGATTATTTATTGTAATGCTTTCTCATTTACAAATTGAATCATGAAATATAATTTTTGTTGGAATATTGTCATTGATGTCAAAGGTGATAAAGGCCCCATTGCATTTAATGATGTTTTTGATATTCATATCTTGGCTAAAGTGTGTTAATATTTATTTAATATTAAAGAATATATTTTTGGCTGTATATAAGTCAAAAGAGGGCCCATGAAGAAGTCAAATAGTCATGGAGTAAATACAAAAGAGGAATGGGACACATTTTCTCTTGAAGAGTCATCTTGAAGAATTCCAAGAGTCACCATGTGAAGATAAAAGAGGTTATGGCACATTTTTTCATGAAGGGACACTTTGAGGAATATAAAAAGTCACCAAGATAAAGACAAAAGAGGAAAGGATTCATTTGCTTATGAAGGGTCACCATATGACTTTTGAAATGCAAGGATACAAAGGGTCATTAAAGTTTGGCACCATTTTCTATGAGGACTGAAGGGTCACAAAGGGTGAATACCAAAGGTAATTTGGAAAGATATAAATAAAGGCTTGAAAAACCATTTGTAATATGAAAGAGTGTGCATGGTTTGTATTTATTTTCGAAGAGAGAAAAGTAGAAGATATTGTAGAGTTATATCATTTGTTAAGTAAGAAACATTGAGAGATAGTTGTGTTTTATACACAAGAGGGGTTGGTGCTCATGTGGGTTGGTGCTCACAAATAGTTTCTATGTTGGTGCATGGAAAAGGGGTTGATGCTCCTGGTGGTTAAAAACTTTGTAATTTGAGTTGATGCTCATTCATATATTTGAGATTGTTCTCTATGGTTTTTCCCACTTTGGGTTTCCACGTATAAATTTGATCTATCTCTCTCTCTCTCTCTCTCTCTCTCTCTCTCTCGTGTGGTGGATATTATTGTTTCAATTTTATTGCATATCTTGAGTGTGTGGTTAAGTGGTTGAAGAAAAATAATTTGATTAAGTATATATATATATATATATACATACATAAATATATATATATATATATATATATACATATATACATATATATATACATATACATATACATATATGTATATGTATATATATATGTGTATATGTATATGTATATATATATATATGTATATGTATATGTGTGTATATGTATATATATATTCATATGTATATGTATATGTGTGTGTGTATATATGTGTGTGTGTATATATATATGTATATATATATATGTATATATACACACACACATATATATACATATACATATATATACATATACATATATATACATATATACATATATATATATATATACACATATATACACACACATATACATATACATATACACACATATATACATATATATATATACATATACGTATATGTGTATTTATACACATATACGTATACACACATATATATATATATACATGATTCACCCCCCAGTATATTTCATGCTTAACAATTCATATATATATATACATATATACATATACATATATACATATACATATACGTATATGTATATGTATACGTATACGTATATGTGTATATATATATACTGATTCACCCCCCCAGTATATTTCATGCTTAAGAATTGGTATCAGAGCAAGTTCTTTTGGAAAAAGTTTTACAGCTTGAAGGTAGACCAAGAAAGCATGATGGCTGGATCACATGAAGGTTTTTCTATAAATAAGGCACCTTTATATGATGGGATAAATTATTATTTTTATAGCATAAGGATGAAGACTTATTTGATGGCCCTTAGATTTGATATTTTACAAGCAAGAAAAAATATAGATGATCAAGAAGAAGAATAGGATGAAGCAGTGGTGTAGGAATATGAAGAGCCACAGACACATGTAACTACTCTAGTGGAAAATAAGGCAAGTGAAAATAGCTTTAAATGTTATTTTATGTGGTTTATGTGAATCAGAATTTGTTAAAGTTATGCAATGCAAACTTGCTCATAAAACTTGGGTAAAACTTGAGAATATTTAAAAAGGTGATGGAAAGGTTTATAAATCTAAGTTTTAGACTTTCAAAAGATAGTTTGAGAGTTTAAAGATGGAAGAGGAAGAAAATATAGCAAGTTATCTTTTGTGGGTTGATAAAACAGTTAATTAGATTCAAGGTCTTGGCGAAAAGTTAGAAGAATCAATTGTGGTTCAATTTTTTTTTGAGATCTTTACCATTGAGATATGATGCAAAAGTTTTGGTAAATTGAAGAAATGAATAATTTAGCCAATCTAAAGATGGATGAACTACATGGTATTCTTACAACATATGAGATGTGGACCAAACAAGAGAAACCCTCAAAGAGAGAAGCTGCTTTCAAGACATCAAAGAAATAGAAGGCTAAGATTCAAGAATCAAGTGACAGTTCTAACGATGATGAAGATGACAATGGATCTCTATTCATTCACTAGTCAAAAAATGTCACAGGTAAATATCAAAGAAAATTACTTTTTAAATGTTTTAATTATGGAAAGATTGGAAATTTTACAGCTAAGTGCTCAAATAAGGGTAATGGTGATAATGAAGAAGGAAAGTCTACATATAAGAAGAGTTTCAAAGGAAAATTCAAGAAGGGATTTGAGAATAAGAGTTTGTATTCTAAATATCCTAGCTTAGTCGAAGATAGTGGAGTCAATGATTCAAAAGAAGAAAAGATTCTATTCATGGATATACATGAAGATGGCTCTGCAAGCAAAAATATAGATGATCAAGAAGAAGAATAGGATGAAGCCGAAGTGAATATGGAAGGAGATTTTTTTGGTGCCTTAGAAGAGTTAAAATCTCTTGAAAAAGAATCGAAGATCGAAGATTAAAGCTCCAGATCAATAAAAATGAAAAAGAGTCAAAGGAAATAATTTAAGATCTACAAACACACTTTGAAAAAGCTAAGAAGAATGAAGATCTAATCGCACAGTTGAAAAAAGTAAGTAAAGAATGTGAAAGGTATGTCATTGAACTTGCTTCTTTAAAAGTAGATAGTGAGAAAACAAATAAAGCAATCAATGATAGAGTAGCCAATGATTCAAAATTTGAGAGTAACACTAATATGTTGTATAAGATATTAGAAAGTGAAAGATCAATGTTAGATAAGACAGGTATTGAGTTTGAGAAAGAGAAAGGGGAGATCACTACTTTCACAGACAAGGAAAAAGGAAAGAGCTATGCTAAAGATCCTACACAAGAGTAAATAAAAAAGGAAGAAGTTAAAATTATAGAGGACATCTCAAACAAAGAAGGTTAGAGGGAACAAAGCCACAAAAGGTAATCAAGTCATAGATACACAAATAGGTCATATTTTTATGGTTACTATTTTTATTGTAATGGATATGGTCATGAGAAAATAGAATGTTGAAAAAGGGATAACAATTTTAGAAATAAGGAAAAAGAAAGTCATGCAGAGTCAAGCAGAAGCCATAACTCTTTTGCTCCTCTATCAAGATTTAATGAAGAAGCCATAATATGTTACAAGTGCAAAAACTTTAGACACATAGCCCAGTACTATAGAAGTGTGTTTGAGTCATTCAAGAAGGACTAATGTTTCAAGGATGCATTCATCAAGAAGAAAGCTCAGATAGGTTCATGGCAGAAGAAACAACCTAAAAAATCTATGTTGGTATAGACAACTTTGCATGCAAGAAATGAAGAAAATCCATGGTTCATTGATAGTGGATGTTCGAGGCACATGACAGGAGACAAAATCAAGTTCATAATTTTGAAGAAAATCAATGGTGACACAGTGAAATTTGGATATAATACTACTGTCAAAATTACCATAAAAAGTACACTAAGTTTGGAAATGGTAGAACTAAAACTGAAAATGTTTTGTATGTAGAATGTCTTAAGCATAATATTTTGAGTGTAAGTTAAATGTGTGATCAATGGCACACACTAAATTTTTATGTAAAAGGTTTTAAAATTATGAGAAAATATTTGGATGTGTTAGTTGCAGATGCTCAGAGAATTCATGCAATAATTTATATATGTTATCAAATATCAAAGGTCAAATATGTTATTTGAGTCAGATTGAATAAAGTTGGCTATGGCACAAGAGAATGGGACATATAAATTTTGATAATCTTGTCAACATCAACAAAAATTAATCAGTCAAAAATCTTCCAAAGATTAAAAATTCATTTGACATGCTATGTGAACCTTGTCAGAACGAGAAGTAGGCCAAAAGACGGTTCAAAACAAAAGAGTACTCAACCACTCAGATGTTAGAGCTTGTTCACACTGATCTATGTGGACCTATGAGAACTCAAAGTACTCAAGGTGAGAAATATTTTATGTTGCTTATTGATGATTTTTCATGTATGACTTGGGTAATGTTTTTAAAGAAAAAATCAGAAGCTTTCAGACATTTCAAAGTATTCAAAGCATTAGTTAAGAATGAAACTAGTTTGAAGATTAAGTGTCTAAGATTAGATCAAGGAGGAGAATTCATGTCAGATCATTTTATTGAGTTTTGTGAAGACCATGTAATAAATAGATATTATTTAGCATCCATAACTCCATAGCAAAATAGAGTAGTTGATCGGAGAAACAAAATAGTTAAAGAGATGACAAGGATAATGCTAAATGAATCCAAGATACTAGATAAATATTGGAGAAAGGTAGTTAATACAACAATGCATATTTAGAATAGAGCATTATTGAGAGTCAATAGTGACAACACTCTTTATGAGCTATAGAAAGACAAACCAACAAAAGTTGATTATTTCAAAGTTTTCGGTAGTAGATGCTTCATAAAAAGGACTGATGAAAAACTTGGTAAGTTTTAATCCGAAGTAGATGAAGATATATTTCTTGGTTATTATTACAAAAGTAAATATTATAAATGTTATAAAAAAAGAACCAAGAAAATTGTTGAAAGTGCAAGTGTCAAGATAGAAGAAGATGGAACACAAAGAATAAGTGATCCAGTAGACATTCCTAAAATCATTGAAGAGGAAGATTTTAAAAAATCAAATGAAAATGAGAAGAAAGAGAAAAAGGAAACCAAAACCCCATCTAAATATGTCCAGATAAATCATAATGAAAGTGACATCATCAGGGATATAAATGAAGGAATTCACACCAAAAGAATGATGGTAAGTGAATCTGAACAAGTTATTTTTTCTTTGTTATCCAAAATTCAGCCTAAAACTTTTTCAGAAGCTAGACATGATAAGCATTGTGTTAAGGCAATGGATGAAGAATTAAATCAAATAGAAAAGAATGATACTTGGGAATTAGTGCCTAGACCAAAAGATCGCAATGTGATAGGAACAAAATGGGTTTTAAAAATAAGTTGAATGAAAATGGAGAAGTGACTAGGAATAAAGCAAGATTAGTATGTAAAGGATATGCTCAGATTAAGGGAATATATTTTGAAAAAACTTTTGCACCAGTATCAAGGCTAGAGGGTATTAAAATATTTCTTACATATGCAATATTTAAAATTTTTAAAGTGTTTTAGATGGATGCCAAATCTGCCTTCCTAAATGGGAATCTAGAAGAAGAGGTCTATATTAAGCAGCCAGAGGGATTTATTCTCTCTAATATTAATAGCCATGTATGTAGATTAAAGAAAGCACTGTATTTATTGAAACAAGTTCCCAGGGCTTGGTATGCAAGACTTGATAAGTACCTATAGGATCAAGGTTTCAAGAGAGGATTTGTTGATATTAATCTCTATCTCTCAAGGTTAAGTAAGAAATATTGAGAGATAGTTTTGTTTTATACACAAGAGGGATTGGTGCTCCTATGGGTTGGTGTTCACAAATCTTTGCAAGGGGTTAGTGTTCTTGTGGGTTGGTGCTCATAAATAGTTGCTGTATTGGTGTATAGAAAAGGGGTTGGTACTCTTACAAGTTGGTGTTAGCAAACTTTGTAATTTGAGTTGGTGCTCATTCATATACTTGAGATTGTTCTTCATGATTTTTTCCACTTTGGGTTTCCACGTAAAAATATGGTGTCTCTCTTTCTCTCTCTTGTGTGGTGTATATTATTGTTTCAGTTTTATTGCATATCTTGAATGTGTGGTTAAGTGGTTAAAGAAAAGAAATTTGATTAAGTAAAAAGATATATATATATATATATATATATATATATATATATATATATACTGATTTACCCCCCTCTTAGCATATTTCATGCTTAATAATTTCATTATCATTCTTCAAATATTCTTTTTGATCTGATAGTGGTACTAGAGCTTGGAAAATTAAATTGTTTTTTCTTCTCCTTTATGCTAGCCATATGGCCTGTCATTAGTATTAATTATTCTCTTTCAAAAAATCAAAACTAAAAATAAAAAACATGCATTCCATCAAATCTATTATTGGTACTACATTGAATGGAAAAAATAGTTGGATATAATGGTCTCAACAAGTGGAGAACACACTCATCTTTAATGATCTATTATTTGATATTTGTGATGGGGATAAATAACTAGCTAAACTACCAATGATACAAAGGATACTAAGACAAGAAAGTAGAAAAAATAGAAGGCATTGGCCTTGATGAGGGAATCAATCAATGAAGATGTGTTTCATCATATTTAGGGGTGAAATAATCCATGGTAAGTATTTCACAAACTAAAGGAGCTATATGATTCCCAATCAGATTTATAATTTATTTAGTTGTAGTTGAAGCTATTCAAACCTTGAGTTTAAAGATGGTGATGTGATGAGATTGGCTTCATAGATACGAGCCATCAAGCATGATGTAGAATAAATGGGTGTCAAAATTGACATATATATGACCACATTCATCAAATACCTCTTCCCAATTATTCAACCTATTTGGAGTCTCTACAAGTAAGCAATATGTTGAAGACTCTCACATTTGATCAATTAGTTGAAAAGATGGTAGAAAGAGAAAAGTCCTTTTAGAATAAAAATTGAGTCCATGATAGGAAAAAGTGTGTGCTATGTCAAATAAAAATATTCCAAAACATCCAACAAGGCTATGTCATCTAAAAACAAAGGTAATAACAAGTACAAGAAGAAGTGTAAGGGAAAAAGTGATAAAAATTAAAATCAAGGTGGTAAAAACAAAATGATAAATAAAACCTCTACTACGAATAGTGTGACAAAAAAGGAAGTCATGAGACTCAAGAATGCAAAACTCTATGGGAGAAGATTGAATCATACCATAAGAAGACAGAGGAAAAATCAAAGAAAGTAAAAGAGTCAAACTCTACCCAATTCACTAGTGAATGTGTATTTTCCAGTACAGATGCTAAAGTAAATAGTGTTTTGGTCATTTGTTTATGCTTGGGTTCTTGATAATGGTTCCACTCTATATATGACTTTATAAATAGACTTCTTTTAAGATTTTAGTGAATAAAGTTGTGGTGCAACATATGTCATAGGTAGATGAAGTCTATAACCACAAGGAAAAGTTATAATAAGACTTAAGTGTCCAAGGATTCCATATTCAAAATTCTAAAATGTCCTTTACCTTACTCAATTAAAACAAAACTTGTTATCCCTAGTGATTTTAAGGAAACAAGGCCATTCCATTCTATTGGATAATGGTGATGTCACTATTAAGAGAAAGAATAACAATGTAGTTATATTGATTGGATATGAGGAAGGGAAAACACTCAAACTTAGGGGTGAGCCATCAAATTCAAGGAATTATGCTCATTTTGTTGAAGATGGAATGTATCTAAACATGTTTTGACATGCTCAATTAGATCACACTCATAATAAAAACATTCATGTATTGTAAAATAATGGTGTTGTTGGCATGCCTATATTGCCTACAAAATCAGATGAAAAATGTGAAGCCTGCATCTTGGCTAAACATGTAAAATAACTATTTCCAAAGTAACAATGGAAATATAATAGTAAATTAAAACATGTTCACTCAGACTTGTGTTCTCTTCTAATCCTATCCACTAGTGGTCATAAGTACTTCATATTGTTCATTGATCACTACAATTGGATGACATAGATATACTTTATCAACAAAAAATTAGAAGCCTTCAAAAATTTTCAAAAGTTTTGAAACATGATTGAAAATGAAGCTCAAAACCACATCGAGACACTCAAAAGAGATAATGGTGGTGAATTCACTTCAAAGAAGTTCTAATCTTATCTTGAGAATAAAAAGCTCAAACACCATCTCATAGTTCCTTACACTTCACAAAAAAAATGGAGTTTTAGAAAGAATGAGTAGAAATATGATGAATATGGTTCATGATATGTTATACTACAAAGGGGTAAATCCATACTTTTGGGATGAAGTAGCTTAAAAAATAGTATACCTCCATGATAGATCACCATCTATAGCTCTTGAATGTAAAACTCCATATGAGATGTGGTGTGGTCATCTCCCTTCAGTGTGACATCTTCAAATTTTTAGATCCACTTTCTCGCATTGATTCTAAAGGAGAAAAGAAATGAATTAGACCATATAAGTCAAAAATTCATCTAGTTGGGATATTATAAATCCTACAAGGCATACAGGCTATATGATGAGAAAGATAAAAATTTTCTTGTCATAAGAGAAGTTGTCTTTTGTGATTCTATAAAGGATAAAAAGTACATTGATCAACAGTTGAGTCAACTTGACAAGTATGCAAAGTTTGATGTCTACAAAGAGAGTGATTTGGATGTTCTAGACAATGAGTGGGGGACACATAGTTTGGAATCTATTGATTTTATATTATCTCCCATACATGAGATTAAACTCCTCTTGAAGGAGAAAGTGAAACTTCATCAAATATTGAACAAGGGCCACCAGAATAGAGGGAAAAAAATGATGTAACTTTAGAGGATGAACTTAAAGCACCTAAAACATATAAATAGATGCCTAATTAGGCCACTTAGATATTGAATAATGTGAAACTTGATGAAGTTGAAAAAATAGGCACAAGAAGTGTGCATTTAACTACATCACAATTACATAAGTCCTTTGAATGAATTCAAAACAAAATTAAAAAGCTCACCTTGAATTAATTTTCTATAAGAAGAACTCAATGTTGTGTTTGATTCAAAACCAACATCTTTCAAACAGGCTGAGAAGCTTGAATCTTGGAGAAAATTAATGAAAGATAAGTACAATGCATTAGTAAAGTATTGGATTTGGAAACTAGTTGATCCTCCATATGGATGTAAATTGATTGGCTGCAAATGGGTCTACCACAACAAATATAAGGCTGGTGGCTCACTTGACAAACACAAATTAAGGCTTGTTGCAAAGGAGTATGCTAAAAAATAAGGAATTTCCTATAATGAAACCTTTGCACCTATAAAAAAAATGGACTACCATTCAAACTATGTTGGATTTGGTAGTTCACAACAGATGAAAAATTTACCAAATAGAATGTCAAAACTGCATTACTAAATGGTTGTAGGTTAGAAATACAAGAGAGATTAGTCAAATGTTAGTGAACAAATAAAAAACAAATATAAGAAATAATTTCTCAATTCTAATCCCTATATTGAGCTATGTGACTAAAAAACATGAAATGCAATTGGAAAGATAAAACAACAATCTTACCTCTCTTGAAGATATGTTTGAGAATCAGTTTGAAGAGGTTGAGCTCAGCTTGTAGAACTAGAGGTATTTGGCAATGTGGACTCCATGTTTGGGCAGAATTTCCCCTAGTCTACACTTGATTTGGCTTTGGCTTGGCATGAGAGAGTGATAAAAATATTAAGAAATTGAAGCTCCTATAATGATTCCAGCATAGTAAGTCTAGAATAGAGAAGCTTGTCTAAATTGGAGGTAGAACCTCTAATTTATAGACTTTTAAAATGAATTTGAACCATCCATCTTGAGATGAGAATCAAGGGATGATAATATAAGGTAATTTTTAATTCAAAATGAGAATCTTGACTTAAAAATTAGAGTAGATAACATGTGGGACTCAAATAAATATAAAATTCATTTGGGAGGAATATATAATATAAAATTGGTAAGTGAGATTGAGTGCAATATGAGGTGGATTATTAAATTGGAAAGATGAGGAAGATAATATTATAAAATTATAATGATGGGGGATAGGTGGGGCCTAGGGCATCTTTGAAATTTGGAAACGGAAATGGAGTGGTATATGACCATATGAGGTGAGGATAATTAGATTTTTGGATTTATAAAAATTGTAAATATTCAAAATCCATGGAATTTCTTATTAAGGAGGTATTAATTAATTAATTAATTAACTTAATAAAGATGTGAATAATAAACCATGAATAATGATGATGAGTAGTAACAATGAATTTGAGTTAGAGGAAACTAGGGATGAATAGGGATGACTAAAATCAACATAAAGTGTCTAATTTTAAGTGTCTACATTTTTCCCCTCTTTGAGAAGTCATTACAAGACACAACTGAAGTAATGAATTTTCAAAGAATGAAAAAGTCAATAAAATATTAGATGAATAAATAATTAGTGACCCATGATGCCCCCTCAAGAGGGCATGTAGGATGTGGATGGGCTCTTGAAAAAGAGAAGAATAAGAATGGTAAACTTAACTAATGGATAAGCTTAATAAAAATGAGATAATGCTTATAAAATTTGATCGTAATGGTTGACAAAAGTTCTATAAAATTGTCCCCAATGTGGGGAGAAGTGTGAAGGATGCATCTCAAAATAAGTGACACATTTTAATCAGCCCCAAACAAGGCAAAAGGTTACGAGCTTGGAATTATAATAATTTTTCCCAATAGGGAGAAATGATGGTATAAGGTCTTGAAGATGACGGTACAAAAATAAAAAAATTTGATTGGCCCAATAGAGTAGATGAAAACATTGATAGGTCCAAATTATTTTCCTCAATAGGGAGTATTTCATTGTTAAATGATGTAAATGGTTAACTAATTGATTGGCAAACATAACTTAAGGATTTGACTTATCACATAGATTAAAAATTAAGGAAGTGATGAAAAAGTAAGTACAATGGTATAATGACTTTTCAAAAACGAAGAAGCCACAAAAAACTATGCACTTGTGAATGGTTAAAGTGATAAGATAAATGATAATCAAAAGAACAATATAATGATTGAAGAATGATGTGATTGGATTGGAGGAATTTTAATAAATGAACATGATGGTTTGTATATTATTAGATGTATCATGAATGGCATATAATTTATCCATGCAGTTAAGGGATTGTGGTGTAGGTAGTAGACAAGGAAATCCTTTGTTACAATATTGCCGATAAGGCTTCTTGCCCTTGATTTTCTATATAGAACCTAATAGTATGCCCCATGAAATAAAACACCATGATGACTAAACTATAATGTGCATAAGGATTGACCTTAAATCCAATAGACAATTGAAAATAATGCACTAATGATAAAAAACCATGATGATAATACTAAAAAATGTCAATGGATTGACTCAAGTACAATTGTGAGATAGGAAGCACCATGATGATGACCCTACTAGAAAAATGGACCAATTTGAGGCAATAACAAAAAAAAAGAAATGAATAAGAAAATACATGCACACAAACTTGAAAATAAAATCAATAAAAAACATCTTGTTGTTTAACCAAGTCCAAATCAATGCGTGAAGGCTCAATGAAATGATAAATGGATTGTGCCCCCAAATAAGGATACATACAACGAAAGGACACATCCAAATAATGATTTAGGACTTAAAAGGAGTGAATTAAGGTTTTTTATTAGATTAAGATAAGATAAATGTTTTTGAATTATGCAGCTTTATATCTCTTATGGAGATTGTAAACCTATTTTTATTTTTAGAATTTTTATAATATTCGAATGGGTATCTCAACTCAGTGGAGGATTACAAGATGAAAAATGTTTTAACTCATAAAATAACAAGAGTGTGATTGAGGATGCTCATAAAATGTTGAGAGCATAAGAAAAATATATAGACCTGAAAGGTCCCCTAAGAAAGGAACAAATGAGAAATGAATAATAATAAGCCAGTGTAATAATCTCACATTTGGTAGGATTAGGGACTACCAAAGGATAAGCTAGGATAAATAGGAGCCTAAAACAAGGTTAAGGCACCAAAAATGGTATGGAACTTACTCAAAGGAGAGGTTCCTTCATGAGGAGGCTACAAATTCTTAAATTGTGTAAGGGCATAAGTAAAAGAATAAAATATATCACTACGAGCTGAGTTTTATAAGATGGGCATCTATCAGTATCTACAGATCCTTTTTGGCAAAAGGTCATCATCACTATGAGCTAAGTTTTATGGGTTATAGTTGAGTGGAGACCTGCAAAGATTTTTTTTAAAGTTTTCATAGATGTATCTTGGTAAAAATTTATCATCTTGGTGAGTGATAGGGGATGGACTGTGCCTAATTTAAGAGCTATAGATCTAGTCTTGGAAAAAGGTGGATATGTATGCATATTCTATCCTATTACCTTGGTACCAATGATTTATGGGTTTCACTAAGTGGGACCTTGCCAACATGATTTTGTGACCCAGGATATTATGTATATAGCTAGAGAAGGTGGGGTAGAGTTGACATCTATTCAAGAAACCACCAACCCCATAGAGACCTCGAGATACAAAAACAAAAAAAATACCAAATGTAGATCATATGACATGGAAATCTATGATGTGCCATGACATGATAAATAAAGGAGATTATGACTACACATAATTACCTTGTTTGGATGACCATTTGACTGGGGTTTATGTGTTCACACTAAAAGGTGAGTAAATGTGACTTTTTCAAGCAACGTGACTATTTTGTGGAATCAATGATGTCATGGGACCCATTAATTTGGTAGAGTGGATAAAATGTCATCAAGGAATAGTGATCATGTGTGCTACTTAACCCATAATCCTAAGAATAAATTTATAACATAAATTTACCTGTTTTTAATGTCTCGTTAGAGCAGATAAGCATGAAGGTCAAAAATGACACATAATGGAAACAATGGGAACTCAGGAGGTATGATTGACAACCACCCCTCCTAACATGATCTATGAGGTGAAATTTCAAATATTTCATACGCTTCACTAAGTGATGGACCTTTTATAAGAACTACTATGATAAAAATAGCTAGTGGAGATTTGGCCTCAAACTCAGCCTTAGCCTCAACCTCAATCATAATGAAGAAGGAAGGAGTTTTGGTATGAAATATGTAGAGTAGGAGAGTATAAACCAAGGTTGGAAAAAAATAAACAAATACAATTTTATCATAAAGGGAATACCCACTATCCAAAAGGATGCACAATGAGGTGATGATATGCGTGACTCATGCAAGCTCAACAGAATGATTAGATGGATGCAATGGTTATATTGGCTGAGTAGGGTTTAATAAAAAGAGTGGAGTATGAGTTTTTTTCCTACGATGAAGAATGTGAAAGGTGGGATTAGAATATGCCCATCGATAGCCATCAATGTAGGGAAGAACATGGATTAATTAATACAATCTATAGTAGTGTGTATAAACTATGGGGAAACTTGACATGCAATCTAAATGTGTCTCAAGAGGAATGTCATTGATGGAAATTCAATAATAAAACAATGAGGATGGATTGATTTGAATGAATATTTATTGGATAATCAATACAATGATGGGTAAACAATCAAATGAAGGTGCAATGCCTAAGTATTAAAAATGTTTGTATGTGCCTTAGGCGATATTTGTGTAATATTATTACCATGTATTTGGTGTGTATCCCTATTTATATGTGTTGTGAGATGACTCACATACTAAATAAAATAAAAGAGTTTTTTATTGTTTTGAAATTTTTTGGAATGTTTTGAAAATTTTTGACATATTTCCATGTTTGATGTCTATTGTGGTTTGTGTAAGCATAAACAACTAAACCTTTGATGGTACAAGTATGACGCATTGACACTAGGTCCAATATGCATAATGGTTCATAAATGAAAAGGGGGAATAAAATAATAAGGAAAGGGTGGTTGAGGTGACTCCAAATGTACTCAACAAGAAGACACTTCTTAAATAGTCCCATGAACACTAGAACCAACATGAACTTCAGGCCAAATGTAGTTTCCCAAGGGATATGGGATAGAATAAAAATGATATGTATGGAATGTGAACATAAAGGAAAATAGGAATGGGTGCACAACACTGTGAGAGTGTTGAGCAAAAATTAGGAACAATGAAAAGACAAATATAATTAAAAACAACATTGGTGAACAAGAGGACAAAACAAGTAGAATTTTTTGCAACTTAATATCTCTTATGGAGATTTTGAGGTCTTTTTCTAATTTTTTATTTTTTTAGGTTGTTTTTGTGATTTTAATTTTTTTAGGTTTTTTTAAAGTATCTCAACTCAATTAAGGATTATAAGATATAGAATGAGGAGAACATTGATTAAATTGCTCACAATATAGTGAGAGTGTTAGAATAGGGTGGTCGAACTAACCTCAACATGAATTGAGCATTACCTACATAGTTAGAAAAAATACCTCAGGTCAATGTAGTTATACCTTAGCAAAAAATACTATAAATAAATAGTAGGGGGAATGATATAAATAAATTAGTTACAAGAATTATTGCAAGGATCAGTATGAATTGACACATGACAAGCAAGGGGTGAAAAAGATAACTTTCAAAAACCATTAATCAAAGCAATCATGTATGCATGTGCTGAGTGACTTATTTCAAAGATGTGTTGATGATGACCAAATATAAATATTCTATTGGAAACTTTCTCTAAATCTATCATCTAAAACTACTTTGTGACCTAAAATCAAGGTCAAGATTGGTATTAGAACAAGGGAATAAGATCAAATAGGAAACAATACAGATATGAAATGGGGATGAATGGAAAGTGTTCAATGGTTGTGACTATAAGTAGGGGTCCTCATAGACAATGATCAAGAAACTCAAGCATAAAAATTCTTGAGATGCATAATATTCATGGGCTCATTCAACTCTTCTCTCTATGCCATGGCTAATTTGTATGCTCCAGATCCATAATTTACGGTGATGATGAATGGGCCTAAACAATTAGGTTTAAACTTTCCTTTCTTTTCATAGGTGACATTGGTAATTTTTTATTCTCCTTCAAGACTAGGTCTCCATGTTTAAAATATCTATGTTTATCATGCTTATAATAGCTACAATGTAGCCTATTATTATATCCCTGAAGGTTGTTCAAAGCATCTACTCTCTTTTCACTAAGTAGGTCTAATTCTTGTAGTTGGGAAACTTGGTATTCCTCTTCATCAATGATATTATTCAGTAAAATCTACAAGAAAGGCAACTTGATCACAATAGGGAAAATGGTTTCAGTTTCATAAATGAGGGAGTATGGTGTGGATCTTGTTGGAGTGTGGGTATTGGTACAATAGGCCCAGAGGGTAGGGAATAATTATAGATGCCAGTCACAACCAAAAGCATTAATGGTCTTTTTAAGGATTTAAATTAGGGTTTTGTTAGATACTTTAGCTTGGCCATTGCTTTGAGGATTCAAATTAGTATAATAGTGTTGTATGATTTGGTATTTGGCATAGATGGCTTTGATGCCCTTATTTTTAAATGAGCCACCATTATTAGAAATGAGGTCAGAAGGAATGCCAAAATGGTAAATGAGGTGATTGAGTATGAACTTGGATATCTGCTTATTTATTACATAAGTGAGGGGAATGGCTTCAACCCACTTAGTAAAGTATTAAGTGGTAATGAGGATATATTTATGGCCATCAGAAGAAGTAGGATTTATTTTCCCTATGAGATTGAGTCCCCATGTGGAAAATGGCCATGGTGTAGTGAGAGACTATAATTCTCTAAATGGAGCATGAATAAGTTTAACATGTTTTTTACAAGACACACACTTTTTTTATGTAAGCAGCTAAATTAGCCTCCATGGTGGGCCAGTAATACCCTATATGTAGGAGTTTCTTGGAAAGGACCATGCCATTGTTGTGGGCCTGATAAATCCCTTCGTATACTTCATTAAGTGTTAATCATGACTCTATCAAAGATAAATAATGAAGCAAAGTTTTATCATATCCTCTATGATAGAGTGTGGCATTGAGTATGATATAATGAGAGGTACTATGAATAAAGGCCTTTCGTATTTTATGGGAAATGTTAGGAGGGTTAGTGTTATCATGGAGATAGGCAAATATTTCAGTGTATCAAGGTGTATTGGGACAAACAACATCGTATACCATTTCAGACAATGGACATTAATGAGCTGACCTTAAGATATGTTTGATAAGGAAATAGTAATCAAGAACATGATCAAAAATTGACATAATGAACCAATAGTTACCATTGCATCACCAATCCCTTTGTTGGTTCTTGTAATTTTTTCAAATTAGATATAATTAAAGTTCTGTACTATATTTTCCACCATCTTCTTGTATGGAATAGGTTTGTCACATTTTATTTGGTATTTCTCTCTTACCTGATTGATAATCAACTAAGAATGCCCATGAACATATAAATGTTTGATGTTCCATTGTAGAACTAGATGAAATCCTACAATACGGGCCTCATATTCAACTATGTTATTGGTACAAGTAAAACTGATATGAAATGCCTTGGGAATGAGAACCACTTGCAGTGTTATGAATATAATTCTAGCTTCAGATCTTGTAGAAGTATAAGAACCATCAAAATAGAGTGTCTAGTGTTTTGATTTAGAATAAGTGTCCTCAAGAGTCATGATGGACTCATTAGGAAACTTGAATAGAAGTGGTTTGATATCTATCAGGGGTGATTATACAAGATGATCAACAAGAGCTTGCCCCTTAATGGCATTTTGATGCACATACTCAATCTCAAACTCACTTAATAGTATTACCCATTTGGCCATATGACCAGTCAATGTTACCTTGGAAAGTAGGTACCTAAGAGGATACACTTTGGTGATGACTATGATCTTGTTATTGATCATGTAATGTCATAATTTTTGGGTTATAAACACCATGGCTAAATAAATTTTATGAATGGATGTGTAATTATGTTCATATTTGACCAATGTTTAGCTCAATTAGTACACTTTTTTCTCTTTCCCTTGATCATCATGTTGTGCTAGGATTACCCCCACGGCATGTTGGGTTGCTAAAAGGTAAAAAAATTAATGGTTTTCCTAGGGTAGGTAAAGCCAGAATGGGTGAATTAGCTAGATAATATTTTGATTTCTCAAATGCTTGTTGACAATCTGCATTCCATGAAAATGTGGTTTATTTCTTTAGAAGATGTGTGAATGGATGTCATCAGTCTGCTAATTGAGATACAAATCACTTGATAGATTGAACTTTACCTTGCAAACCACATAGCTTATTTAAATTAGAAGGTTGAGGCATTTCAATAATGGCTTTAACCTTGGCTAGATCAACTTCAATGCCCCTATGAGAGATGATTAAGCCTAATAATTTACCTAAAGTAATACCAAAGACACATTTATTAGGGGTAAGTCATACTTTATATTCATAGAGACATTCAAATATTCTGCATAACCTTTGGATGTCGTGATCTAGTCTTAGATTTTTTGAGGATATCATCAACATAATCCTCAAAAATATCATTGCTTCATGTCATGAAAAATGATAATCATTATGCATTGGTATGTGGTACTAGCATTCTTGAGGCTGAAAGACATTCCCTGATAATAAAAAGTTCCCCATGGAGTGGTGAATGTTGTTTTATGTTAGTCCTCAAGTGTAATTTTAATTTGGTTATATCCAAAGAAACCATCCATAAGAGATAACATCTCATACCCAGTTGTAGAATCTATAATCATATCAATATTTGGCAAAGGAAAATCATCCTTAGGATATGCTTTATTGATGTATCTAAAATTGGTACATAATTAGATTCCCTGTGTCTTTTTTCTAACCAAAACTATGTTGTAAATCCAATCTGAATAATCAATAGGATGAATGCATCCTGCCTTCAATAATTTCTCCAATTCTTTACTAACAAGAATGGCTATGTGGGGGTGCATTTTTCTCAATTTTTGTTTGATCAGCTTGGCATCAGGATGTACAACAAGGAAATTTAGAACCAAGGTGGGGTATAAGCCTAGCATGTCTACAAATTATTTGAGGAGAGTAGTAAGGACTTTACATTCTTCTTCTATGAGGGATGCTCCAAGTTTGATCCCTTTAGGATCATCAAGTTATCTAATATTAACTTCACTGGTGTCTTCCACAAGTAATGTGGAACCATCCTCTAAAATAGTAGGCAAAGTGGTGCATTGATCTTTATCTTCATTTGGTAGTTGGACTGGCTCATCAAGTTCTCCCAAGTAGGAAGAGTTTGAATCTCCAAGATCTAGAAAAAGCCATTGGGTAAAGACATGTGGATAACCTTGAATAATTCAAACAAATGTTTCTTGTTGTTCTGAACTGATTCCTGATTGGCATGAAATTTTTGGACTGGAGGAGGCTTAGGCTTTATTTGAGAGAGAGTGAACTTCCCTATCCAATGGTTCCTAAAATAGGTTTTCACCATGGGACTCATCTTTATCTTTACTTTTACCCTAGTTTAAAATGGCCTCAAATAGGTTTTCACTTTGGGACCCCAATGTTTGATTTTATTTGTCTTTTAATTTTTGACCAAAAAAGTTCACTTGCTCTCCAAAATAGGCAAAAAGGTCTAGTGTAATATCAAATCCTTTTTCATGATCACCAAGTGGTACATTATCTCTAATGCCCATGAATTTGTATATTGACTCATCATTCTAAAAATTATCCAATGGTACATATGCATCTTTTTGGTCTTAGTTGATTCATTGGGAGTGATGGAAAAAAAAGGGGAATATGATGATACAATGGTAATAGTATAGATAGTGCTAGGATCAAATAGGTTAGTTTTGGCCAAATCATCATAAATACTATGATAAGACTCTGTGTTACTATTGGCATTGTAATTTTTAATAGATAAATTAGAGTCACTTAGGAGATCTAAGGGGTCACCCCTAGGTGGTTTGTATCTAATACCTCAAGATTCCTTGTGCTTGATAGGTAATACTAGTTCAATGATTCTTTATTGTGTTGCCCCATGCCTTTACCTTCGTAGGATTGATGATCCATTATCTAGTTAAGGATATGATATTTTGGATTCTAGTAACAGGTGGTGAATTCATCATTATACAATCAAGAATCATCATCAGATTGGATTTGTTCTTGTTCTTGAGAAGTAACCTTGATAAAATATAATTGTCTTGTTTGAAGGGAAGTGCTCTTCTTATGCCATCCATTTTGGGAACTTATTTTTGAGATCTACCATATGCTTTTGGCATTTTAGGCATTTTGGTAATGTGAAAAGCATCTCCAATTTTATATTACCCAGGGCTATTATTCTAAATAATGAAGTGATTGGATAACTCTGTAAGTAGGGTAGTCGAAGTGGAGGCAAGTGTACTTGGATCTACATAATTATATTCTAGTGGTTGAGCAACCATCTTTTTGACTTTATTGGGAATAGGCTCTAGGATAAAATAATAATTATATCTCTCATATACTACCTCTAAATGCTTATAGAACTAGTATAACTATAGATTACCAAAAATGATACTCTCTAACCCATAATGGGAGAACTTAATACACTGATGAAGGGTAGATGGCATGCCACACACTTCATAGATCCATGGTCACCCAAGAAGAAAATTATATGATGATTCCATATCTATAACATGGAATAACATATCATGGGTTAAAGTCCCAAATCCAATTGGTAAATAGATGGTACCTTGAGACTCACACTCCTCATTATCATATGATTTGATGGTAATATTGTCTGGCTAAAGATATTTAGTTATGTAGCCAAAATATTTGACTAGCCTCAAAGTAAGAATGTTGAGTCTTGATCCATTGCCTATAAGGACCCATTTGATCTTGTTATGAGAAATTATGACCTCTATGTATATCGGGTTATTGTGCAAAGGCCCACGGGGTGAAATATTTGTTTGATCAAAGGTAACTTGCTGTCCAGGATTCAAATGACTTACAAGAGTTTGGAATTTATCAAGTGAAATTTTAATTGGAACTTTGGACATTAGATGTATGCAAGAGATCTAAAATAGAAATCTACATGGGCATTTCCTATAATTATTCCATAATATCATATGATTTATCATTAATGGGGACACTTGAATTTGTTTTTTTAGGCGGGGGACCTTGAACAGGATGGTTGGAAGGAGGTATAAGACCTTGAATGGTAACCTTAGCACTTTAGGTTATGACTGCAAAACCTTGATTTGGTGGAGGGTTATTGTAATTAGATAAAGGTAGATGAGAATATGATATGATAACTCTTAGTTAAACCAAATGAGGGTTACCAAATGATGAAAGTAGAGATACAAGAATGGACATAATAGGTCTACAGGTGTTGTTAGTAGGGGGTTTGATCTTAATGGTAGCTACTCTCCCACTTGTAATGTGACCTACAACATTATAATCATAAGGGATAGTATTGTAATTGAATTGGGTATCATGACCTTGATTCTAGTTATGCCATTATTAATTTTGTCATTGTTGTTAATTATTTAGTGGTCTATTTTGATTTTGGTTATTATCCAGTCACTATTCTGATTTTGATTATTTTGTTGTGGGAATGGATTATGATATATACCCAAATTTTGATTCGTTATAAGTGTCACATTATCCAACTCTATCTCACCATTCTCAAGCAAGTCTTTAATGAGATGATGAAGTTGTGCACAAGTATGAATAAAATACCCTTTGACCCTATGATAGTAAAAAAAATCATTATCTCTATACTAATCAGGTTTAGGTTGATTTGTGGGAAAAGGTTTTGGTACTGGCCATATGATAATGCTAACAGTGACTAGTTTCTAAAAGACCATCTCATTAGGATTACCTAGATCACTAAATGTTCTATGACATGTATGGCCCATTCTTGGAGGTGGCCTTTGTAAAGTCTGCTATTGAGGAGGAGGATTGGTTTGAACAAGTGGTGGATACACCATTTGTACATGTCAAAATTATATCACTCCATCTCCTATAACATTCTTATTCGTGTTAAAGGGTTTAGGCTTCTCTACCATATTTATTTACGCTTGTGTGGACACTTATGTCTGAGATTTATTTAGTGGTTGGTTCTGAGAGTAAATTTTTATAATGCATGTATCGATGATTGCTCACTCAATTTTTAACCCTTTAGCATTGATTTATTCAAAGGTATTGGCATAATTGAGTTTGAGATTATGAGCCACATCAAATTGAATATTGGCTATGAACATTTCAACTAATTATTTTTCAAGAAGATTATGTGGAATCTGGCTAGCCAATACATGCAACCATTGAAGATAATTAACTAAGATTTCTCTTCCTCTTTGTTTAGCTTGACATAAGTCAACCATGGTTAATTCATGTTCTATATTATAGGAAAAATGTCATACAAATTTATCAGATGAGTCATCCATGTCATCAATATAATTCTTAGGTAGCTTTAGGAACCATTCTAATGCTTACCCTACCAAACTACAAAGAAATGGGTGAAGCAAATATATATCACTGTAAGTAACTTATTGACATACTATGAAGAACTATGTTAAATGTTCCCTTGGATCACCCTTCCCTTTGTATTTATCAGACTTGGGCATCTCAAAGTGACGTGGGAGAGGTAATTGCAAGTAACTCATGTCAAATGGATAATAACATATATCATCAAGCTTGAATTTCTTAGTCTGATTACCTAATTTCATAGTTGAAATTGTGTCTTTAATCTCTTGAAAATCTTGGAAGGTAGGGCTAGAATGGGTTGAAACAATCACATTTTATTTGATGCTTGAATATGTATTACCTTGACATTGAAATGGATGTAACATAAACTATTAGAAATTTTGTACATGATTGGTTCTACCAGGAATAGTCAATCTTAGATTAGAGTTATTTTGTTGATGTGGTACTTGTTGGTGGTACTATGGTTGTTGAGAATGATTTTGATATGGATGGAGCTAAAGTTTGGATGGAGGTACATTTTGCTAAACACATGATGGTACTTGTTGGGATTGGAAATGGACCTATTGTTGATTGATAGGAATCCACTCTGTAGGAGGAGACGAACCTATAATTGATGTGAAGAAGCTCATTTTTGAATAGAATTAGCTCTTGGTTTACTAATAAGAATGCATTGTGTATTAGATGACATTGGTAAGGCATTAGTCAACACTTTTTATAATAAAACATTAATCACCATTTGTTTAGGTGGGGGATTGTTTGACACTTGTTAGAGTGATGCATTAACTACCCCCTTTGGAGGTGGGGTACTAGTTAGGTGTAGTACTTGGAACTTGTTGTTGTGGAACATAAATATCATCAACTTGTCGTGTCAAGGTACTTGGAACATTAGAAAGATGAACTTGTGGGGAAGAATAAATAAAATTTTGTTGTGTTTTAGTTGGTACTTGGTTTGAGTTGAAAGAATTCATTTGAGAATTATCCACCACATATTGGTTAGATTCTACAAGGACCTCTGAATTGGGATTTTTAGTTTCAACTAGAGGTGTATGAAACACGTATGCAACTAATGTCTTTTTAGTAAAGTGATCCGGATTGTATATTGGATAGTTTGATACATCTAATAGTTGTTATATTGGAAGATTGCTCTCTACCAATGTAGACTTTTAAAATTGGAGATTATTAAATGAGTTGACTAAAGTATCCAATACATATTTAGTCTATTATATTTGTGCAGAAATTAATTAACTTTGGGTGGGAAGATCAATTAGTTTTTCTTTTCCTTTATTTGATACTACCAAATCTTGGCTAGGAGTGAGATTTTAGCTAGTAGTTGCTTGATCATCTAACAATGTACGAGGTGTTTTTTTGGGTGTCCTAACCAAATATTGTAAATTATTTATGGAAAAATTAGGAGGAAACTAACACCCATTTCTAACAATCTAACAAGGTGTTCATCTTTATTGCTAAATAGTTGTCTAAAGAATTGATTTGGTAGATAGTCATCACTAGATGGTATGTTTTCAAGGTACATGGGATTAGATATTTTCTAGTTATCAAATGGAACATATTGGAGGTAATGCTGTCCTTTCTCATCATGTGTTGGTACACTTGGAAGGTATTTTTGGCCTTTTCGGCAATAGTTGGCATAATTAGAATAAATGGATTATGTGGCTCAAACTCAATATTGGATGACACATTAACAAGATATGGTTATTCATCCTCATCTTCTACATAATGGTCATATCCATAGGGGTTGTAAACCACTTCCTTGTTGAATGAGGGGTTATAAATAACCCCACTACGTATATATCTAGGCATGGTTAAGTCTATGACCTTCGTTTTAACGAGAGGTTTGGGCACTTTAGAAACTTGGATTATTGAAATGTTAAATAAAGATCCAAATTTAATTTAGATATAAATTTTATAAAAATAAGTGACCTTGGAAAAAATTGAACTAGAATGAGGAGCTTGGTTTTCAACTTGGAACTCTAACGTTTGCATTTGGAATTGGAAGACAAACTGAAATTGACATTTGAACTTACACTTAGGTTTGGACTAAATTGAACAACATAACAACATAATTTTGACAAGAAATTTGGATTAGATCTAATTTTCAAATATATAATTGACCTAGTTTGAAATGATAATTGAAATTCAAATGACAAGGATTTTGGTTCAATTTCAATAGCCTAATGGTATGGTTAGGACAATAAAAATAAGGTATTGGGAGCAAGTTTCAACATGTAATTTTTGTTTGACCTAGAATTTTGGTAAATTAATTTTTCATTGTGTGGGTATAAAAATGGTTTGGACTTGGACTTGAATTGTTTGATTTGGTCTCAAGTTTAAACAAGGTTTCAACATGACAATCAAGCAACAACACACAAGCATTACAAGACACTTTAATAACTAACTCGGGTTTGCATCACATCGATTGAAACTTTTGAAACACTTGACTTGAGAGAGGATTATAAATCTTAAAGTTCATTAAAAAAAATTATTGCAATTATTAGTATGGTTTTTAGGTTCCCCTTCTCTATCAAGGTTTTTACAATAAAGGTGAACTGTAGGGGCTGTTACCTTTGCACCCCTGCATCAATGTATGATCCATGGTAAAAGAGGCATCCAATTTTTTTTAAAATGGGATATATAAATGGTCCTTATATACAACCATAATAGGTGGTACATGGGTATAAAAATATATTGAAGAAGAAATTCAAATCAGACAATCCACAAGAAGGGTCTTGTCCCCACCGTGAACATGCTAGCCTTGCCTTCTAAGTAACAACACTACCAGAGTTAGATTATTTGAAGATGTTGTATGATGGATTGGTGTAGGTTTTCCCCTTATGTTCATGAGATTCTCCCTAGGAAATCATTCTTGGCCCTAATGACAACTATCTTCCATTTGTATACCCCATTATATGTACGAGGTTAGTACGTACGTTGGGGTATCAATTCCCAATCACCATGCCCTATGAGTCTTGAAATAAGATAATAAAATCCCAATTAAAAATATTAAAATAAAAACATGGAATGTATCATTTAAACTAAGGAATCTTCAAGATAAAATGATAAGACACTTTACGTTTTTGACTCACCCCAAAAAGGGGAGAGCATACACAAAAAATGCCTCACAAGACATTTAAGTAACAAAAAAAACTTGAAATAAAAAAAATAACATGAAAATAAATAAATTTTTTAATACCCAAATTGAAATGTGAATTATTTTTAAATGCCCAAATTGAAATGTGAGATAATATAATTTGTTTTGAATTTGAACACCATTTCTTTGGCCAAGGCCCTCCATTAAACCAATTAGTAGTTTTGTTCTTTGTTATTTGGGTGGTCTTTAGGAAAATCTAACCTAAAAAAATAATTACATTAAAAATAAAAAACACCAAAAATTCAACAAGTTAGAAATTACATAAAATAAAAAAACTTACAAACATAAAAAGTTAGAAGAACAACTAAATAAAATAAACAAAATAAATAAAAAATGACAGTTATTAAAATGGCTATATTTAAAAAAATATAAGTTAGATTGTGGTGAAATTTGTAAATAATGTAGATGACAAAAATATGAACCATCTATAAAAAAAATAAAAAACAAGTAACAAATAGATCAAAAGTTATAGCCATTTGCACATATGTTTTTACCATAAAAAATGATAATGAGTAAAACAACAATATCTCCTAAAATATAACTCAGATTGCTATGAAATTTCTATAGGTGTTATCCAAAATAAAATTTAACTTCCTTGTAAAAAATTAAAATTAAACATAGTTAAATTTATATCTATTTTAATGGCCATGTTTATGAACTTTCTATAAATAAAATTATCAAAAAAGAATTAAAATAAAGTGTGGGTTGCACAAACGAGTCCTACCAAGCATGCCATTATGTAGATCATAAATGAAAAAGAGATTAGTCAAATGTTATTGAAAAATAAAATAAAAAATATAAGACATAATTTCTCAAGTCTAATCCTTATGTTGAGATATGTGACTAATAAACATAAAATGCAATTGGAAAGATAAAACAATAATCTTACCTCCCTTGAAGATATGTTTGAGAATAGGTTTGAAGAGGTTGATCTCAACTTGTAGAACTATAGGTCTTTATAATTATTGATTCCATGTTTGGGTAGCATTTCCCCTTGTCTACACTTGATTTGGTTTTGGCTTGGCATGAAAGAGTGATGAAAATGTTGAAGAAATTGAAGCTCCTATAATGATTCCTGCATAGTAAGTCTAGAATAGAGAAGCTTGTATAAATATATAATGTACCTTCCTATATAATTTTGGATATTGTATGAATGTTAGTGAACCTTTTGGTTGTGAAAACAAGCTTCTTCCTTTTTGAGTTATTATTTAGATTTCACTACTCCATACAGATTCAGTTTCATACGTTCGACTCCATCCAATCCAATTTTTGATTTTATCCCACTCTAACATGGTATAAGAACTTATGGTAGGAAAATTCCATCAATTTTGTTGGGAGATATAACATTCTAGCTTATTTGAGCTTTTTCATTGATTTTGGTTTTCTAGGGTTTAGTGGGGTTTCTCATAAATCCATGCAAATCTACAAATTTAGAGTCTTAAAGTAAAAATTGGATAGTGCCATTGAATTTGAAAAGTGGCAAAACTCTAAGAATGACTGTAAACATGGATAGTTTTATGACAATTAGTTTTTGACCATTTTTGGAGGGTTTTAAGGTTATTTTTTGAATTTTATAAGACTCTATACATCTAGTGACTTAGAGAAAAACCATTTCTAGGTTTTTTTGGGTTTGTCAAGAAACTGAGTGAGTGTTTGTTAGTTTTTGGAGAAATAACATGAAACCTATAAATTTGAGGGTTTTCCAATTCACTAGAATTTTCAACTCTCACAGGTAGTTTTGATAGTTGATAGAGTTTTTATGGTGAAAAAACAAGTTTGGGCAAACATTTACACCTTTACAAACACCTTTGGCAGCATTTGATATATTTTAACACCTTGATAGACATTTTCTATTGCTTGAAAACTTATCAGGTTCTACCCATTATACAAGCACCTATCATATTGTGCCCTTACACGAGCACCTATTAGCTTCAACCCCTTACATGAGTAACTGCTAGATTATACCCCCTATATGAGAACCTATCAAGTTTTACCCTTGCATAAACAATTATTAGGTTTTAGCCACTAATCAAAAACCCTCAGACTCTAGCCCTTGCTAAGACACACCATGATTTCCACCGTCTACTTAGAAAAACCATGAGCTATAACTCTTATCTAGACATCAATCAAGTTTTGGTCCCTACATAGGTACCAAATGGGTTTTGTTACCTACTTGAACATGCCTAAATACCCACCACCTACCTGAGTAGACCCTAGTTTTTACCCACGTTCTCCTTCACTCTATGATATCAAAGAGACTATCAAATTTGATTGAGTGAAATAAATACCATATAAATTAAGTCAATAAAAAAGGGGAGGGGAAACACCCATTTTAGATCTTATCCCCTTATCATATGGGAGTTAAGCTCCTAGTCACTTCCAACCCAATAGTGCTCTAATTTTGCGCCAATAGGGCTTAATTTTTTCTTGTGGAAGTTGATTCCAAAAAATTTTAACCTAAAATTTTGCAAACCCAAAATTTATGAAAAGTGGAGATCATTATTATTTACAAGTAATAAACATTCAAACTTCCATAACTTTCAACTGATAGCTCCTTTTTAGGTGACTTTTTTTGAAAGTGTTAGTTTTTTCAAGCTCTATGCATTGGTGATAGTCTCATGCCTTATAAAATTGAATCTCTATAAATTCATGGGGGTTTTATAGTAGAGTCAAGTATTAATTCTTACATAGTTTAGCTATCACAAGTGGAAAGTTAAAGTGTAAATCCTCTTAAGGAGAAAATTATTACACTGAATCATAATGGGTACATAAAAAGAATCAACACTTGAAGCCTGATGGGTTTACCCTAGTGGTGAAGAGTTAAGCATGACAAGGGGGAAGTCTTGAGATCCATTCCCAAGACTGAACATATTGGTAAGACTCACTCCCTATTAGATGTTTGATAGGTCAACTACTTCAGTGGTAGAGGTGGTATTCTAACATAGCCTCAAGCTGATTGAGTGTTCAATGTGACATTGGTCAAGGTTAAGCATGAAATCTATGTTCAATGTGATGAGGCATGTTTTGGGGCTATGGCATAGAATGTAACTATAACCACTTTAAACCTAATGGGTTTACCCTAGTGATGAAGAGCTGAGCACTATAAGGGGGAGGTCTTGGGATCCATTCCTAGAACTGACCATATCGATAGGACTCATTCCTTGTTAGATGTCTAGTGGGTTAGTTACTTTGGTGGTAGAGGTGGTGTTCTGATGTAGCCTTAAGTTGATCGAGTGTTCAATGTGATTTTGGTTGGGGTCAGGCATGAAACCTATGTTTAATAATATGAAGTATGTTTTGGGTCTGTGACACATAATGTAAATATAACCATTTTTAGCTTGATGGGTTTACACTCGCGATGAAGAGCTGAGAACTACAAGGGGGAGGTCTCATTATCCATGTCTAGGATTGACCATATTGATAGGACTCATTCCCTATTAGATTTTTAGTGGGTCAAATAATTTTATGGTAGAGGTGGTGTTTTGACATAGCCTCAAGTTGATCAAGTATTCAATGTGATGGTGGTTGGGGTCAGACATGAAACCTATGTTCAATGTGATGAGGCATGTTCTAGGGATGTGACATGGAATGTAACTATAACCACTTTTATCCTGATGGGTTTACCCTAGCAGTGAAGATCTGAGCACTATAAGAGGGATATCTTGAGATCCATTATCAGGACTAACCATATCGATAGGACTCATTCCCTATTAGATGTCTGGTGGGTCAACTAATTTAGTGGTGGAGGTGGTGTTCTGATGTAGCCTCAAGATAATTAAGTGTTCAATGTGATGTTAGTTGGGATCAGGCATGGAACCTATGTTTAATGTGATGAGGCATGTTCTAGGGCTATCGCATGGAATGTAACTATAACCACTTTTATCAAAGAGATGGGGGTGCATTGGTAAAATAACTTGGTTGTTATATGCACCACCTAGGATCAAATCTTGGAGGTATGGAAAAGGCTAGTTATGGTTATATTGGTATTAATGCTAGTTGTGGTAGGATTGTAAACATTGTTTATGGTGGGAATAATGTGGTAAATGGAATGTAAAACATTGGTTGTGGTGGGATTATTGGTATTTTGGTATTGATCGATTGTGACCATTGATGTAACTGGTTTAGTTATTTCGGTCAAAAGCTACGAATCTATCTAAAAAAAGAATCGACACTTGATGTGAAAATGTTGAAGTGGTTTAATAGAAGTGATGAGTCCTATGGTCTTTTATGCCTATCTATGTCTCCAAACCTACTATTTCATATTGAATCTACTACTACTCTTAATGAATTATAGATCATATTAGAAAAACTCTTTCATAAGCAGGACATAATGAGGGGTCTTGAGTTATAAAATGAGCTCATCAGTTTGAGCCCACAAAAATTTTATACTATACAGGACTTCTTCACAAAGTTAAAATCACTCAAGTTATAATTAAAACTATGTAAATTTGATAAAAAAGATGATCAATTGATTCTTTCCATCCTTAAAAAAATGGGATCTAATAATCCTATCATCGTTTCTACCTTCCACGCCACCAAGCGTTCCCTTGGAGCTACATAGATCATGTCATCCTTGGATTAATTTTCCATTGACTTGACTTGGGAAAAAGACAAGCTTATTTAAATAGGTACACTAAAGTCATCTAAACTACATGCCTTAATTGTGAGTCATGAAAATTAGAAGGCTTATGGTAATAAGCAAAATAAATATAACAATAAGGACCCAAAGCAAAGTAAGGGTCAAAAATATGATGTTAAGTCTAAATCATCAAAAGAGTCCTCCTCTTTAGATGGGAAACTCAATAAATAACAACTTATATGTGCCTACTACAAGAAATCTAGGCATGTTGAATCCAAAAACATGAATAATAAGATTGACCAACTAACCAAGATGCTTGTGAAGCATGATATTGTTATCCCTAATTCTTCCAATTAGAGTTCATCAACATAAGAGTCTTCTAAGACCAAATATATTAATAATGTAAAACATATTGGAAAATCACTTGTTATAGTTACATCCTAGCCTTCCTAATAGGTAATTGACTCTGGTGTATTACACTACATGGATTCATCACAAGACATGTTCTCATCCTTAGATCCTTGCTCTATGCCTTCCATCTTATTGGGTGATGATACTTCTATAAAATTTAGAGGGAGAGGATATATTAAAATGAATGATGAGACATTTCATGATATTCTATGTTTCCCCTCTTTATCTACCAATATATTATCTATTTATCATATTACTCACATCAATTCAGGTAAGAGAGTTGAGTTCACACCTGATTCAATGGTTATTAGGTAAGTAGATAGTAACTCCATAGTTACATTTAGGAAAATAGATCACCAATCATGATTGTATACTTTCTCAAATTTTTCTCTTGATCAAACCTCTACTGAATTGCTCACTCATTTAGATGGGGTGAGTAAAATATGACATGAATGATTCAATCATCTCAACTATTGTTACCTAGAAAAACTCAGTCATCAAGACATGGTTTTAGGGTTACCAAGAGTCAAGTTTTTTGATGGAGTTTTATATGGTTGTATACTTAGAAAGTATATTTAAGATAATTATGACAAGGGTAAATCATGGAGATCTAAACATATATTGAATATTGTCCATAGTGACATTACTAGTCTATTTCTAAAAACTTCATTCAATAGGACTAAATACATGTTTACTTTCATCGACAAATTTATAAGTTATACTTGGGTGTAATTTCTAAAGAAGATATCAAAGGTCTTTGATCATTTTTTGGACTTCAATGTTCTTGTATAAAAATAGTTGGGTAAAACCATCAAGATTTTATACACTAATAATGGTGGTGGGTATATCAGTAACCATTTTGTAAAAAAATTCACTTTAGCGGGGATTAAACTACAACGTATAGTTCCATATAGTCCTCAACATAATGGTGTTACATAGTGAAAGAATAGGTCCTTAAAGGAAATGGCCAACTATATGATACACTTGAAGTATCTTATACCTCAATATTAGGTTGAAGCTATCAACTATGTTATATCCATAAGCAAGTTCTTAATAAAGCATTAAAGGGAGTCACTTCTTTTGAATATTAGAGTGGTTGAAAATATAGTGTGAAACACTTTTGAGTGTTTAGATATACTGCTATAGCCTATAATCCAAAGAATAAATGTAAGGCAATAAAACCTCAGACCCAGCCTTACATCTTTATTGGATATCTTGAGTATGTTAAGGGATACAATATTATCCATCCCATAACTCATGAGTTGTTTGTTGAGAGGAGTGTACATTTTTAATATGATCCTTTAAAATCCACACTTCATAATTCTCCCTTTTATTTGGATGCACTAGGATTTGATGATATTTTTGATGATTTAGATTTGCTTGACCAGCTTCCCAATGATTTGAATTCTTTTTCTAGTTTTAATGATGAGAGTAGTGATGAGGACTCACCTCATCCTTCTGTAGAATATCTTTAGAGGATGATGAATATCCTCTTGAATCTCCTGTATCTGGTCCTCTTTAGGCTAGAAAGACACTTAAAAGTATTTGGAAATGGGTTGGAGATCCATCAGACACCAGGTGAACCAATTTATAATTATAAAATGCCCCAGATATTTTGATTACATCTACTTCTTATCCACAGTTGTTTCATAAGGCATAAGACACTCTTGAGTGGGATAATACTATGGCAAAGGAATATGGTTCCTTGCTAAAGAATAACACTTGGGATTTAGTCCCTCTTCTTAAAAGAATTTTTTTTTTTTGATGCAGGTGGATCCACTAAACAAAATTTGTAGTAGATGGGTCTATATACAAGTTTAAATCATGTTTGGTAGCAAAGGGTTTTATTTAGGTACCTATCATTAACTATATCAAAACATTTTCCCCATTTTCCAAAATGAACTCAATTTGACTCACTCTTGCCAATGCCATAAAACATCATTGGGATGTTCATCAGATGGATGTGAAGAGTGTCTTTCTTCACAGTGACCTCAAAGAGAAAATATACATGAAATAACCACAAGGATTTGTGGAATATTCCTCCTTAGTTTGAAAACTTCAAAAATTTATCTATGGCCTCAAAATAGCTCCTTGATCTTGGTATGCTAAGATGGACTCTTTTCTTCTTTCAATTGGGTTCACCAGATGCCATTTTGATTTGAATGTCTATATTTTATGGAACTATGATTCATTATTAATTCTGGTTATCTCTATGGATAACCTATTGATACATAGAGTTCTTCATCCACCATCACAATAGTGAATTCTATTTTATTTGATAGGTTATCAATGACTGGCTTGGGCTTGTTACAATACTTCCTTAGGATTGAAATTTATCAATCTGACTCTAGGATCACTATTGCATAATCTAAGTATGCTCTTTATTTGCTTACATGGTTTAACATGGCTGAATATAAGCTAACTCTAACTCTTTTTCTATATGGCATGAAGCTTGAGGCTGATTGCCCATCTCCTTTGGTTGATGTCACCTTGTATTGACAACTTGTTGGAAGTCTCATCTACTTATGCATACTTGACCTGACATTTCATATGTAGTGGGCACGATCTCTAGATTTATGTAAGAACCACATGAGATGCACTAAAAAGTAGATAAGTATATTCCCACTACATTTAGAGCACACATAGTTTTGGGATTCACTATGGATAAAACATTGATGTTGACTTGATTGGTTATACAAAGTTAGATTGGGCTGGTGATAGTCAAAATCACAAGTATAATTTAAGCTACAATTTATCCCTTGGTTTAGGTTTGATTAGTTAGTCAAGAAAGAAGAAGAATGTTATTAATTTATATTTTACTAAGGAAAAAATAGAGGAGATATTAATGCTTCCACTAAGGCTATTTAGCTTCAAGGGATACTCACTGAGTTTGGAATCTAGTTTCAGCAACCAATAGTCATCTTCTAAGATAACCAAAGAATAATCTAAATTTTTAGGAATCCAATCTTCTATCAATGAACCAAACATATTGACATTCACATGCATTTTATTTGGGATCTCATCCATGAGAAATTAATTGATTTATGCTACATCTAGAAAATAGAGAAAATTGTTGATATAGTCACCAAATATTTCACCAAGAGCAAACATATTCATTTGCAATCTCTTCTTGGAGTTTAGAAGAATTTGACTTCTTATTTCTCTAGGGGATCATCTCTATGTACTTGGGTACCACATCAGGGCTTTATTTTGAGACCCAAATCTTCTACCCACCTAAGCTATGCTTAAGGGAGGGTGTTAGTGTAGGATTTTTCCTACTATGTAGTTTTACCTACATAATCTTATTATCTTTCTTAGGTTAATAATAGGCCATTAGGGAAAATATAATTTAAGTCATTTTCTAATTGTGATTTGAGTTAATTACCTTTTTAGGTGACCTAATTCCTCACTATATAATGTATCTTCATATGTAATTTTTGGATAATGGATGAATGTTAATGAAAATTTTGGTTATGAGGATAAACTCTTCCTTTTTGAGTCATTATTTAGATGTAACTACTCCATACAAATTCATATTTGTATATTCAGCCTTATCTAGTATGATCCTCAACTGTGTCCCACTTTGATAATGATGTAGATATTACTCTAGCCATTATGGGATGCATACATTTGTGGCAATCGAATATAAGGTTTTCATTCAATCATAACCACATTGACATACATTATTTCAATGAGATATGAATTATAGTTGGTGAGAACATGGAAGAGGAAGTTTGGGATAAATTTAATCTACATCGTGAATATAATAATTTTTTATCTATGAAGTGGTGATGTAGGAGAATCCAAGTAATACAAGTAATATTGCATCAACCAAAATTAGTTATTGTGTGTTTTTATGTGGTATTGTTGGTGTGTTGTTATTTTGGCATTTTGAAGAAGATCCATCAAAAACACCCATACTCATAAAATTATGTACCATAAATCACACCATAAACAATTAGTTTAAAGAAGCTACATGGTTCTAAGCAAGTTGGTTGAGTTTCTCAACCATCAGTATATTCTAGGATGTTATTATGTGCATTTAAGGGCTAAAATGGATAGGTTGTTAGTAAGGTAAAAATGGAATCAATAACTTCCCTAATCCTAAATATTATTTCATATTTGCATTCCCATTGGAAATTTATGCAATAAAAAAAAAAAACATCATCCCAATCTGAGTTTATATGCAAAATTTATGGCCTTTCAAAGTTGGTGGAATTTATATTGTGATAAAACTACTAGTATACATATAAGGGTAGTTTCAAACCACCACGGTGGTTTAAAAATCATTGGACTACATACAATGGTGGTTTCATGCATATGGAATTTAAAAAGAAAGTAAAAACCCAAAATGATGAATTGTCAAATATTGAGTCTTTCTAAGACCCAACACAAGGTGAAGAGACACTTCATAAGGTAGGGGATGTAGAAAAGAGTTTGAGATTATAAGGGAAAGAGCCAAGGAGAATCATAGAGTGAATAATCTCCAAGAAGAATAATAAAGAGAGAGTTTGAGAGGAATTGAACTCTCCAATAATATAATAGAGGGATGTTTCAAGTCTAGGAAGGACTATATGAATGTTTGTATATTATTCATGTAATTTTGATAATCATGTAGAGGAAAGTGTGTATAGGAGTGTGAGTGATAATGTGCATTTAATTATTTGCATAGTTTGATAAATTAAATTAATAAAGTGTGTTAAAATGTGTCAACTCTAAGTAAGGTGTGCTTATAAGTGTGTTGATGGGAAAGTGTTATATCCAAGAAACATAGAGTTAAAGGTTAACCTTAATTAGTTACCCTTTCTATGCTTGCACCAATTGGTATTAGAGTAAGGTATTTCTTTGTTGGGTTGAGTGTGAGAGGCTCTTTTATGAGAGACATGCAAGATATGAAAGAGATTTTTTCTTGATTTATTTACAATTTACAAAAGAGAAACTTGCATAGGAGAGAGGATAAGTTTATTTTAGGTGTGAGAGAAGTATCGTAAGTGCTGATAGATTTTGAGAGGCTCTATTTGTAGTCTATTGTAGGTTTTGAAAGATAATATTTATTTTGGAGAAGATATGGAACACAAAATTAAAAGAGCACTAGAGGTAGAAGACTTGATAAATATGTTCAAAGAAGTCCAAGTGAGATTAGATATGATAGAGGATGCACAAAATAAAGATGTTTTAGTTGTGATTAAATACTATGAAAAATAAATGTTGGATATGTTGATATCCCTAATAGTATAGTTGGATATATTGGAGAGAGGACAAGATAAAAAAGAAAAGAGATCAACATAGGTCACGGAGAATGAAAATTTTAAGTCCACTGTCAATACACCTTTTTTATGTGGTAAATAGATATAAAATAAGTACATATAATGTATATTGTAGTTAGAAATGTATTTTGAAGAGGAAAATATTGAATACCCCATGAGGTTAAGGGTTACAAGTAAGAGACTGTGTGGAGTTGCAATAGAATATTTGAGAGTTCTCCAAGGGAGGAGACAATAAAAAATAAATAAAAAAGTAAGGAGTTTTAAACATATGGTTTCCAAGTTGATGGGTCACGTTGTGAACCCAAGAATGCAAGTAGAGTGGATGAAGAAGTTTAATGTCTTGAAGCTTTAAAGATATGAGAAGAAGAAGAATATTTCCATGAAAGGAAATATGAGAGGGAAACTACCATGTGGGTAGCTTAAATGTATTTCAAAAAATAGTAAGGAGAAGGAAATGAATGAAGAGAAGAATGTTGACTTGAAATATAACAAGAGATTGAGATTTCTAAGTGCGAAGCCCAAATTTGATTTCAAAAATATCGAGGAAGAAAGGTTTGAGCAACCCATAGAAGAAGGAATCCTCATAGAAGCGGATATGGATGTGATAGTTTTTAAATAAGAAAAAGGTGACCCATTATTTGGTGATGGGAAGGAGTTTGTGATATCCCATAAATGGGAGGAGATAGAATCATCCTTAGTGAATGAAATAAATGAATTTATATTTTCTCTTTTGGAGGGAAGAAGGGTTGAGGACAACCAAATAAAGATACATATTTCCTTGAAGGAAATAATATATGTGAATAAAAAAGGCAGCCAAGAGGAGTTATAAATTTCCATGAAGGAAAAAAACATTGGGTTTAAGTGCAACCTAATGCACATGAGGATAATATGGTTGAAGACCATCCATGTGAAGGAGAAGAAAATAAAGAGAATAATTCATAGAGGACAGCCATAGAGGTTATTTATAGTGGGCCTTGAAGAGTGTATAAAGTGATTGGAAGCCATTATAAGCATTCAAGAAATGGATAATATTTGGATAACATGTCTATGAGGCATGACGAAGTGTTTGTGGTAAGTATTGATTTTTCAATGTGCAAGACCAACAATGGATCAAATGGAAAAAAAATAGGACAAAGTGTGGTTTAATCCATAATGCTCATATGTATGACAAACAAAATGAATAAGTGGAACAAGAGGATAATATTGTAGTGGTAGTTAAAGAGATATTTGGTAAGGACATACTAGTTGTAGAGTATTTTATTCAAGTCATCATGGAGATAAGAGAGTGGAAAATTTTGTAAAATGATGCTCTCAAGAGCATATAAAAGAGGGAGTTAATTTGAAACAACTAGAGTTAGGAGAGAAGACTCTCACAAACACAAGTGAAATATATTGGCAAGAATAAGAAGAACTTAAATAAGACAAAAATTGATATAGAAGGATGTGCATCAAAACTCTATATTGAGAGATGGATAAAGAGTAGATTAGTGGATGGACAAGTTAATAACTTGGTGATAGAGGTTGGTACAACTAGAATTTGTACAAGAAGAGATGAATAATGTCACTCATGTGGTATAGAGGAAAGCAAGGAGATATAGATGGTGGACATGTTTCTACCAATATGAATGAAGGATGAAAGTGGTGTTGTACATAGTGGAGCAACCCACATAGGTATTGGAAAAGAGACTCTTATGAGTCAAGGTATGCATTGTTATTCAATTGAAAATGAGAGTGCAAGGTTATTTTCACATGTCATGGTTTTGGTGAAGGAAGGAGAGGATAATCAACCTAGAGATGATATAAAGAAGATGAGAATAAAAGAATACAAGGATGAGATAGAGTAGTTGAGTTTGTTATCATCTCAAGCATGTGATGAAGAATATGATGTTGTAGGTGAATATAAGTGAGGAATTCAAAGAGGTATTACAAGGTAAATAGAGTGATCCACTTGAGTTCACATGTTTTCAAAAAGTGGAGAAAGAAGAGTCTATTAATAATATTATAAATAAAGAAGCCATAATCAAGATGATGGTGTCTAGAAAAAAGATGGTAGCCATGAAAGAATATGAGTTGTAAATAGATAAGATTAGAATATGGAAGGATCCAAAAATGGGTTGGATAATTAATTAAAAAAATCAATAAGACTCTTGATGGAGGTGTAAGGGTTATGGTAGTTAGTACAAACCCACATAATATTATAAATAAAGAAGCCACAATCAAGATGATGGTGTCTAGAAAAAAGATGGTAGCCATGAAATAATATGAGTTGTAAATAGATAAGATTAGAATGTGTAAGGATCCAAAAATGGGTTGGATAATTAATTAAAAAAATCAATAAGACTCTTGATGGAGGTGTAAGGGTTATGGTAGTTAGTACAAACCCACATGATAAAGTAAGATGCAAGAAGAAGCATCTTAATGGAGGTGGTCAGATGAGGGTGAGTTTCAACCCACTAGAATATGGAGAGAGGAGAAGATAATAATTTGGTGGAGTATGGTTTTTGGTGGGTATAATCCCACAAATATATAAATAAATATCAGATAAGAGAAAAAGAGAATAAATTTGAAGCCAACAAGAGGAAGCTAGAAATGGAACAAAAAGCATGACAATCAATTGTAGTATTCAGTGTGTTAGAAGGGAACGCCATGGACATAAATATACATGGTAAAAATATTTGTTTCACCACTTATTATATAAATGTGAAAAGGATCTCACATTTTAAACACCTCAATTTTTTGATGTAGGAGCATCCAAGTCATACTAACAATCTTTCATCAACCAAAAGTAGTTGTGTGTGTTTGTGTGGTCTTGTTGGTGTGTTATTTTTTTGGCATGGTGAAGATGATCCATGGGAATTACCCATAATAATAATATATACCATTAATAACATCATGAAATAATCATATTTAATAAGTTACATGGTTCTAAGCAAGCTAGTTAAGTTTCTAGACCATCAATACATTTTAAGAAGTCATCATGTGCATTGAAGGGATAAAAAGGATAGGTTGTGGGGAAAGTGAAAAAAATGAATAAATAACTGCACTAAACCTAAATATGACTAAATAATTTTATCCTCTTGACAATTTATGCAAAATTTATGGTCTTCATAATTTACATTGTGATAAAACTACCATCTACATTGAGTAGTAGTTTTGAAATCTTTAAAAACCATCTTGGTGATTTCATAACCATTGGTATTAATTTAGGGTTGGATTTAAATAGATGAAATAGTCTCTAAACTATCATATTATAACAACAATAGTTTCACCATATGGAATGCAAAAAGAAGTAATGACCCAAAATGATGAATGGTTGAATTTGAGCATTTATAAGACCCAAAGGAAGGTGAAAATACACTCGAGAAGGTAGATAATGTTAGATAGGATTAAAAATTTCAATGTAAATGGCAAATAATAATTATAGAGTGAATAACCTCCAAGAAGAAAAAGAGAGAGTGTAAGAGGGGCAAATCTCTCCATGAACTAAATAGAGGGATGTTTCAAGTCCAAGAGGGAGTGTTGGAGACTTAGGCTACACCCTAGCTGAGCAAAGGATTGTTCAGGTCCTCTACCCAACCCTAGTCCAACATGGGAATGACCTTAAGCTATGGGTTACCTAATGTCGGTTCAGACCTCTAGGGTTTTTAATGAGGCTAGCTCCTTTGATATAATAATCTAATTATTATCCTAAACCTATACTTATACCAAGGAAAAGGGAAAGGGAAGAAATCTAGAAGGAAAAAACCTAGTCTAAATGGTGATGCATTGAATATTCAATGATCCACTCTCAGCTTAGAAACTTTTATGTCTAATAATGAATCCAATTAGGATAAGAACTGGTCAAATTCTATGACAAGGTTACAAACATGAGTATTTCGTATGAAATATAAAAAGAGAATTACAAATTGAAGGACAAAAAGAGATAGGTTTAAATAAAACACTATGGACTTATGACACTTCAAGGGAAACCTCACTAGCCAACACTTCACACAACCTACAAAAAACCAATAGACTTGAAGCAAGGTACATGAAATACATAGATATGATGAATAGAAAAACATACACTCTATAAATAAAACTTCAATAAAGCACACTTAGCATTCAAATAGAATATGAGATGTCTTATATTGCTTCAAAAGAGTTTTACATAGTGATTTTGGTAGAGCTTCACTATCTCAAACTAAGGGATGAAAATCAAGAGATCAAAGCTTGAATTTATAGTAGAATGGGGTGAGAGAGAGGGGAATTGAATAGATAGATATTAATAAATGTGACCCAACCACCTTTGATCAATTATCATCAATTTGAGGATGCTGAGCCATAATACATCAAACAAGAATGAGTCCCTAAGAACCTTAAAACACTAAATGCTCCATTCTCTTCCTCAATCATTCTTGATGTTATTCACGTTAATAGGCAGTTACTTGGGCTTTCTCCTTGATGCTCCTTTTGACATTATTTATGCATTCACCATTATATAATTTATTCTAAATCTTGTACATAGATCTATTATGGATGAAAACCAAGAACCCTATTGGTTTTCATATAGTCATGATTGCAAATGAAGATCCATAAGCTAGGGTTTAATAAATCTAAACAAGACATAAAACCTATGTATAGAAGCTCTTGAAAAGTTTTACAGGGACTTAATGGAATTAGATGGATTTTTAGGGTCTAATCCTGGTAACTTAGATCATGTTTTTTCTTGCATTTATGTATTTTATCTACTTAGGGTGTCAAAATCCTTTGTCCAACATGTTTGCCTTTATGGCATCCCCCTAAAATATTTTCTCTAGTTTTACCTTAGGTTGCATTTTACCTTCATTGAAGTCCCTTAGCTTTAAAATTTTAATTTTAGCCATTGATATTAATTTGGGATTCCCACATTTTACCAACTACCATCTTCTCATTCATTTTTAAGATCCTCTGACCTTTTGACTTTAAGCTCGCCATTGATATATGAATGCATGATCAAATGTGCATCATTAGATATTTAGGACCCATTGAATCATTAGATTACCACTTTCCATTGGATCCTAACTTGGTTTCTATGATTTTGACACTTGACATATTTTCATTTATCTTCAAGATTCATTGACTTGTTGACTTTTTGCTCACCGTTGATCTACTTTTGCATGATGGATTGTGCATCATCAATCTACTTGGACCCACTATCTATATAAAGACACAAAATTTATATAGAATGTTCAAGGCATGAAAAACATCATGTCCATGTGATCTTTTGGATCTGAGAGGCCTTTTATGTGTGTTTGTCAAATGTGCAATTAGAGTATCCTATTTGTCTCTATCTGATGTGTTTGTGATAGTCTGGTTCTTCTAGACTTGTGCAAGAAATTATTGTCTCTTTATAAGGCTCCAATGAACTTTTAAGACTTTTTGTGACCTAATTCATGTCCTTAAATGATTGAAACACTGTGAGAATCTACAGGTATTCATTAGCCATCACATGCCATTATATCTTCATATGGGAACCTAAGATATTACCACTTGTCAGTTGTACATTTATCTTGGGTCTACTGACCTTTTGACTTAATGCTCATCATTAGATCTTAGGTACATGATTAAATTCACGTCATTGGATCTACCTAGCCCACTGACATCATTAATTATTTGCTCACTATTGGATCTTCACTTGCGCTCCTATGATATTAACACTTGTCAGCGCCTGGTTTAAACTTGAAACATTTGAATTTAAATGGATATTTTCCATAGATTTAACTTAACATTCCCATGAATGTATCATTTTGTTTGTTCAATTTTTAACACTTTTATCTTGAGATAGAGAAAGTATCAAGACATTAAATTTATAGAGAATGTTCAAGGCATGAAAAACATCATGTCCCTATGATCTTTTGGATCTAAGAGGCCTTCTATGCGTGTTTATCAAATGTGTAATTAAAATAGCCTATTTGTCTCTATGTGATGTGTTTGTGATAGTCTAGTTCTTCTAGACTTGTGCAAGAAAATGTTGTCTCTTTATAATACTCCAATGAACTTTTAAGACTTTGTGTGACTTGATTCATGTCCCTAAATGATTGAAACATTGTGAGAATCTATAGGTCTTTTTTACTTTGTAATCTTAGACCTCTTTCCAAACCATTGGTCCACTCATTCCATCCATAACTATACTCATCCTCTCTATCTAGGCAAAATATTGGTATGTGGGCCAAATTGGCCAACATTTCTGGTGACTCAGCTGGCTTGATCAGCTTGTTGGTCATGGAACCTAAAATTTGATCAAGATTGCTCATGATGACTAGAAAAATGAAGTATTACTTACAAAAGGATTCTATTTGAATCTTGGAAACACTTAGAAGCAATGAAACACATGAAAATAATAAAACACACCAAACAACCACCTAAATAGAAAAACAACAAACAGATCAATGTACAAGAGTACTTGGAGGTAGAGATAGACCTATCTACCTATGTACAAAGATCATGAGATAACACTAATGGTAGTATCTAAGATACCTTCCATTTATATGGAATGGAAGGATCTCTCCATTCAACCTAGTGAGCTCAAAGGCATTGCTCCCCTTGAAACCTATGATAACATAAGGCCCACTCCAAAGACTATCGAACTTAGAGTGCTTTCTTAGTTTTGCACAATCCTCTTCCCATTTGAGGACTATATCACCTTATTAGAGTGACTTTGAGGAATATATCTTATCAAATGACCTCTTTACTTGGTGCTGATTGGACCACATAATGTGCATAGTAGTGTCTCTTGTCTCCTCTAGCTGTTTTATCTCATTCAACCTTATCTACATAGCATTATCCTCTAGGATCTCAAGTTGATGTGCAAGCTCTAATGCATGAATTTTAAGAGATATAAGAATTTTATATTCTTTCCCATAGAAAATAAGGTATGGGGAGTGTCTAGTATATTTTTTAGGTATCACTCTATTTTCCCATAGGGCATTCCTTAGTCTAATTTGCCACTCCCTCTAACCATCTTCCATAGTTCTCTTGATAATCCTCAACAAATTATTATTTGTGAAATCTTCTAGTCCATTATAGTTTGGGTAATAGTTAGAGTATGCCTTGAGATAAATTCCATTTGAAAGAGCCCATTCACATACTATGTTGTTGATGAAGGCTAATGCATTGTCAAAAATGATTATAGAAAGCACACTAAATCTTGTCACAAGGCTATCATAAAAGTCTAAAATAGAATCTTCATTCATTTCCTTGAGGGAAGTTAATTCAACCCACCTTATAAATTAGTCTATATATATAATTATTCATTTATGTCCTTTACTTGAAGGGGTGTGTATCATCCCTATAAAATCTAAGCCCCATTACATGAAAGGTTATTCTACTTGTATGGGTTGCAAGGGAAGGACAACCAATTTTTGCTTGCCAATAAAAATTACACATTTTGGGAATTTACTTACCCAAGAGTATGCATCTATAAACATTGTGGGCCAAAAGGAGCTAGCTCTAATGATCTTAGAGGCTATGGTCTTGGCAAAAAAGTGCCCAACAACTGGACCATCATGGAACTTCTCAAGCAACTTGTCTATTAGGAATGATTCCACACACCTAAAAATCATGCCTCCTATGTCTCTCTTGAAAATTAATCCATCTATTAGGAAATGAGGTATACTTTTCAACCTAAAGTGCCTTCTCTTGTATCTATCTAGTCCTATAGGACATTGCCTTGACTCAAGAAATATGAGTATATCATGTGTCCAACTGAAAGGTGTGTTGTATACAACTACCTATTAGCTATCATGCACTGTTGACACTTGATATTTATCTTATTTGACCTCTGTTTCAATGTGTTCACATAACCCTCTACCCCTTATAAGTTTTAAAACTCTAACTTCAAGGTCATACTCCATGCATTTTTTCACCCATCCAGCTCTTTTCTCATTAAGGTCTCTGTTGAGTATAAACTCTTTAATACTTGGGTGTACCACCATGAGTATGATCTTAGTATTGGAGACCATGTGCCTAAATTTATAAAAAACTCTCACTAATACAAGTGCATGTTTCTATAAAAATATATACCTCTCTTCATACCCCTCTAAATCTTAATTAAAGAAAACAATAGGCTGTTCTAAACCTTACTCATTCTGTTGCATCAACATGGTAGAGATTACATCCAATGTAGAGAAGGCATACAAGTAGAATTATTTGTTAAAATCAGGATTAAGAAGTGCAGGGGAATGATATATGGCCTCCTTGATGGTTCTAAAAATCCTCTTACCTTCTTTGATCCATGTAAACTCCTTGAATTTCTTAACTTAAGAGCAAGAGGTTTGACTAGCTCTGTAAAGCCTGGGATAAACATTCTTATAAAATCAATCTTTCCTAAGAAACTCTACAGACCCTTCTTATGATTGGAAAAGAGTAAGGATAAAATGGACTAAAATATTTTATGATCTATGGAAAGACCATCCTTGGACACTACATGGCCTAATAACCTACCCTTATGAACACCAAATATACATTTTTTAAGATTCAATGACACACCAAATTTGTTGTATCTTTTAAATACTAACCTCAAGTGAGCAATGCAATTAGTTGGGTCCTTTGAGAAAATAATGATGTCATCTAGGTAGATGAGCACCATGTCATTGATCAAGCCTTCAAAGGCAACATCTATTGCCCTTTGGAAAGTTGCTCCAACATTGGATAGTCCAAAGGTCATTTTCATATATGTATAAGTGCCCCACTTTATGGTGAAGGTAGTCTTAAACCTATCTTCTTCCTTGACCATAATTTGATTATAACCAAAGTAACCATCAATAAATGATAATATCTAAGAAATTTCCACCTTTTGAATAATCTGATCCATTGAGGGTAGTGGGTAACGGTCTTTTAGGGAAATTTTATTGAGATCCCTAAATTAAACACATAATCATATTTCCCCATTCTTATTCCTCAATGGCACAGGGTTTTCCATCCATGAGGAAAGTTTAATGGGGAATATTATATTTGATTCAATCAACTTAAATATCTCCCTTCTCATGAACTCCTCCACTTTTGGGTTGATAGGCCTTTATTTCTACCTAACTGATTTTGCATTAATCTTTAGTTCAATGGTATGTTGTGCAAGTTTGCTATCAAAACCTTTTAAATCCTTGTATTCCTCTATAAATACATCAGATAACTCTTGGCATAAAATAACAAATGTGGCTCTCTCTTCTGATATGTTAATCTTTCTTAACTTCAATAATTTATCTTTGAAGATATCTATCCTATTATAATGTTCATCTTTGGCTACGATACATGCCTTGCCTCTTCTCACTTGGTCATATTCATTGAAGATGGTTTCCAATGTTACAAGCCCCTTAAGTATCTTTTTATATCTCAACTGCACTATCTGATCATCATATTGATGTTGTAATTTGCTTTGATTATTATGGCATAATTTTATCTCCTACATTAGAAAACATATTATTTGGTCATCATTATCAAACACTTACCAACTCACCTCATTATCAGGTATAACTGGCCTATTTATGACCTTGATATTGTCTTGAATCTAGTTTCCTTTGACTCCTACAAACTCATATTGAGATCCAATGGCTATAAGCCTATTTGCATGTTGATTTTCCTCTCTTGGTATGGATTGTATATTGAATGCCAAGAAATACTCTATGAGATCCCATACACAATGCTTGGAGGCTTTTAAATGATGGTTCTTGATTGCACTTATGCCTCTCACTTGTTGCACACCAAGCTCACTATCACCCTTGACTTGAATAATTTTGACACCTGTTCTTCTTGAATCTTGTAGACCATGTAGAAGGGCTTCATATTCAACTGTGTTTGAAGTGAAACTAAATTGAAATATTTTAGTTAAATAATATTTATAATTTGAGGGTGAAACTAGCATGGATATAGCTCCAATACCATTGTTTGACCTTTATCTATCAAATAATAAAGTCCATAGACCATTTTCTTCTTGAGTGGTGTTAGTTAGGCAAGGTATAGTAGCACCCTCCTCATGCATATAATACACCCCTAAGCTTATTTCTTCAATATTAGTGTAGAGATCAAAACCATGATTATCAACTGCCCATTCATCTAGGTAAAGGTCTGAAATGCCTTCAATATGGTCATGAGGCTCTTACTCATTAGCATTTTCATTCTCATTTAATATGGTTCAATTGACATTTGCAAGGTTAGGCATATAGGGCTTTATATGGAACCTAGAGATAGGTTCTGACCTAATAGTGACCCTAGTCCCATATCTAGTCTTGAAAACCATGTATGACTAGTCAAAGGATAAATAGCCCCAAATTTTTGTAGTAAAGTCACTAGATAGTCATAGGTCAAAATATGGTGGTAGGTATACAACCATTAGATCTTGAGTGATGACATAATTTGGGAAAGCTACCAATGTGATATTATGATATTTCAATATTGCTACTATTTTAGTGGGGGAACCATCCAACTGGAGAACACCTTTTTCATTAGGCACATAATTAAGCTCAAGCTTATCTACTATAGATTAGGCATAACTAAGATTGAATCACTTGAATCTATCATATAATTGTGCACTAAATAGTACCTTATGATGATTGAAAAATAAAATGGAGGGGCCCTGACAACCTTAGGGGAATGAACAACATTATGAACTTGACCTTGGCTAGGAGCTTGACTAGGAACTTGAATTTGACTAGGCTGAATACTATTTTTAAAAATAATGTTCACCTTATTAGTTGTCTTGTTCACATAAGAAAGCATTGAGAGATATTATTGAAGGATCTCATTCTATCCTAGAATAGACATAGCATCATACATAGACATAGTGACATTAGCCTTTTTCATGTGATCCATAATATTAAAAGGAAGACTAATACTTATACCTTTGAACTTTACCTTAGAAGTAGAAGTATCACTTGGCACTTGAGTGACATGAGGAACAAAAGGATACTTCTACTATTATCCATGATATTGAGGTATTTGGTGAGTTTTAGGAGCTTTAAAAACTATGTTTGAAGTGGTAGGTTGCTGACTGATGTTGAAGAAGCCTCAGGTTACCCCAAATTATCATCCAACATCCTCCTCTTAGCCCTTGTATTGGCTTCAAATAGTTCATTTTACCTTTGAGAAGTCTACCCCATGTTTACTACTCTAGGATCAAACTTATTCTCCCCTTCTTGAAATTTTATGCACATGGTGTCAGTTGGTGCCTTACCCATGCTCCCTTTCTATTGAATTCAAGATTTTGATGATGTCATGTAGGCATGATATCTTGATTCATTAGAGGGCCTTGTAGTTGAGGAGGCATTGTGTCATGGCCTTAGAATGAAGGAGCATGATACCAATTAGGATCTTGATACATTTATCCACTTGTAGCCATTACCATCTCATTGGATTGCCCTTCTGATTGCCATTGACCCTCTTGTGAAAGGTTATTTTGTGTGGGGACTAAGGTTGTTGAACTACTTATAGCTATAGTATTGTATCTATTATGAGATCTACCTTGATTAATTTGGCCTTGGGCTTGTTGATTTTATGTATAAGGGGGCCTATTTTAAGATTGAGTAGGGTATTGATCTTGGAAGGGACCTTAGTATGGCATTTATGAAGTCTATTACTATCTCTCTAAAGCCACTAGCTTATTGTTTTGTGCCTTCAACAAGCTCTCAATCCTTGAAAATTTATCCACTTGACTATCATTAGGTTGGGATTGATTGTTTAGAGTGAGAAATGGAGCAATGATAGGTGGGGTTGGATGAAGCTCAATAAAAAGTGGCATGAGAAGTCTTGGCATGAGTTTCCTTTCTTGTATCAAATAGTTTTCTACCCTTATAGATATATCATAAGCCCCATGTAGAGTTATCCTACCCATAGATTGGATCACGACCAAAATGTTTGAATCCAATGCTCTCAAATTGTAAAAAAAAATATAATTGGGTGTGGGCTTAATTCTAACAGGGATCTTATCCTAAGTCTTTTAGAATCTATAGTTGAAATCAACCATAGAATCCTGGGATGCCCACTTGATTGAGGTGAGTTGTTCAAAAACTGACATATAGTCACTTCTATCCTCAAAATGTTTACATAGGCACTCATCAAACTCATCCTAAGTATTTATTTAGGTAGGAGCTAGACCCTTATACCATTGCATGGCTTTGCCTTTCAAGGATGTGGCTAGTAGTCTCATGGCTATATTCTCTTGATTAATGTTTTATACCAAACAAAGGTTTGAAATGTCAGATATGTGCTCTATAGGGGTGGTGTAATTTTCTCTTATAAATTATGGTAGACTCTTCAAATAGGTAGTAGGGATATCATCATGTTGTTAAAGGTTAAGAGGTATACCACCATTCAAGGGTACACAATCTTGCATTCTGGGCCTTGCCATTTTCATTGTGGGGGTTGCATTACTTAAAAAAATAGGATTATAGGGAGATGAATATTTATTTTAGGGATAAGGACTTGTCCTATTGAATATTGATCTTTTATATGAAATAAAAGGTAGCTCAATGAATTCAAAGGGAATACCTTTACTAGCTGACCTTCTAGTAACCTTTGGCATGAGAGGTGTTGTCTAGATGATGTTATGAACTCTACAACTTGGAGAATCTTCAACTTCTAATGATGGTGAATGCTTCCCTCTGCTTCAAATAATTATTCTCAACTCCATAATTCAACTATGCCAAAGAGAATGTGTCCCAACAAGCATGCCAAAAACTATTGGAGACTTAGGCTACACCCTAGCTGAGCAAAGGATTGCTCAAGTCCTCTACCCAAACCTAGTCCAATATGGGAATGACCATAGGCTATGGGTTACCTAATTTTGGGTCAGACCTCTAAGGTTTTTAATAGGTCTATATCCTTTGATAATGATAATATATTTCTTCTCCTAAACCCATACTTATACCAAGGAAAAAGTAAAGGGAAGAAAGCTAAAAGGAACAAAACCTAGTCTAAATGGTGTTGCACTAAATGTTCAATGATCCACTCTCATCTAAGACACTTTTATGACTACTAATGAATCTAATTAGGAAAAAAACTAATCATATTCTATGAAAAGGTTGAAAACATGAGTATTTTGTATGAAGGCTAAAAATAAACCTGCAACTTGAAGGATAAAAAGAGATAGGTTTAAGTAAAACACTATGGACTTATGACACTTCAATGGAAATCTCACTAAATAACACTTCACACAACCTAAAAGAAACCAATAGAATTGATGCAAGGTACATGAAGGACATACAAATGATGAATATAAAAACATACACTCTATAAATCAAAATTCAATAAAGCACACTTAGCATTTAACTAGAATATAAGATGTCTTATATTGCTTCAAAAGAGTTTTACAAAGTGATTTTGGTAGAGCTTCACTATTTCAAGCTGAGGGATGAAAATAAAGATCTCAAATCTTGAATTTATAGTAGAATGGGGTGAGAAAGGGGAAATAAACATATATCCCTTAATAAATGTGATGAACCACCTTAGATTAGTTAGCATTGATCTGAGGATGTTGAGCCATAATACATCAAACAAGAACAAGTCCTTAAGAACCTTGAAACACTAAATGTTGCACTATCTTCCTTAATCATGCTTGATGTTCTTCATGTTATTAGGTAGTTACTTAGGCTCACTCCTTGATGTTCCTTTTGACATTCCTTAAATAGTCACCATTCTACTATTACTTCTAAATCTTAAATATAGATCTATTATGGATGAAAACCAATCACCTTATTAGTTTTCATATAGTCATGATTGCAAATGAAGATCCACAGGCTAGGGTTTCTTGATTATGAATGAGACGTAAAACCTACGTCTATAATATCTTAATTTTTTTTAGGGATTTAATGGAATTAGATGGATTTTCAAAGTCTACTTCTAGTAACTTAGATCATGTTTGATCTTGAATTTATGTATTCTACTTACTCAGGGTGGAAAAATCCTTTGTCCAACGTGTCTACCTTTGTGGTATCCCCCTAAAATATTTACACTGGTTCAACCTTAGGTTGTATTTTCCTTCCATTAAAGTCCCTTAGCTTTCAAATTTTAATTTTAGTCATTGATTTTAATTTGGGATTCCCACATTTTACCAATTGTCAACTTCTCATTCATTCTTAATATCCTCTAACCTTTTAAATTTAAGCTTGTCATTGATCTATGAATGAATAATGAAACGTGTGTCATTGAATCTTTGGGACCCGCTAACTCATTAGATCACCACTCACCATTGGATATTGACTTGGCTTCCATGATTTGGACACTTAGCATATTTTCATTTGTCTTCAAGATTTGTTGACTTGTTGACCTTTTTCTCACCATTGATTTAATTTTACATGATGGATCATGTGTTGTTGATCTGCTTGGACCCACTATCTTCATCAATCACCATGCACTATTAAATATTCATATAGGCACCTAAGATCTTACCACTTATCAATTATGCATTCATCATAAGTCCATTGACCTTTTGACTTGATGTTTATCAATAGATTTTAGGTGCATGATCAAATGCATGTCATTAGATCTGCCTAGCCCACTGAACTTTCAATTAGATCTTGACTTGAACTCTAATGATATTGACACTTGTCAGATCTATGTTAAACCTTAGAACATTTAAATTTAAATGGTTATTTTTTTTAGCTTTAATTTAACATCCTCATGAATGTCTCACTCTGCTTGTTCAACTTTGAATGCTTGTATCTTGAGATAGAGAATGTTCAAGGCATGAAAAACATCATGTCCATGTGATATTTCACATCTAAGAGGCCTCCTAAGTCTCTTTATCAAATTTACAATTGTAATAACTTATGTTTCTCTACGTCATGTGTTTTTGATAGTCTAGTTCTTCTAGACTTGTGTAGGAAACTATTGTCTCTTTAGAAGGTTCCAATGAACTTCTAAGACTTTATGAAACCTGATTCATTTCCCTTAATGCTTGAAACACCATAGAAACATGTTGGTCATTTTAATTTACAATCCTATACCTCTTTCCAATCCTTTGGTCCACTCATTCCATCTATAACTCTATTCATCCTCTCTATTCAGACAAAATCTTGGTATGTGGGCCAAATTGGCCAACAGGGAATATATGAATGTTTGTATCTTCTTCATGTTATTATAATAAACCTATAGAAGAAAGTGTGTATGAGAGTGTGCATTAAATATTTATAATAGTTTGATTAATTTTATGAATAAAGTGTGTTAAAATGTGTCAAGTCTGAGTAAGGTGTGCTTGTAAGTGTGTCCATGCGAGAGAGTTATATCTAGGCAACAAAAAATTAAGGGAGACCTTTATTTGTTACCCTTTTTGTGCTTGAACAAAATGGATATATTTATGTGTGTGAATTTAATAAATTTATAGTATTATATGTTATACTTTACAGTAGCTTATGGTTATAACTTGATATATGATATTTGATTTCTTCATTGGAATTACTAGAAGCTAATAACAATAATTCTGGTGGTTCTTCCTTAAGCGATGCCCATTACATCAATGTTTATGTAAAGAATGAATAATTATGTTTTGGACCCTTTTTTACCCCCCTAATATCTACCACTTTTACAAAAAAATTAATATATAATTATTTCACTTATATGAATGTGTACCATCTTTTTAGAGCACTAGAAAAAATATGAACGTATGTCTAAAAAATTACAAATATATATGAAATAAACTTTCATTGATGAAAAATTATGCAATATGTACTTGATATAATATAAAAATAAAATTATGGGGAAAGGATATAATATAATATGGATAAATTATCAATAGTGGTATTTATTAAATTAATAAATAAATAAATATTAATAAAAATTACAAATTTATTTTTTCATTAGGTCTATGACTCAAGGCTATAAGTACAAGAAACCACAAAAAACTATTATATTTTGACCAATTTATGTGTGAGAGGTACTTCCAACATTATAAATAGAGTCTACATTGAAGGATGTTAATGAGATTAAAAAAATGTAAATAAAAAAATGTCAAATTAGGAGTACAAGGCCTAATCTACCTCTTTTAAGTAGCCTTTATTGTCCCTCTAAATCTAACATGTTTTTATTTCATGAGAAAATGAGGGATCCAAAACAACAAAATGGGCTATATGAACTACATATATAAATATCAAGGGAGGAACAAGCGTCTCCCTCCATTGATTACTCTTTAACCCCTTATATTATATGGGTTATTTTAGAAAATGGGGGAGCTAATAGAACAAACTCCACCTAGATTTATAATTCATACTTCATTAGATATTCAACATTAAACATTGGTAGATAAATATTTCACACATCTTTGATCCCAATAAATGCGTGAATAATAGGGGTCCTTTAACTCGGCCAAGGAATAAGGTTAATGTTGAACAAATATCTTATCTCCTTTCAAATGTTCATAATTCCATTTTTATTATTCTATTAAAATGGTTTACAATTATTCAATAAATCGTAGCACTCATATATAAATTTATCATGCTTGATTGAATACTCATAAATTAGACTAATTTGAACACACATTATTATGGCCAACATGACCCCTTTTCTTCAAAATGGGGGACCCCTCTATAAATATTATGAATCAGAGCTTCATGGCTCTTTTTTGGTTCCCATCGATGACACCTACTCAAATCTTCCAAGTAGTAATAGGCCTATTTTAATTTGTTTATAACTAAGCAGTGTTTGTTCATTTTATAAATCATGGCACTAACATTACAGGTTGATTTTCACCCAAATCTCTCAGAGTCTAGTTTCCTTCCTGAAGCAACACACCTATTGTCCTCCATGGAGAATTGAGATCTTTATGTTTGAAAAGTAAGATTTAATGTATCAAATTCATTTTATTTTCTATTATTTAGTCATTTTGTGAATTTTATAGAGCCTAGCCAAATGAGAAGGCACCACATCACCTTGAGTCAGAGTGGCTAGTTCCCCAAACCTATTAGAGATGTTAGATCTAGGAGATCTTTGCCAAATGGGAAGGAGCCACATCACCTTGAGTTAGAGCATCTAGTCCTTTAGAACTATCAAAGATGTTAGGGCTCAGGAGAGCCCATTCAAATGGGAAGGTAAAAGGGGAAAATGTAGACACCAAAATTGTGTCAACTCCCCTTGGTCCCTTACACACTTATTAATTTAAAATAAACTACTTATTTTAGATTAATGACATCACCCTAGACACCTCACTTTGGACACCTCACCTTGGAAACCTCACCACTAAGGCCATTTCCTACCCCATGACTCACCCTATTACTAAGTCCTTCATATCATAACTACCTAAGACCCATTCCAACCTCCTAACCAACACTCGTGCCTAATAACCCCATATTTTGACCATTCTCTAATGGAAAATACACTCAGTAGATGGAGGAATGGGCAAAGGGCTAAAAATAGCCCTTTTACCCATTTTCTAGCTACCGACATCGGTCAATTGTCAGTTGATGCCGATGGGATCACTGACATCAGTTTACTTAAACTGAGTTCTAACCCCCAAAATGGCTAATCATGAATCCTGAATCACGAATCCTGAATCACGAATCCCAAATTCTCTCTCTCTCTCTGGCTCTTACCTAGGACTCTGACATCGACGACACTTCGACTAATGCTCCCTTGGCTATAAAAAATCTACACAATTCACTCCAGATTGGATTGGAACATCACACCGAGGTCTTCGACATTAGCTGCAACAGGAACAAGTGTTCTACACCACTGGTTTAGCCACAAGTAGAGCTAAGTATTCTTCTATTTCATTTCAATATTTAGAATCAATTAGTAATTAGTTTCTATTTACTATTTTTGAATATAATCAACCTGACCTGACTTTTTTCTTGGAAAGGCTAAAAAGCCTTCCTACTATTCTTATCCATTTACATACCAACCCTTTGCCTTTGCCCCCTCTCAGATCTTATTTACTGTCTTGCAACCCTGAACAGACCCAGACTCCTTCCAGACCCCTCTGTCGACCACAAACCCATCTAAAACCTGTCCAAGGCCCATTTCCTTGACTGACATTAAACACTACCCCTATCGACATTGGTAACATAACTGATGTCAGTATATTGACAAATTGATGTTGGTAGGACTACCAACATTGGTGACTATGACAGATCGACTGTAAAGAAACAGGTATGCACTATGTATTTTCTTCTTTGTTAGTCATTTGTCATTTCTTTATTTTTGACACTTTTACTTATAAACAGTGGACTGTCATCCCTCATGGAGCTTTACGCTTCTGGGACCGAGCGTGTGCTTGGCAGTCCACCATATCTCTATCTAACATTTTCTCTATTTAAGTCTTTCTTATCTACAGGTGTCATCCTCCACAGCCAAAGAGGAGCTCCTACAACGTCTAGATATGGTGCGCAACTTAATTCAGGTATCATCTAACCCCTGACCATTTTCTTTAGTTTCTTTCTTCTTATCTGAATGTAACAAGCAAAAATGAGTAGAAACATTCTGGCACACCCGTTGGGACCCTGGAGTTTTCCTTGGGTTCATTTCTTTTAAAATCCAACTTTCATATAGATGCATTAGATTCTCTTCTTGCATCCTTCTTCTATCTCTCTCTTTCAAAAATAAACCATTAGCACAATTTAAAAAGAATATCTTTCTTTTTCTTCTTGTCATCTTGCCTGCATCTTAGAGTAGTGAAAATTCATACTCTTAACCTTTTCCCCACTTGTTTTCATCTGAACAAAACATTTCAATTTGGGTTAAAAACACTATTGCATTTCATTCCTTCTTGAATGCATATTTAGCCCTCTCACTTAGTAATTAAAAATGCATTATGAATAAATCATAGTGTACATATGTTACACCACATTCACAATCAAACATCTAAACTTACCTGAGACAAGGCCCATCTAGGATTTCATCACCTAGCGGATACCTTACCCTTCCTGGCAATCCTACTTGGATTTCACCACCAAGAGGAGGACCCACTCTGTTCTCTGGCAGAGTATAAACTATAGGCAAAGTATATATTGGCTAAGTGGCCCAGCTCGGCTCTGGGTTTGTGAGGTGAGAGGGGAAAACCCCTAGCACCAGGCCACGTACAGAAACCTAACACAAATTTTTGAGCACCAAAACATAACTTGAAATGGTCCATAGACTTCCTTCTTAGGACCCGTTCTACAAGCCCAATTCCCAAACATATTCTTCTAAGGCATAAGCCACCATGAATCTAAAATTTATTCTTAGGAATTTAATGTTTAGAGGTTGCTTGCCTTCATCTATTTTACTGTTCTTATCTAGTTATTTGAGCTAGTGAGGGTGCATCATTTTGAGGTCTAAAAACAACTCAAAATTTCTCTTTATTCCAAAAACTTTCATTTTTTTGAGTTTTTGGAAATACACATACACTGACATCAATTTTCCCATCGACGTCAGCAACTTATCCTCACCGACATCAGTTTTTCCACCGACGTCGGCAACATTTCATCATCGACATCAGTTTTTCCATCGATGTCGGTCACTGTCAACAAATTTTCTTTCCAAAACAGCAAGCTTAAAAACCAACTTTTTTGCTGTTAAACATACATTTTGGGTTTTCTAAAACTAAAATACATAGTTTTTTAGAACCTAAACACATTTCATCTTAGATGGCTTTAACACATAGTCAAGCCAAATCTCTTGTTGACCACACAAGGCAACAACCACTTCCACCTTCACCCTTCATAACAAGTCCTCTAATGGAGTATGCTTCAGACACTAAGCATACTCAACCTACCCCAAATCAACCTCCAATTGTTCTCGAAGGGGATCAAAATTTTGAGAGATTCCTTAACCACAACGTCAAGGCTCTCCAACACTATCTCGTAAGAAACCAAATGTGAGATCTTTCATGTACCCCTGTTTATGGGATGCCAACTTCCTTGGTTGAAGCGGCAATGATATCAACATCATCCGCTACCCAACCCATAATCACTCAGGCTATTGCCTCGACCAGTAACCTGACCATGGCCAATATCCAAAATTTGGCCTCCCCTTCCATTTCTAGACCTACATCCATCGTGGTTTCCATACCCCCTCAACCACAAACAATTCAACCAAGTTCTACACCTTTTCAGAACTTTATTGTCTCTACCCCACCCACTCTTACACCCATAAATACAAGAGTGAATACCTATCCTTCAACCAGTGTCACCACCATCCAACCACCCTTGGTGACACCTAGTCAACTTGTGCCCTCCAATTTCACGGCACAAGCCCCCTTGACCTCAACATCAGTCCTTATGACAAACTACCACCAGGTTGTGCCTATACAAACGCAACCAAGTACGTCATACGCCCCTCCCAACACCTTCCAAGTACCTTACAACTTAGGGGGTTCCCCACCTATCAATCCACCAGCCAATCTGATTAAGATGCTAATGGATAAGATGTCCAACCTTGAGACATCTATTTCTAGTTCAAGCAATGTTCTTTCATATGAACAAGTCTGCAACGAACCCATTCACCCTTCGGTCCCAATTCGACCATATCCTAGCCAGTGGGAACTCCTGAAATTTACTCATTTTTAGAATAAAAAGGACCCACAACAACATCTATGGGTGTTCAGACATGCTTGCTACCTTATAGCACACAATGATGCATTATTACTTCACACATTTCCCATGCCACTTTTTGGTGCCACCCTTGATTGGTATAGTTCTATTACCAGTCATTCTCTTTTTACCTTCACTCAACTAGCCTAATTATTCCTCGACCACTTTTCAATCAACATCACCAAGAAGGTCTCCATCACAGACCTATATTCTATTAAACAATTCGATGATGAGTCAATTGCTGACTTCGTTGCCCATTGGAGAGGTTTGATTAACCAACTCTCCTTTTCATTACCTCAACCTGAGCTCATTGAGCTCTTTTCAAGAGCATGTGCCAAACACATCTCATCCACTTTGTGGGTCCAAACATTCCACACATTTGACGAAGCTTTCACAATGGCCCAAAAGCTTGAACTCCATGCAGTTGAAGAGGACAAGGTCAAATTACATAGTAAAAATAACAACACAAAATCTAATGACCATTCTTCTTCCAAACTTTCTTCTTCCCACTCCAAGTCCAAAGCATCAGCGAATGCTGTGGTACTTAGGCCATCATCTTTGACTACAACTAACCAATCTGAACCTTCCACATCACAAAGCATCACAAAAAAATTCTAACAATGGTATATACAGCATCAATATACTCCAATAGGAGAATCATACACTTTCATGTTGGATAAATTGGTCAATCAGGGGGTCTTCAATCTCCCTCAAATCTAACCACCCCAATTTGACCCCTCAAAAGCCATCCCTGCATGGTACAGGGAAAATGACTTTTGTAATTATCACCGTGTCAAAGGTCATGACATAGACAATTGTAAAACCTTCAAAAACATTGTCCAAGACATGTTAGACAAGGGGGATCTTGTTTTGGATAACCCAAATGCGCTAGCTAACCAAAACATGGACATCTTTAGGCAACCATTTCCCAACCATCCCCCAAGTCAGAATAACATTTAGACCATAGCCGATGACCTTCACGAGCATAATATATGCACGGTCGACATGGTTTCTAACCAACCTCTCCCACAGTCTGAAGAGGCTAATCAACCTATTTATCCACCACAAGTAGAAGATCTTTCTTCTCTTATTTGTCCGTTATAGGTAAAAGAGCCTTTTTCTCCTATTTGTCCACCACAGGTAGAAGAGCCTTCTTCTCCTATTTGTTCACCACAGGTAGAAGAGCCTTCTTCTCCTATTTGTCTACCACAGGTAGAAGAGCCTTCTTCTCTTATTTGTCCACCATGGGTAGAAGAGCCTTCTTCTCTTATTTGTCTACCACAGGTAGAAGAGCCTTCTTCTCCTATTTGTCCATCATAGGTAGAAGAGCCTTCTTCTCTTATTTGTCCACCACAGGTAGAAGAGCCTTCTTCTCCTATTTGTCCACCACAGGTAAAAGAGCCTTCTTCTTCTATTTGTCCTCCACAGATGGAGGATAATCCTCCATCTAGCCCCCTTTCACACAAAGGAGAGTCTACTTTGACCTCTCCCATATTGGAGGATGCCTTGATGGCACCAACACTGGCTACCTCGCACTCATTCTTCTTATCATCAATGGGGGATCATACTTCCCCCACTCCTAGACCACACATCAAAACCATGATCATCCTTGCGCTCTATCCTCTTGAAGAGGCCAATTCTCCAATCCCTTCTCCGCTGAGTGAAGAACTAGCCACCTCACTCACTTCGGCTGAAGAAAATCAAGTGAAGGTAGATTTGAACCTCACCTCGCACAATAGTGGTCCTTGCATTATACCAAAGAAGGCTACTAAACCACGTTGGAGAACTCCTCCCCCACATTAACCATTGCCCTCTATTTTGGGTCCACATCCTTCAACCTTAATAGGAGTGCTCCCTAATCCAACACATCTCATCAACAAAGTGTCATCTACTCATGTGGCTTCACAGCCAACCAAAAAGGTGGTACGAAAAACTCTTACAACTTCTAAACAGAAGTTGTCAACCCCTACAACTTCTAGACAGAAGTTGTCAAACTCTACTACAAAAAAAAGTGCAGACCCATTAAAGGGTTGCTATACATCATTTTACGCCAATTTTTTCAATCTTCTAGCATCACCCTCCCACCTATTAGGCCATACCAACCTCACAGATCAAAACCAACCTGGTTTGATGACACTAAAATTTGTGCATATCATCGCACACCTGGACATGACACTGAGCGTTGTTGCACTCTTAAAGTTTTCATTCACCAACACTTGGTCAAGGACATCGCTCACATTAAGGATTCCCTTGACCACCTTTTTGAAAAATTGCCAACACCATCTCATACCTCCCGAAGCTCCTCACCTTCATCAGGATCCCATCATCAGACTATGGTCCCTCTACCACCTTGTCCCTCCTTATTCAAAATCAACACCATTAATGTGGCCGCTAGGTCACAAACCCAAAAGGATAAAGGGAAAAGACATGTTTCTATCCCTTGGACATATCCATTTGCCAAGACCTCACCATAACTAAAACCCAAGATTATTGTCTTGGGCACGTCTCAACCAACATCCTCGAAGACAATCCGTGACTCTGTGGTGAAACAACTTCACCACACAACCCCTGTGAAGATGTCTTTGTATAACCTAATTCAAATCTCTCCACAACATCGTCAAACCTTGATCAAAGCCTTACAAATAGTGGAGGTCCAACCTGAAGACCCCCAACCACTGGCTACTTTGGTCCAATCATTATCCACCATTGCGTCCCTCACTTTCAATAATTCTGAGATTCTAGACTGCAACATGGAAGATCAGGAACTCACCATCTCAAACTAAACCTATCAGGGAAAAGCTTTGTAGGATGCATCCTCGTGTCGCACCCCTTATCAAAGAGAAGCTTCAATGTCTTCTCTCCATCTTATCCAACCATTTGTCAAACATTATCCCCATCACAAAAGTGACTGGGGGAATTTTGACTCTATACTGACTATCACGACCTCAACCAAGCATCGACCAAACATCAACCAACTTATTAATCACCTTTAACACATGACCAATATGGAAAGAAGCAGACGGGACAAGTTTGCTCCTAATTGGCTCAAACCTCATATCATAATGCATAAGTCTGGATCAGGCACTTATCGTCTGTCTTCTTTTGAAGGCTAGCCAGAACCTGACCCCCTTAATGCCTTACATCTTTGACCATTCTATTGTTAATCAAGTAATCATTCACTTGATGTTTAACTTTAGCTCGTCCCTTGAGCAACCCCAATCATCATCATTCCTATTCCTATTAACCCTTTTTCCTTATAGACATTAGTCAACCCTTTGGTAAAGCATGAATGCTTTGTCCTAATAAAAGGGAAACCCTTAAATGTCTATAGACCAGTCCATGACTAAAAGTCCAGTCAATAAATAACACATAAAATGGGGATACCTATCCAAATGTCATAAACTATAAATGTAAACTACTCCCTCAAAGGACAACTGCATCATTGCTGTAATTGATAGACTGCTCCCTTGAAGGATAGCTATTCAAAGACATTCAACCATACAAGGCAAAACATAGAACACTCCCTTAAAGGATGGCTATGCCCAAATTTTGCTACATACACAGCACCCTCTCAAAAGCTGCCCACATTGATTAGCTTCAACATGACCACAAAACACAACATCCCAAAGTGGACTTCCCGCATTGATCAGTCTACCATATTAAAAAAAAAATGACTAACAAATTATTAAGTCATGGACTTGTCTATAGTCATTCTCAGGGTCACCTATAAAAGGGGCAAAGTTATCCCTACTAAAAAGGGTTACGCTATCCTCACATATAACATAATCAAACCTATCACCCCAACATACTCAAGGGATTTTGAGCTCACTTAATGTCAAGTGATTTGAATACTTCTCTAACATAAACCAATGGTCAATGACGTAATGCATGAATGGGGATTTTGTTTCCAAAAACCTTATCTATGCTATCATTATGGTCCTTGTCAATGAAAGAGCAATGCGCCTTTCACTTCATACACTTTGGTCACATACAGCCAAATCATTTTATAACCACATACAACCAAACCCAAACATTTTCAGACCACTAACATGACATAGACCTTTCACACTAGTTTTTATGGAAAACAATATACATGGAAACTATTGAGCAGACACAATTTATGTCAAGCATATACCATCACCAATATGGAAACTTGCTAAAGCATAAATATACTCATTTCATTTTTGGCATACACCATCACTAATATGAAAACTTGCTAGGGATGAAAATTACATAACCAATGTTACAGAATACACCATCACACAATATGGAAAAGGCTGTAACATCATCATATACTTATCATTACAAGCATGTACCATCACACATATGGGAAATGCTAACATACTCTAACCTGACCAAAACAACCATCAACCACATTGACTCTAATCAAAACTACATTGGCTTGAGGCCCTTAACACAGGGGCTATGTAGGCAGCACTCAGTCTTTTGAGGTTAGCTTGGCCATTCACCCATTCATCTCTCTCATGACGTCGGCCATTCATTTGTTCATCTACCTGATGGACAAACCATTTCACCTTTTAACCATGACTTAACCCAACCCAAAATCATGACCAAACAACCAGCCCTGACACTACAGAAGTCACCTTTGATTTCTCATGGGGCACATTGGAGATCACATACATCTCCCTGACCACAACAAACAACACTTGAGATCACTTATATCTCAACCTGACTCGACCAAAGATCTTGGAGATCATGACTATCTCCTCTGACCATGACCATTTTTGAGATAACTCTATCTTAGTTGTTTTGATTTCATGTATGCTACCTCACGAATAGATAGAAAAATTGTACTGCACCTCACATTACAACCCTCACAAGTATCGGATCGCGCCCAAGTTGATCCCCACTACTTGTGACATTTTCATGTTTTCCAGGAGCACTTTCTGAGCCCAAGATACTTGGAACACGATGACCATTGGAGCTACAGTTATGATCATTTAACCCAATCAGCTACGACTAAATGCTGGGGATCAGTTACTTCAATTTTAGCACTCCTCAACCTTGACCGTGACAATTTGACCTACCTATCATGTGAAGTGGTATACGTGTAATCTCAACTATTACAGCGTTCACACTCCAACTTTACCATACTCATCCACTACCTATCAAATCGGCACCTGATATCAGGTTGCCTTCTCTCGATTCCCACTTTGAGGGGGAATACCTCATCCCATTCTTGGGGCAACCTACCCCTTATCCCATACCTGGGGCAAATTACTCCTATTTTTGTCTTGCATTTCATCAAGAACAACCAACAAAACAAAAAGGGGCAAATGTAGACACCAAAATTGTGTCAACTCCCCTTGGTCCCTTACACACTTATTAATTTAAAATAAACTACTTATTTTAGATTAATGACATCACCCTAGACACCTCACTTTGGACACCTCGCCTTGGACACCTCACCACTAAGACCATTTCCTACACCACGACTCACCCTATGACTAAGTCCTTCATATCATAACTACTTAAGACCCATTCCAACCTCTTAACCAACACTCATGCCTAGTAACCCCATCTTTTGACCATTCTCTAACGGCAAATACACTTGGCGGATGGAGGAATGGGCAAAGGGCTAAAAATAGCCCTTTTACCCATTCTCTAGCCACCGATGTCGATCAATTGTTAGCCAACACTGGAAAAATCACCGACGTCAATTTACTTAAACCGAGTTTTAACCCCCAAAATGGCTAATCACGAATCCTAAATTCTCTCTGGCTCTTACTTGAGACTCTAACATTGATGGCACTTCGAATAACACCCCCTTGGCTACAGAAACTCTATGCAAGTCACTCTAGATTGGATTGGAACATCGCACTGAGGTCTTTGACATTAGCTGCAATAGGAACAAGCGTTCTACACCACTGGTTTAGCCACAAGCAGAGCTAAGTATTATTTTATTTCATTTCAGTATTTAGAATCCATTAGTAATTAGTTTCTATTTACTATTTTTGAATAAACTCAACCTAACCTGACTGTTTTCCTAGAAAGGGTGAAAATCCTTCCTCCTATTCTTATCCATTTACATACCAACCCTTTGCCTTTGCCCCATCTCAAACCCTATTTACTGTCTTGTAACCCTGCATAGACCTAGGCTCCTTCCAGACCCCTCTGCCAACCACAAACCCATCCAAAACCCGTCCAAGGCCCATTGCCCTGACTGACATCGACCACTGCCCTTATGAACATTGGTAACATAACCGACGTCAGCATATTGACAAATTGATGCCAGCAAGACTACCGACGTCGGTGACTGTGACAGACTGACTGCAAAGAAATAGGTATGCACTATCTATTTTCCTCTTTGTTAGTCATTTGTCATTTCTTTATTTCTAACACTTTTACTTACAAACAGTGGACTGTCATCCCTCATAGAGCTTTATGCTTCCAGGATCGAGCGTGTGCTTGGTAGTCCACCATTTTTCTATCTAACTATTACAGAGTTCACACTCCAACTTCACCATACTCATCCACTACCTATCAAATCAACACTCGATATCAGGTTGCCTTCTCTTGATTCCCACTTTGAGGGGGAATACCTCATCCCATACTTGGGGCAACCTACCCCTTATCCCATACTTGGGGCAAATTACTCCTATTTATGTTTTGTAGTTCATCAAGAACAACCAACAAGACAAAAAGGGGCAAATGTAGACACCAAAATTGTGTCAACTCCCCTTGGTCCCTTACACACTTATTAATTTAAAATAAACTACTTATTTTAGATTAATGACATCACCCTAGACACCTCACTTTGGACACCTCACCACTAAGACCATTTCCTACCCCACGACTCACCCTATGACTAAGTCCTTCATATCATAACTACTTAAGACCCATTCCAACCTCCTAACCAACACTCGTGCCTAATAACCCCATCTTTTGATCATTCTCTAATGGCAAATACACTTGGTGGATGGAGGAATGGGCAAAGGGCTAAAAATAGCCCTTTTACCCATTCTCTAGCCATCGATGTCAGTCAATTGTCAGTCGATGCTGGCAGGATCACCGACGTCAATTTACTTAAACCAAGTTCTAACCCCCAAAATGGCTAATCACGAATCTCGAATCATGAATCCTGAATCATGAATCCCAAATTCTCTCTCTCTGGTTCTTACTCGAGACTCTGACATTGACGACACTTCAACTAACGCTCCCTTGGCTATAAAAACTCTACGCAAGTCACTCCAGATTGGATTGGAATATCACACCGAGGTCTTCGACATTAGCTGCAACAGGAACAAGCGTTCTACACCACTAGTTTAGCCACAAGTAGAGCTAAGTATTCTTCTATTTCATTTCAGTATTTAGAATCCATTAGTAATTAGTTTCTATTTACTATTTTTGAATACAATCAACCCAACCCAACTTTTTTCTTGGAAAGGCTGAAAAGCCTTCCTCCTATTCTTATCCATTTGCATACCAACCCTTTGCCTTTGCCCCCTCTCAAACCCTATTTACTATCTTACAACCCTACACAGACCCAGACTCCTTCTAGACCCCTCTATCGACCATAAACCCATCTAAAATCTGTCCAAGGCCCATTGCCCTAACCAACATCAACCACTACCCCTATCGACATCAATAACATAATCGACGTTGGCATATTGACAAATGAATGCCGGTAGGACTACCAACATTGGTGATTGTGACATACTGACTATAAAGAAATAGGTACACACTATCTATTTTCCTCTTTGTTAGTCATTTGTCATTTCTTTATTTCTGACACTTTTACTTATAAACAGTGGACTGTCATCCCTCACAGAGCTTTACACTTCTGAGACCGAGCGTGTGCTTGGCAGTCCACCATATCTCTATCTAACTATTACATCATTCACTCTCCAACTTCACCATACTCATCCACTGGCTATCAAATCGGCACTCGATATTAGGTTGCCTTCTCTTGATTCCTGTTTTGAGGGGAAATACCTCATCCCATACTTAGGGCAACCTACCCCTTATCCCATACCTGGGGCAAATTACTCCTATTTTTGTCTTGCAGTTCATCAAGAACAACCAACAAGACAAAAAGGGGCAAATGTAGACACCAAAATTATGTCAACTCCCCTTAGTCCCTTACACACTTATTAATTTAAAATAAACTACTTATTTTAGATTAATGACATCACCCTAGACACCTCACTTTGGACACCTCACCTTGGACACCTCACCACTAAGACCATTTCTTACCCCACGACTCACCCTATGACTAAGTCCTTCATATCATAACCACCCAAGACCCATTCCAACCTCCTAACCAACACTCGTGCCTAATAACCCCGTCTTTTGACCATTCTCTAATGGCAAATACACTCGGCCAATAGAGGAACGGGTGAAGGGCTAAAAATAGCCCTTTTACCCATTCTCTAGCTACCGACATTGGTTAGTTGTCGGCCGATGCCAGTGGGATCGCCAATGTTAATTTACTTAAACCAAGTTCTAACCCCCAAAATGGCTAATCATGAATCCCGAATCACGAATCCCAAATTCTCTCTCTCTGGCTCTTACTCGGGACTCTGACATCGATGACACTTCGACTAACTCTCCCTTGGCTATAAAAACTCTATGTAATTCACTCCAGATTGGATTGGAACATCGCACCGAGGTCTTCGACATTAGCCACAATAGGAACAAGCGTTCTACACCACTAGTTCAGCCACAAGCAGAGCTAAGTATTCTTCTATTTCATTTCAGTATTTAGAATCCATTAGTAATTAGTTTCTATTTACTATTTTTGAATACAATCAACTTAACCTAACTTTTTTCCTAGAAAGGCTAAAAAGCCTTCCTCCTATTCTTATCCATTTACATACCAACCCTTTGCCTTTGCCCCCTCTCAAACCCTATTTACTGTCTTGCAACCCTGCACAGACCTAGACTCTTTCCAAACCCCTATGTCAACCACAAACCCATCCAAAACCCTTCCAAGGCCCGTTTCCCTGACTCGACATCGACCACTACCCCTACCGACATGGGTAACATAACTAACATCGGCATATTGACAAACCAACGCCAACAAGACTACCGACATCGGTGACTGTGATAGACCAATTGCAAAGAAACACGTACACACTATCTATTTTCCTCTTTATTAGTCATTTGTCATTTATTTATTTCCAACACTTTTACTTATAAACAGTGGACTGTCATCCCTCAGGAGCTTTATGCTTCCAGGATCGAGTGTGTGCTTGGCAGTCCACCATATCTCTATCTAACATTTTGTCTATTTAAGTCTTTCTTATCTATAGGTGTCATCCTCCATAGCCAAAAAGGAGCTCCTACAACATCTGGATATGGTGCATAACTTAATTCAGGGATCATCTCACCCCTGACCATTATCTTTAGTTTCTTTCTTCTTATCTGAATGTAACAAGCAAAAACGAGTAGTCCCCTAGACTTGTCACAGATGTTAGACCTTGAGAGAGCTCAATTGAATGAGAAAGCACCCTATCACCTTGAGTTAGAGCATCTAGTCCACCAAACTTGTTATAAATTTTAGATCCTAGGAGAGCTTGGTTGAATGGTAAGGTGACACATCACCTTGATTTAGAGCATTTAGTACCTAAGCCTATCAGAGATGTTAGAGCCCATTTGAATGGGAAGGCATTGTTGGTGTCCTAGATTTCACCCTAGCTAAATAAGGGGATTTTTCAAGTCCTCTTACACAAATATAGTCCAAAATAGGACTAACCATAAGTTGTGGGTCACCTAAACTTGGTTTTGACCTATAGAGAAGGCTGGCTTCTTTCTAGAACTATCACCTAAACTAGACCTAATCTAACACTTGCTTAGAAAAGAGATAGAGATATACAATAATATATGAAAGCATACAACAATGGGGTGATGCACCAATAATTGGAACACTTATAATTTTCACAAGAGACACAATGAGACACATTCAAGACCAAAGAAGATCAGTCCCACATGGGAATTCATAATAAGGCATTGATTAGTTATCAAACTAGCATAAGAAGGCAAATATCCACTTTCAAGATAAATAACAAACTATAAATTGCACTTATAATGACATGTGAGAGCTACCAAGCACTTCATGAAGGTGATAAAACTTAGACATAGACAAGGAACATACATTCACTTAACCATAATACATGAATCTATAGGACACACTTCAATCTAGCTTGTAAAATAATAGAATTCAGTCTTTATTACATCAAAAGGTGTTACAATATAGAATTTGTCATAGCCTAAACAAGCCAAAATGCATAAGAGTCTTTTCTCTAAAATGTCAGAGATTTTTTGTCTAAAACTTCCAAAGAGTTTTACATGTGGTACAAGTTGGAACATATATAGCAAAGGAGAGAGAGAGGGAACTATGATGTATTAACACAAGTTTGAGGATTTTGACTCATGACCTTATCAATAATGAACAAATTTTGTAAAAGAATTGAATGTTCATTGTCCTTATCCATCCAAATGGTGGTTATTTTTAGAACTCCATGTCATTATCTATCTAATCTACTGATAAGAACCATGTCTTATAATTTATAGAATAATGCCACATTTGCTTTGGGTATCCATCATTACTTGTTTCTCAAAAATGTGACCCTAATTATAGGTGAGACATCTCTCCATGATCATGTTTATTTTTGTATTTTACCCAATATAAAACACATGTCCATTATAGGTGAAAACCAATTAAATTATTGGGTTTCACATAGTCACAATATCCATGGAAACCTATAGACTACTTAATCTTGCTTCAACACTACTAGTCTTTTTTTGATCTCTATATTTGGTCCATAAGAGACCTGATCTACATCTAAAACATGTGAGAGCCAAAGAAGATCCTCCATATAAAATAAAAGATCATGTCAATGGAATTACCCTATAGCAAGGTCGACAGGTTCTAAATTTATGAACCAGAGGTCCATATTTAGATTTAATTGTGACAAATCCTTATCCTTAACCAACTTGTTTGCATGACTGCATCTACTATTGATCAAGCTCTAATGGTGACTTGGCCACTTAGAATTTTACTCACCTAGGTCAAAAACTAGCTCATCAATCTTTAATGGAAGCTCTTTGTATTTTATCTTTGTTCATTGGTTATCAATTAATAACTTGGAACATTTACATTATGCCTAACTATCTTTATTTTTATTGGTCCCACAAGATTCTATTATCAGATCTTGAATTTTTGACCTCCTATTCACCATAGGATCAAACTATATGATCTTAATCAATCCCTTGATTTCCTGCTAACCAAGATCTTTTAACATTTTGAATTTCTCATGCATCATTAGATCAAAATGTATGAGCTCATGCATATTGTAGATCTCATTAGGCCCAATTTCTTGTTAGTCACTTTGCACCATCAGATATTTAGTATGAATGAACATTGATCATTGATTTCTTTTGGACCCACCTTTTTCTCAATAAACATGCACCATTGGATTTCTACTCAATAAACTTATAGCATTAGATCATGTCCAACTTGTATCTCTTTAAGGGATTTTAACCCAGGGACCTTTTGACTTGTTTGACTCCAATGTGAACCATTAGATCTCATGTGTCAGTATGCAAGCTCATGTAAACCATCATATTTTGATCAACTTTAAACCTTGTAAGTAATTTTGAGACCAAATGGTTACTTTATGGAGCTCAAATTTGACATCTACATGCCTATATTTGACATTTGCATTAATGTATTTGATGTTTTTGTGAGTATTCCATTCTATAGGTTTAACTTTGAATGCTTATAACTTGAGCTAGAAAGCTCGCATGAACTTGAATTTTAAAAAGCATGTTCTTGGCACCAAGGAATTCATGATGCTATAACTATGTGGCTTATGAGAGTTTCTAAGGTGAAATTATTAAATGATCAAATATGCTACTCTATTTATTTTTGCATGATGTCTTGACGATGGTCTAGTTTTTTAAACTTGTACACTCTATCTTTGATCAATCTTTCAAGGCTCTAATGCTCTTCTAAGGATTGTGCAACTTGGTTCTTGCTCTTAAATTCTTTAAACATCATGAAACCTTCTTAGACCCTTCATTTGCAATTGTAGACCTACCCCTTGATCAATTAGATCATACTGTAAGCCTACCTAAAGAGTTTCAAAAGATTTGAAAAAGTTATATGATCTCCACTTGAGGTTTGTTTGCTCCTTGTGACATTAGGTCACTCTTCAATTAGGATCCTACTCAGCTTCTAGACTCTTAGATTAGGCACATTTTGGTATGTAGACCAAATGTGATCAACATATTTGGTGACTTGGTTGGGTAGCATGCCTGCTATGCTTGAGAACTCAGACCATCTCTACGACCCTTATATCATTTACATGATACATGGACCATTTACATTATTGCAAGCTATTATCTTGACTTGCAAAGATAAATAATTCCAATCAATAGGGAAAAAAACAAACTTGAAAGGGAAACTAACATAAAAAAATCAAAGGCAACTAACCTATTGAGTAACTATGAACCAAAACACTTATTTGGGATAAAAATAGAAACATACTAGTCTAACTAACTAAGACAAAACATGATCCACCTGGATTAAAAGGGAACTTTTTGAATTCACTCATTTTGAGAGATGATACAAGTTATAAATTAGGGTGTTTATTAATCATAACCTTTGATGAGTGACTCTTTTTGCCTAGCAACTCTCTTAGAATCTCCTCAAATGAGTCATCAACAAAAAACCAATCACCAACAAAAATGAACTCATCTTGCATTGTAGGATCTTTTTCATACTACTTGTCAACTACAACTTTGTCAATTGATACCTCATATATGCATTACCCTTGAATGAACTTATCTTTCTTTCCATCTACTGCAAGTTCATCAATATCTTCAAGGAGCTTTGAATAGTCAACCCAATCTACATCATGATCTTGAATGAGTGACTCTTGATCAAAAATTTCACAAACATGCTCTTTAATGGGTAATCTATCTCTATAAATCTCTTCAATCTCTTGCAAAGATTCAAAGTATAGCTGCCAATCATATTTTAGCTCCTTATTTTGATCAAATTAAATAAGATTCACTTGAATGGTACCTTCATTTTTCTCAAGTAGAGATATCTCAAACTCATTTATGACTTCAACTTGTACCATTTTCTCATGGAGTTTTTTCACAAGAAGACTAGCATTCTCCATATACCTGAGATAACTTATTCAAGATCAATTAAAACCTCATTTTCAACTTATACCTCAAGTGAAGTATCAATGAGTATCTCTTACTCATACACACTTGGAACATCTTCATCACATTATCCAAGAAGTTGAGTTATAGCTGCAACCTCTCTCTCTATCTCCCATAAAACAGGCTCCTCCTGAGGAAGGGAGTTGTTAGGAGGGTGATGAAATTCATTTTTTTGAGAGGGAATATGAGGAATGAAAGGTTGATCATGATCAGGTCTTGGGATTTAAAGGGTAACGGAATCATCTATGGAGTTTTAGAGAAGAGGGAAAGAGAAACTTTTGAAAACCTCTACATTATGCTCCTTTTACTTGGCCATCACTTCAACAAAGTTTGAAATCTCCTTGTTTTCATGGAAAACTTGAGGTATGAGTGGTGAATAAAAGGAACTATAATAAGGCTTATTCTATTGAATAGATTCTTGAATAGGCATATGAGTTTGCTCTTGACTCCAACTAGGCAGCTCCCTTGGCTCAAATTGAATATGGTTAATAAAGTTATGAGAGTAAGGAACACAAGAAAACTAGTAAGGAATACAAGATGGTTTTAAAGATAATTGGTTCAAGTCACTTTTATGCCTCTCCTAAACCTCCATCTTCTCCAATATGAGATTTCACAACTCATTCCTCTCCTCTGAATCATTGGATACATTTAAAAACAACCCATTTACTTCCTCATACTGAGAATTTGAATAAACTTTTCTTCCATATGTTATTACTTTGAGCTCCATTTCATCCATTCTCTCTTGGAGATAGGGTTTCTCACATTCAACATCATAGCCATATGGGAAAGGAGAAATCTGGTTATGAGATTGATATGGTTCATAAGGAAGGTAAGAGTCATGCTCTTGATAATAAGGATCATGGGAAACTTGATAAGGCTCATCATAGCTTGGAAGAAACTCTTGGTAAAATAGATTAGGCTCATAAAAAGGCTCTATGGGTCATGAGAAGGCTCATATGATCCATGATAAGGTTGGTATGGAGGTAGTGCATAGGGATTTTCCTCATATACAACCATGAAAATAACATTATAATAGTGCAATAAAAATAGACTTACTTGGAAACTACCTGGACTTTCTAAAATAATTGCTTGAGCTTGGGATCACAATTTTTTTTATGAAGAACACTACTACAACTATAATTTTTCCAAGACCAGTTCCAATATGTCCCATCAAGCATGTTAGAACTGTTGGCATCCTAAATTGCAACCTAGCTAAATAAGGGGATTATTCAAGTCCTCTTACACAAATCTAGTCCAACATGGGACTGACCCTAGGCTGTGGGTCACCTAAACTTGGAATAGACCTATAGAGAAGGCTAGATTCCTTCTGGAACTATCACCTAAACGATACCTAATCTAACACTTACTAGGAAAAGAGATAGAGAGATATAATAATATGTGAAAAAATGTAATAATGGGGTGATGCACTAATAATTAGAACACTTATAACTTGTACAAGACACACTATGAGACACATTCAAGACCAAATAAGATCATTCCCACATGAGTATTTAAAAACAAGGAATTGATTAGTTATCAAACTAGCAATAGAGGGTAGATATCCACTTTCAAACTAAACAACAAACTATAAATTGCACTTATAATGATCTATGAGAGCTACCAAGCACTTCATGAAGGTGGGAAAACTTAGATATAGACAAGGAATATACATTCACTTAACCAAAGTACATGAATTCATAGGACACACTTCAATCTAGCTTATAAAATGATGTAATTCAGTCTTTATTGCATCAAAAGGTGTTACAGTACAAAATTTGGCATAACCTAAGCAAGCCAAAATGCATAAGAGTCTTTTATCTAAAATGTTAAATATTTTTTGTCTAAAATTTCTAGAGAGTTCTATATGTGGTAGAAGTTGAAAAGGGGAAAGAGAGAGGGACCTATGATGTATTAACATAAGTTCAAGGATGCTAACTCATGACCTTATCAATAAGGAATAAATTAATTAAAATAATTGAATGCTCATTGTCCTTATCCATCCACTTGGTGGTCCTTCTTAGAACTCCATGTCATTATCTATCTAATTTTCTGATGAAGACCATGTCTTAGAATTGACAAAATTATGCCACATCTACTTTATATGGCCATTGGTACATGTTTATTCAAAATGTGACCCTAATGGTAGGTGAGACATCTCTCCATGATAATGTTTACATCTATACTTGATTCAATATCAAACACAAGTCCATTATAGGTGAAAACCAATCTAATTAATGGTTTTCACATAGTCATAATATCCATGGAAACCTACAGACTACTTGATCTTGCTTTAACACTACTAGTCTTTTTTTGATCTTTGTATTTGGTCCATAATAGACCTATTCTACATTTAAATCCTATAAGAGCCAATGAGGATCCTCCATATAAAATAAATGATCATGTCAATGAAATGACCTTACAACAAAGTTGACATGTTATAAATTTATGAACCATATGTCCATATTTAGCTTTAATGGAGACAAAGCCTTATCCTTAACCATATTGCTTGCATGACTGCATCTGTTGTTGACCAAGCTTTAATGGAAACCTAGTCACATAAAAAATTTCTTTCCTGGGTCAAAAAATGGCTCATTAACCTTTAATATAATCTCTTTGGATTTGTTCTTTGTTCATTATTTGTTGATTGCTAACTCAAACCATTTACATTGTGCCCAACTATCTTTATTATTATTGGTCTTGTAGGATTCTATTGTCAAATCTTAACTTTTTGACCTCTTACACACCATAAGATCAAACTATATGAGCTCACACGATCCCTTAATTTCCTTCTAGCTAAGATCTTTTGATAGGTTGAGTTGATCGAACACTATTGAATCAAAATGTATGAGGTCACACATACTATAGATCTCATTGGGCCCACTTTCCTATCAGTCACTTCATGCTGCCAGATCTTTGGTATGAATCAATGTTGATCATTAATTTCATTTAAACCCACCTTCTTGTCAATGAATGTGCACTATTAGATCTCTACTCGATGAACCCACAACATCAGATCTTGTAAAAATTGTATCCCTTTAAGGGATTTTAACCTAGGGACCTTTTAACTTGTTTGACTCCAATGCAAACCATTAGATCTTATGTGTCAGTATGGGAGCTCACATGGATCATTATATTTTTATCAACTTTAAACCTTTTAAGGAATTTTGAACCCAAATGGCTATTTTATAGAGATCAAATTTGATGGCTACAAAATATATTTGACATTTATGTGAATGTATTTGATGTCCATAGGACCATCAATCCTTAGACCCAAATGTTGAGCTTAAACTTGATGTTTGCATGAATGTTTCATTCTATAAGTTTAATTTTGAATGCTTATAACTTGAGCTAGAAATCTCACACAAACCTAAATTTTGTAGAGCATGTTTTTGACACAAAGGAATTCATGGCACTAAAAATATTTAGCTCATGAGAACTTCTGAGGTGTAGTTATTAAATTCTCAAATAGGGTACTCCATTCATTTTTACATGACATTATGGTGACGGTCTAGTTTTTTAAACTTTCATAGTCCATATATAATCAATATTTCAAGGTTATGATGATCTTCTAAGGATTTTTTAACCTAGTTAATTCTCTTAAATGCTTTAGACATCATAAAATCTACTTGGACCCTTCATCTACAATTATAGACTTATCCCTTGAAGATCAATTAGATCACACTTTAAGTCTACCTAAATTGTTTCAAAATATTTTCCAAATGTATATGATCTCCACTTGAGGTCTGTCTACTCCTTATGACATGGGGTCACTCTTCAATCAAGATCCTTCTCGACATCTAGACTCTTAGACTAGGCATATTTTGGTATGTATAACAAATTTGGTCAATAGGAACCACATCACCTTGAATCAAAGTAGCCAGTCCCCCAGACCTATCTGAGATGTCAGAACCTAAGAGAAGTTGATTACCTAGGAAGGCACCATGTCTCCTTGTATGTAGATAAGGTACATACCTTTTAAATCCATGAAAATTTTAGAGTGAAGTATGTATGAAACTCAAAGGCTAATTAAGGTGTGTCATATGTCCCCAAGTGACACATCACCTAGCCTAGGAAGATGACATGGAGTGTGGAGCCATGCCTAGGTGTCAATCATTAATGGGAAAGTAAATGAGTAGATGGCATGTGTTATAAAGTATGAGTTAGACTCAAAGCCTCTAATAGATGTAACCACATGCCTACCACATACTGGCCATTAGTGGAATTATAAATTGAACCTGATTAGGCAATTTTAAAACATCCCATCACCATTATTATATCTAGATGGTGGTGGAGGATCATGGGATATGTTCACCAAATTTGACCCTATAGGTCAAATTGGGACCCCTATAGGTAAACAAATGATTTTTATACATTTTATGGGTCTAATATTATGTCATAAGGTGTATTATAAGTCTTTTGATGTAATTTAGTTCAATTTAGCCTTGGTCATGGTCTAATTAGTTTATGTGTCATTTTGAGTCATTTAATAGCCATTTAGGGGTCATAAATGTAAGTGGAAGAATTTTTAGGTGTCCAAGTGTCCTATTTTCCTTTTAAATTTCCAATAATTTGGATTACCTATTATTAATGTTAGTCCCATCTAAAATTTATAGGTTATCTAACTGAAAATTAGGAAATCAACTAAAAAAGGAAGAGTTTGGGACTTGTATGGCCAATGAGGGAGTGTGACACATGGGAGAAGGTTATGAGATGACTCTTCAACTTATTTAGACTCATTTACATGCTTTATATACTTTGGAAGTGCAATTTTTTATCTAAAATCATTTTACTCCTTCTTCACCCTTTTACACACATAGAACCAGTCAGTAAATTTGTGCTTGGTATAGATAATTGGAGAAGTTTCATACCAAATGCCTTTGGGAGGTGAAGTTAAATTTAGATATATTAATTTATATAATAAGATTTTAAATATTTTTTGACTGTGCTTTATGAACCGTCTCTAACAATTTGACTATGTTTTTATGCTCATTGTTTCGTACACCCTATAGGTTTTGATCTCGTTTGGATAGGTCCATACAATCTAGATGGTGATGTTAAATCCAAATGATGTTGTATATCTCTTAAAATTATCTCCATTCTTGGTAGCCATGTTGAATCATGTGTGTAGAACTTATTTAGCATGTTCATGGAGGTGTATTTTAAGTATCATGATATTTAAAATATTTTCACATTATGAAAATCAAGTAGTAACCTTAATTTGGCATAATAAGGGACTGTGCTAGTACCTCAGTCATACACACAGTCACATAGCATGAACATGCACCTACAAGTGCTATGAAGGAAGAGGAAAATCATGTGAAAATAAGGGAAATAGATAAATGAATCCATTAAAGTTTTTTAACATACATTTTTAAGTATTCAGATAGGTTTAAAACTCATTAAATGGTCAAAACCATGCACATTGTCCATACTTAGTCTCACTGCTTGTCTATATGCAGCTCAAGGTGCACCTACAGGTGCCCTCATCCAGACCAACCATATTGAAAGAGAGTGTTTGAGATACATAATGTTTTCATAATGGATAAAGTATATTTTAAATATTTTAGGAATCATAAGACTCTTTCAATCTCACAAATCATGTCTAATGCCTAAACTCATATTTACGGTTTGTACATTAGAATGTATACCTATAGGTTACAATAACAAAGATATTAAACTACTTGTTTGGAAGAATTGAAACAAGTGATGAAAAAATCCTTGAAGTATTAATAGGTTTTTTTTATCATGGTAGATCTACTTGAAAGTCTAAATCTTCAAATGGAAGGATAGATCACCTTGAACATGAGATGACTCAGTTTTGGGAATAAATCCCCAAAAGTGCAAAATAGAGTATCTTGATGTTTTATTGATACTTTGAAATAGGGTTACAAACATTTTTGATGAATATAAGAGACTAGGTATTGTATTATCCATATAGGAGAGGGAATTTTCAAGGTTTTGAGGGTAGAAGATTAGTGGAAGATAGAATTTGGAGGTCTCCAAGTTGCACTTTATGCATAATTTCTAGGCAGTAACATCTATAGGGTTTGAAGATACAAAGTGGCCTTAACATCTCAAAGTGTAAATAAAGAATATTCTCATGTTTGAAAGATATTATAAAGATACAATAAATACCATTAGTAAAATTATCTTCAAAATATGCTAATATAACTATGTTCTAGGCCCCTATATACACCTACAGGTGTCTACTTCTTTAACTATGTACCTATATCCAAGGGTCAAAATCCACATCACCCATTGCAAAAGATTAAGCATGGAGACATAAAATTTTGTTGATATAAAATGAATCCCAAAGAACTTATAGAATATCCAAAGGAATATTACTTATTTTCCAATGTTCAATTCACACCTATAGGGTCTAAATGGCTAAAACACAGTTTTAGTCAACTATAGGCAAATAGTAAGACCAAAGCATGATGCCTAGATGATGGTCTTGCCTAGGCAAGGTGAGAATAAGTTAAAATAAATGATAAATTATCATATAATGTGGAAAATATGCTCATGAAATGTTATTGAAGTCTAAACCATGTAACTACACCTACAAGTATAGTACAACAAGCAAACACAGTCAGAGATGGAACACTATCTTGCCCATTCAAGTACGTGAAGGGGTAAGTTAAAGTATATGATGATGAATGGATTTATAATACATACATAATTATTATATAGGTTTCAATATGCCCATATAATATGAAAATCATGCATAGAGGAAGGTCTCAAATTATGCAACATACAACCCACATCATAAATCCTACACACAAGCTGCTTTATACAGTCAGTCTTAGAATATAAGGAAGTTGGAAGGTATATTGATCTAACCAGGTATGGATTTTTGTGTAGAGTGTATTTATTAATTGAAATATCCCCTGAAATATTTACTTCGTCTAGAAAAATAGGGTAAGTACTCTCTATTTTGTCTCAAATAAAGGGCACTCCCTTCATGTGCAAACCCTATAGTCTTTAGGAAAAGGGGATAAAAAGATGACCGGGAGATATTTGAACCTTGATAGAAGGTGTGGGAAGATGAAGGACATCAAAAAAAGTGATAAATATCCCATATAAGGAGGAATCCCATCTTGGAGGTTTAGACCCTCAAAGTTGTAAACAAGCTTATATGGCATGGTTAGGCCTAAAAGTCAAATAGGATGCCATTTTCACTTATAAATATATGAGATACTTATAACCCATTTGGAAATGTGTATGGGATCATGAAAGATGTTTAAAAACTTTCATCTTGTAGAGAAAACATTAGGAATCCATTTTTGGACTTAGAAGCAACTCAGACCTATGTAAAGTGGAGAATCAAACTTGATAAGGCAACTTTAGAAGCTCATATCTACTTGAATGCTTTACATGGAGGTATAAGGAGTTTAGGGAGGTTTATGAAGGTCTTAAAAATTGATATTTTTAAATTTATTTGTAACTTAAACATCAAATCTCTATGAATAAATCTTAAGAGCCTAAATTACTCAATACCCTTGAAAACCCTTAGTCTAGATCCGATGTGGAAAATGAAAGAGATAATGAACCCAAATGGAATAGTTTGCCTAGAAAAATGATTGGATGTTGTATAAGACTCAGTTAGGTTCCATACCATTAGGATGAGTTGTATGGAATATATTTAGATAGAAAGGTACATAACTACTTATTTTGAATATTTTGTCGATTGTGCAGGTTTTAGGGACTTTCAAAGGATGAAATTAACTTTGGGAGGAATCTAGGTACTTTTACTAACTCACTATGTCCATTTCATGCCTTGGAAAAATTCCTAAGTGTTCCTACCAGTGCCCTCATCTCAACCATTCAAAACTCACATAGTGAACATGATAGTGAGAAGGGTGAGAACTTCAAGTGGATAGATTTTTAAGGTATACCTAAGTAGTCTAAGGCCATGGAGAGTCTAAAAAAGTGTCATACACTCATTTTAATGGAAAATTAAAGATAATTTTGAGACCACATGTGAGGGGTGTGTGAAAGATGAGTTTTTTTTAGTGCAGGCAGTGATGCCTCACTTCTAAGAGATTTTAGATAATTAAGACTACTATAAATCATGGAGAAGCATGTATACAACCCTTACCTATCATTATAATTATTAGACATATCCCTAGTTGGTTTTGGGATGTTTAAATATGGGTGAATGATGAAGGTAGTTTCCTTATGTAAAATGAGAACTCCTATGCCACCTTTAAAGAGTTTCATGACTTGGGGTGACACTTTTGCTTCCTAAATTTGTATGATCAGTTTAAAATTACCTTCTCATACATATTTAACTCATTTTATCAGCTTGACAAGTGTCTTTCTGACCTTTGGACTTCTCCTCTCTCTCTCTCTCAATTTCTATAAGAACTAGCCATTTTTGCCTTTGTAAACTATGCTCCACCTGAGTATGGTGAAGCCCTGCTTATTTGCATACCATAGATCAATAAAGACCACTAATTTTTACCTCTTCTATGACTATTCTTAGTGTGTTCACTTTAATGATAGATATTTCTTATTGATGACTATTGTTTCCTTAGCATTATTATCTCATTCTCCCACCCATTTATAGTTTGAAAGCTTATTCTTGTAGGCCATGTGAAGTGTTATATGAAGTGTCAAGGTTGAGTGAGTTATTATAATAAAATGGTGACATCCTAGGCCTCTTATATAGTCTTCCTAGCCTAAACATTTATGTGAGAAGATTCAGATTAGAGAAGTGTATGTTTAGTTGGTATATTGGTTTCATGTATGACATGTAATTGGTTGGTTGTCATTAATAAATTTGGTGTATCACCTCCTTTAGGATAGTTTAATTTTATTTTTCTCTCTCCATTTTCATTAAAAATATAGGTGTAGTAGTGATCTACAAGTGATACATCAAGGGAGTTATCCCTATTTAGATATTCACCTCATTATTAGGCTACCCATAGCCTAGAGGTGTTTCAATTATGACACTTGGATGAGGAGAGATGAGACATATCCTCAAAGGGTGAAAATATAAGTGAAAACAATTTTTAGCATGCCCTATGGGACTATTATCCAAGAATTTGAAATATTTTTGGTGTTATATTTCAACACATCAGCGTTTGGAGGCATCTATCCAAGCATCAATGTTGACTCCAAAGTTACATCAACTGGTCAAGCAACCTAAGTTTTCATTTTGAAGATTATTGGTAATGTTTTATTTGTTTTATTTCTTCCCAATGAAGTTTCATAGATAATTTTGATGTTGAGTATTATTTTACACAAGTTGGTGAGGTATTTTAAGCTTATGGCATTCCTAATTAACCTTTGTTTGATTCCAATCAACATTTGTATGATCCTTATTAAAATTTTCATGATTGATACCAAATACAATATGAACCTTATCAACCTTTTCATGAGTTTTATTAGTCCTATAACCAGCCTTCTCAATACCTTCCTGCTCTTAATTAACCTAGTCACTTATCTAATCAGTCCATTTCCACTTTCAAGTAAACTCTCTTAGGATATGAGAAGTATATGATTGATCTTGATACACTAAGGGGATATGGTCAAGATATTCCTAGTCATTTAATTCATAATTTGAGAGATACATTAGATCTAGTTAAAAGAGAGTGGGCACCTATTGAGAGAGTAAATTGGCAAAGGCTCCCAAGTGAAATGCTAGATGTGGGTGGCTTGATTACATCTTTAGAAGATAGGCTAAGAATTCATGAAGAATAGCCTCACCAAGTCTATCAACCCTCATATCCACCTCCATAATATTTATATCAGTCCTAATTTACCCCTATTTATGAACCCAATCAAGCTTATCAAGCCATATTTTCCCCAATCATTTGGAAGAGAGAGTTGGGGAAACAACCTTGTTTTTGAAGCAAATATTGATAGGAAGATTGAGTTAGCCAATAAGAAAATGAAATAGTATATATATCATCAACAAAGGAAGTGGAATTTAATACCTCATTTCCTTCTCAAAATTCATCCCCACCTCAAGAAATGACCTCTAGATATGAAATCCCAAGTTGGAGACAAGGTGAAGAACCTAAGCCTAAGGAAATCCCAAGTTCTTTGAACACTTCTTCCACTCCCAAAATTGTAATACTACCTTAAGAAGAGAATCCTAATCCTAAAATCCTAAGCTATAATAAGGTAGTGGAATCATGGGGAAATAAAGGGGATAAAAGACTTGATAAAGAGTGTGAAGTTGAGAAAGAGCTTGATCCTATGCAAGTCCCTCCCACCATTCCTCAAGAGACCTCTTGTCCTTCATGTCAGCCATATTATACTCCTTATCCTCAAAATGATGCCTATAAAATTCAATAAAGAATTTTCCAAGAGAACCTAACTAATAAAATTTAAGAGTTAGAGTTGAGAATGAAATTGTTAAGTCAAGGTGTGATAAAAGGTTTAGAGCCAAAAGAAGATCCTTTGCCTAAACACACCCCATCTAACCTTCCTCAAGAGAGTGATAAAGATGAATTAGATGTAAATGAAGTGATTTAAAAATGTAAGGAATAAAACCAAGATATTTTATCCCAATGTCTACCTCCCCTTCCTCAAGAACTCCCAAAATAATCCCCTGCAATTCATTCTCAATCTAATTTTCAGTTTTATGTTCCACCTCTACCAACTAGTTCATCTTGTCCTCACCCTATCACCCTTTGCATTGATGGACATATGGTATGGGGATATAAAGAGGATAATTTTATTGAGAATAATTCAAAACTCTTTCTTGAAGAAAACATATCTCCTTGGTAGCATCATTGGACTAGGTCGCCTAATTACAAAATGCCTAGCATTGGCATCAACAAGAAGGAGAAAGAAATGGAGGATATTGTAATCCTTGACAAGAAAAGTTAGGATATGATAGGTGAGATATAAATTGATAGCCCTCAAGAGGTCCTAAATTATAAATAATAGGTGATTTCTTGTGTGGAAACTTATGATTGGGTTGATATAGAAGAATGTTTCCCTTTTGCCAAAAAAGAGGAGATCATCATTGGTTATTCCATCACTATGCAAGATATCATATATGAGAAAGAAAAAGTTTCATAATCCTTTGGTTGACTTATTTTTAGTCATTGGATTAGGTTATAATATTCTTCAAGGAGGCTATAATCTAGTAAAAAATAGAGAAGGCAATCTTGACACTCAAGTGGGTATGCAAATAGGAAGCAAACTTCAAATATATCTTTTCAAGAGGTTTATGCATCTCATGATGATATGTTTGAAGTCATAAAAATGGTTTATCATCCTCTCAACTGGTTGGGAGAAACACATCATATTTTTAAGGATATAATAGGCTCCTATTAGCCTCAATCTTCTAAGGAACAAGAAACTACTCCTCTTGAAGCCATGCCTACCAAGAAGATACAAGTTGATCATGAGAAGGATAGTGGGAAAAAATATGAGGTATGTGTACAAGTTCAAGAGGAATATAAATATAGGTCTCCAATCTACAAAGAATAGGTCTGATCTAAAAAGAATCTAATGCAAAGAGCAACATGCTTAGCACTATGATTCATCTCATGATGAAGAAGATGCAAGAAACTTGCCGTTTGATCCTAGAAAGGAGATATGATTAGTTGTTAGTTTTGTACAGTTGTTTGTTTTTTTATTTCCCTAAGTGATTAAAGCACATGTGTGTGTCTTGGCAGTGTGTTTGCTTTGCTTTGTGTGTCATTTATTTTATATGATTTAGGTAATTAGTTGTCTTGTCTTGGTCAAAGCCTTGTTGTCAAGTGTCAGGTATTATTATTTGTCTTAGACTTTAGATGACTCCCTACACCCAATGTAATGATAAGGCTATTGATCTTTAGTATAATAGGCATAATACCCCTATTAGTCACTAATTTGTTGACTAAATTTGACCCTGTAGGTCAAATTGGGATCCCTATAGGTAAAAGCTTGATTTTTATATGTTTTATGGGTATAATATTATGTCATAGGGTGTATTATAAGTATTTTGATGTAATTTAATTTCAATTTATCCTTGATCATGGTCTAATTAGTTTATGTGTCATTTTGAGTCATTTAATAGCCATTTAGGGGTCATAAATGTAAGTGGCATGGTTTTTGAGGTGTTAAAGTGTCCTATTTTAATTTAAAACATCCAAGGAGTCAAATTACCCATCAGGAATGTTAGTCCCATCTAAAAATTGTAGGTTATCTAACTAAAAATCAAGAAATCAACTAAAAAAGAAGAGTTTGGCACTTGTATGGCCCATGAGGGAGTGTGATACATGGGAGAAGGTTATGAGATGACTCTAAAACTTATTTATATTAATTTACATGATTTATATACTATTTAAGTGTCATTTTTGAGCTAAAACCATTCCTCTTCTTCTTCACCATTCTAGACATACATAACCAATCAATAGGTTTATGCTTGGTACATAAAGTTGGAGAAGTTTCATACCAAACACCTCTATGAGGTGAAATTAAAATTAGAGAGATTTATTTACATAAAAATATTTTGAATATTGGTTAAATATGCTTTATGAAGCATCTCTAAAATTTTGACTGTGTTTTTCTACTCACTATTTCTTGTACCCTATAGGTTTTGCTCTAATTTGGATAGGTCCATACAATACAGTTGGTGATGTTGAGTCTAGATGATGTTGGATCTCTCCTAAAATTATCTCCATGGTTGGTTTAATGTTTGGAAAAGATATCATGGGATAATTAGCTCAGTTTGATATTTGATGTCCCATGTGGAATGGAAGTCAAGTTCACTACTTGCAGAAGGTTGTATTCTTTACAAGGGATCTATATGAATTGGAAATGGTGTTTTCCATATTTAAATTCCATAGTAAACACCTCATTTCCATGTTTTTTCTTACAACACCATGATTTTATCAAACTTTTAGTCTTGCCATGTTCATGGTCAACTCTTTGCTCAATTTCACTTGCAGCCATGTTGAATCATGTGTAGAACTTGTTTAACATGTTTATGTAGGTGTATTGGAATTATCATGATGTTTAAAATAATATCACATTAGGAACATAAATTATGAACCTTCACTTTGCATAATAAAGTATTTTTATAGTACCTCAATCACACACATAGTCACGTAGCATGAATATACACCTACAGGTGCTATGAAGGAAGAGGAAAATCATGTGAAAACAAGGAAAATAGATCACTGAATCCATTAAAGGTTTTGAACATACATTTTGAAGTATTGAGATAGATTTAAAACACATTAAAAGGTGAAAACCATGCACATTATCCATACTTAGTCTCACTACCTGTTTATATGCAGCTCAAGGTGCACCTACAGGTGTCCTCATAGAGGCCAACCATGTTGAAAGAGAGTGTCTGAGATATATGAGGTTTTCATAATGGAAGAAGTTTATTTTAAATATTTTATGAATCTCAAGACTCATTTTAATCTCAAAAATCATGTCCATTTCCTAAACTCATATTTATTGTATGTACATTAGAATGTATACCTATAGGTTACACTAATAGAGCTATGAAAATACTTGTTTAGAAGTATTTAAACAAGTGATGGAACCGTCCTTGAAGTCATATTAGGTGTTTTAAATCATGGTAGATATAATTGAAAGGATAACTTTTCAAATTTATGGATAGATCACCTTGGACATGAGATGACTGAGTTCTGGGAATAAATCCCTAAAAGTACAAAATAAAATACCGTGATGTTTTGTTGATACTTTGTAATAGGTTTACAAAGAATTTTGATGCATCTAAGAGACTAGGCATTTTAGTCTCCATATAGGAGAGGGACTTTGAAAAAAATTAAGGGTAGGAGATTAGTGGAAGATATAAATTGGAGGTCTCCAAGTTGCACTTTTATGCACTATTTCTAGGTAGTAACATCTTTAGAGTTTGAAGATACAAAGTGGCATTAACATCTAAAAGTGTGAATAAAGCATATAAAAGTGTGAATAAAGAATATTTTCATGTTTGAAATACCTTATCAAGAAAAAATACATAACATGAGTAAAATTATCTTCAAAATAGGCTCATATACTATGTTACAGGCCCCCATATACACCTGCAAGTGTCCACTTTTTGAACTATGCAGCTACAACCAAAGGCCAAAATCTACATCATCCATTGCAAAGGATAAAGCATGGAAAAATCAACTTTGGTTGATGGAAAATGAATCCCAAAGACCTTAGAGAATATCAAAATTAACATGACTCATTTTCCAATGTTGAATTCACACCTACAAGGTCCAAATGGCTAAAACACCATCAATTTTTTTCAATTATAGGCAAACAATAAGACCAAAGCACGATGCCTAGATGTTGGTCTATCCTAGATAAGGTGATATTAAGTTAAAATAAATGATAATTTTTTTTTAAGGTGTAAAATAGGCTCATTAACTATTCTTAAATTCTAAACCGTGCAACTACACCTAAAGGTGTAGTACAACAAGTAAGACAGAACCAAAGATGGAACACTATCTTGACTAGTTAGGTGTGTGAAGGGATAAATGAAAGTATAGGATGATGAATTGATTTGTAATAAATAAATTTTGATTAAATAGGTTAAATATTCCCCTATAATATGAAAATAATTCATGGAAGAAGGGATTAAATGATGCACCATACAGCCCACATCATAAATCTTACACACAACCTACTTTATATAACCAATCTTGGAATTTGAGGAAGTTGTAAGGTTTATTGATTTAACCAAGGGATGTATTTTTGTGTAGATTTTATTTATAAAATTAAGTATCCCCTCAAATATTTACTTGGTCTGGATAAATAGGGGAAGTGCCCTCTATTTTTTCTCAGACAGAGGGTACTCCCCTAATGCGCAAACCTTGTAGTCTATAGGAAAAGGGGATAAAAAGATGACTAGGAGCTATTTGAAACTTGATAGAATGTGTGGGAATCTTAAGGGAATGCAAACCAACATAAGAAACAACCTAAAAAAAGAGGAATCCAATTTTGGAGGTTTATACCCTCAAAGTTTAGGCATGCTTATAAAGGCCCTAAAAGTTAAATAAGATGCCATTTTCACTTCCAACTATATGAGAGATTTATAACCCATTTGGACATGTTTATGGGGTCATGAAAAATGTTTAAAAACTTCCACCTTGTAGAGAAAGCACTAGGAATCCATTTTTGGGCTCAGAAGCAATTAAGACCTATGCAAAGTCGAGAATCAAACTCAATAAGGCAACTGTAGATGCTCATATCTACTTGAATGCTTTGTATGGAAGTATAAAAAGTTTAGGGAGGTTCATAGAGGTCTTGAAAAATGATCTTGTGATTTTTTTTGTAAATTCAATGTCAAATGTCTATGAACAAAGACTGAGATCCTAAAGTAATTAAAACCCTTGCAAACCCTTAGTCTAGACCTAATGTGGAAAATGAAAGAGACAATGTACAAAAATGGCATATTTTGCCTAGAAAAATGATTGGATGTTTTATAAGACTTAATCAATCTCCCTAGCACTAGGATGAGTTGTACAAAATTTATATGGATATGGTACAAAACTACTTCTTTTGACTATTTTATTAATTGTGCAAGTTCTAGGGACTTTAAAGGGATGAAATAAACTTTGGGAGGAAGATATATACTTTTAATAACTCACTATGTCCATTTCATGCCTTGTAAAACTCCCAAGTGTTCTTACTAGATCTCTCATCTCAACCAGTTAATACTAGCATAGTGAACATGATAGTGAGAAGGGTGAGAACTTCAAGTGGTTAGATTTTTAAGGTCTACATAAGTAGTATAAGGAAATGGAGAGAATTGACAAGTGTCAGCCACTAACTTGCATATATTTTCATGGAAAACTAAATCTAATTTTGAGGCAAAGTGTGAGGGGTGTGTGAAAGAGGAGTTTCCTTTGAGTGCAAATAGTTCTATCTCACTTTTAGAAAATTATAGATGATTAGGATTACTATTAATGCATGGATAAGCATGTCTAAAACCGTTCCCTCTCATTATAATCATTATACCTATCCCTAATTAGTTTTGGGACGTTTAAATAGGGGTGAATGATGAAGGTAGTTTCCTTGTGTAAAATGAAAACTCCTACGCCACCTTTCAAGACTTTCATGACTTGGGGTGACACTTGTTCTTCCTAAATTTACATGATTAGTTTCATATTCCATTTTCATTCACATTTAACTCATTTTATTATCTTGACAAGTATTCTTGTGACCTTTGGACTTCTCTCTTCTCCTCTCTCTCTTAGGTTCTATAAGAACTAGCCATTTTGGCCTTTGTAAACTATGTTCCACCTGAGTATGGCAAAGCCCTACTCATTTGAATACCATGGATCAATAAAGACTATTTATTTTTACCTCTTCTATGACTATTCTTAGTGTTTTTATTTGAATGATAGATCTTGCTTAGTGATGACTATTATTTCCTTAGCATTATTGTCTCATTATCCAACTTATTTGCAGTTTGAAAGCTTCTTCTTGTAGGTCATGTGAAGTGTTTTATGAAGTGTCAAGGTTGAGTGAGTTAGTGTATTCAAATAGTTCCATCCTAGGCCTCTTTTATAGTCCTCCTATCCTAAACATTCATCACAACCTCATAATGAAACATTGATGTGAGAAGATTCATATTAGAAAAGTGTATGTTAGTTTGTATCTTGGTTTCATGTGTGACATGCAACTAGTTGGTAGTCATCAATAAATTTAGTGTATCACCTCCTTTAGGATAGTTTTATTTCAATTTTATCTCTCCCTTTTCCTTAAAAATATAGGTGTATTAGTGATCTATGAGACTCTAAAGGGGTGAATCAAGCCCATTCAACATAATAGTCAACTTGAATCAATGTCAGCTAAGGCCATCAAGCTGAAGATGGTGATGAGTTTTATTTGAATTCCACTAATGACTAGGAGGTGTTATCTTGGATAGTAACAAAGAAGAATAATAAAGATAAGAAGGCTCAATATGTCCCCTCTATGACTTCCCCCTGCTCTTACTCAGTCTGTAAAGGACCTAACTTTAATAGCTCTAGCCATCTCCTAGATAATCTTATAAGGCATCCTACCACATTCTCCTCTTTGATTTTTAGCTCCAGCTCTACCTCCTGGTATCTCCATCTCTACCTTTACCTCCTTTAATTTCTCCTTCACCTCTATCGATAGCTCTAGTAACTAGGTCACAATAGAACTAACCCTAGACTACATGATACCAGGAAACCCAAACACAACTTTTTCCGCCACTAGTACCAAAACCTCTAATATTTGGTATGGATGGTAGCTCGAGAGTGAGTACACAATGAGGCACCTATCAGGCACCCATACAAGTTCCCCTACTCACTCCTTCATATCCTTCAATTTTCCTTCCACCCCTCACTCCCACCTTCTTCCAACTCCTAGTCACAAAACCCATTGGTTTTCCTCCACCCCAAGTTGTGTATCCTTTATTTCCCATTTCTCCCCTTCCATCCTTCACCTAAGGACCTTTAGCCTTAGTCCTTTTGAGCATACTCACTTCTTTCCCTTCTAATCCTCCCATCTCATAATCTAGAGTCTTTCAACTGACACCCTTGGGTATGCCTTTAATAATGGGCATGAATGCAACCTTTAGAAACATATCACTTCCACAAGGGACCATCCTAGTCCCCAATTTAATTAGCATTAAACTCCCCTCCATGGATCAAAGTCCTCCACTACCATCCCTTGCAGCCCCTACTATCCTGATTGGACCATCCATTAAAACACCCAAATCCAACCCAAGAAAAAGGCTAAATAAGAAATAGAAGGTGACCCATACTAAAGCTCTATCATAGAGGCCATATTCTCCAAATAAACATCCTCTATAGGTATTCATGACTCTTTTATCCCTAGTAGTAATATCCTAATTATTATCTCATCTCACCCTTTCTTACCAAAGGCCCCATGGGATTCAACTTCAACTAGTCTATCTCTTCCCTACTATTCCACAACCTATTTTTGGGGGCAATTCTCCCTTAGGTGAACCTCACTTAGGAATATTAGTAGGCACAAATGTTCCCTTGAGACTATCTTTTCATTATCTTTCCTTATCTCTTATGCTTCCTCTACCTCTACTCTTTTCCTCTTTCAGTCCTTTAACTTCCTCCATCTCCCTTCCACCTCATCCTCTTTCATTCAACATAATTTTAGCCACATAGCCTACACTCCCCACAACTTGAGGGATGGTCCCAGTGCCACATGCACCATAGATGGATGTTGAGGGTGACCCAGACATATAGTGGAGTTTTGACAGAGCTTCTGAGAGCATGAAGAGGATGCTTACTCCAAGATTTTTCCAAAAGGGGAACTTGATGATATGACAAACCTAATAGGATTTATTTTCCCTCGCCAAGCTAAGGAATACTACTATAGAGGATAATATGGTCGAGGACCTATTGTCTATCTTATACACTACCCATGACATGTCTGAGAAGCCCTTTAGGGACATACATAGCCAAGTTTAGACTCTTGAAGCCCAATTAAAGAATACATTTCAAGTCAGACTCAGGTAGGTCAAGGACTCCTACCTACTACTTTTCTCAATCCTTAATAAAGTAGTGGAGACTTAGGCTGAGACTATTTAACTCATATAAGGGATGAAAACCTATATGGGGAGGATTGTAGAGATCAATGAGAAGTGTTGAAATCTATATGTGGTCATAAAAAAAAATAATCACACATACGCCAATACATCTATACATGATAACATGATCCTATCATCACACATCACTAGAATAGGTGTTGGCTAAATAATCCATCAAATGTTAGCATTCATGCATCTCATACCCACATCCAATAAATTGAGATCAAAAAAGTAAAAAAAATAATTCATCTAATGGTGAAAACTAGTCTTATAACACTTTGGGCAAGTACCATGATGAAAATTGGTTTTCAGCATCATGGTAGAATAATAAATTTTTCACATTGAACCTTAATACTTAGGGGCACGATCCACCTTCCTTGTCACATCCTTTGTCAACCTTTTCAATCACCCATCCATATTTATCTTATTCATATCCACCATCATGTCATACATCCCATTATGTCCTTCCTTCCCATCTTAACCTTTGTAAGGATGTGGAAGGTGTCTTGAGACATGTTCTCAAACCATCTTAGTATATCCTCTAATGAAAACTTAGGCAACTAACCATCTAATTCCTTCTTGATGTGGTCATTATAAATCCCTCATCCATTCCTTCCTTGTTCCTTATATCCTTTTTCACCTCACCCTCATCCTCTCATCAATAATCTATCATTCTATCCATCTTTGTCCTCATTTCTAGGTTTGGTATTCCCTTTATTAGTAAACCCATTTATATAGTGTACATATATATTCCAAAAATCCCTAAAAATTTAAAATATTCTAAAAAATCCTAAAAATCATAACATTTGAAAAAGCCAAAAATTGTCTTATCTTATCCTGAATCCCCTAGTAGCATCCATCTCCATCCATTTCATATCTTTCCATATTTGGATACAATCTCTAGTCCTAGTACCAAATCAGTGTGGCCACCCATCTCTCCATCTCTTTATCATCCTTGACCTATGTATTATTGGCACACATCACTTTGTCAAGAATTTATTCTAGTACCCATCACTTATTTATCATTACCTCTTCATCTCTATCACCCATCCAATCCCTATTTTCTAGTATGAGAAGTGTATGATGCCATCACCTCTCTATAAATGCCTCTCCATACCTAGCACCCATCCAATCACTCTTTAATAGTATGAAAGGTATTTGATCCCATCATCTCCTTATATTTTTATAGATTGGAATTTTTTAGGGTTTTATATTTTGTAATCCTTGGCCATCTTCACATCCATATCTTCATCCACATCTTTATCCTAATACTATTCCCTCAACTAAGTCCATACCTTTATCCAAATCACTAGTCATTCCTCATCATCATTACTAGTCTATCCCTGACCCAATTCCATCCTTAATCAATAATCACATCATGATCATCCAACCATCACCCAATCATTCATCGCATCATTAGACAAGACATTGAGACACTGCATGTAGATACTCACATGTGTTATGTATTTGTTCTATTTGTCTTATTTGCATGTATTTTATCATATATATCTTTTTTGTCTTATGTTTTTTTTCATCATGTATTTTTTTATATTGGGAAATAAACAAGGATGCTATGAGGACACTAAAAGTACCATCGAGGATGCATATTTCATTACTTTCCCATACACTTTGGCACAACATCCTCTTGGTCATCTCTATATCATGGGGGATACTACTAAGTGATAGATTTATTAATTACTTAGACTATGATGAGATTTATGAAAATTGTGATGGATTTATCATTTATACCCTCATACTTCATCTAATCATCTCATCATCCTTATCCCCATTTCTAATCTAATGTTTTTAACCTATTCGACTAACATCCCATATTTTATCCTTATCATCTTCATCTCATCATCTAAGTCATATCCTTCAATCAATAAAAAGTCTAATCATCTTCATCCTCATCACTTTATAATCACTAATCATCATCATCATCATATTTTGGTCTAAACTACATAGGCCTAAGGTCTTTTTAGACTATGTAGGCAACACTTGACCATGTTTTAGTGCCCAAGGATAACTCAAACACTATATCCTCTTTCTCATAATCTATCATCACATATCTCTCATATTTAATCATCCTCATTGGTCAATATATCATATCATCTCTTCTCTATCATCATAAACATCATATTGATCGATTTATCTTTGAGCTACACCCATCATTAATTTTATCAAACCACTATCTTATCCTATCCTCAAACTTTCCCTTTCATAAGTCCTTGCTTTATATACATCCAAATATTTCATCCTTTTAATATTATCATCATCTTTTTATGTTTGATTCTCACTTGGGATATTTTGACAACCATGACACCCATCACCTCTACTCCTTGTGCATGTATCCTTGTTAGGGGAAACATCATCAATATGTAACTCATTGCTCACAATCGAAATCATCTTCTTCATCTTGTATCTCACACTTGGCATCCCATCCCCTCATCTATCCATCTCATCCCACCCTTTGTTTCTTCTTTAGAGTGGCCATCCATCTCATTCTTCCCTATATGTACCTTTGAGGGGGCATCATATCCACTAATATTGTATCTACTAACATTCATCCATGACATGGTTTTTATTTGAAATACCATTACTCCTTTTACTTCACTCCGATCTCAATTCCCTTTCAAAGAGGGGAAAAATGTATACACCTAAATTTTCTCACCTCATTACCGTCTATAATTTTCCTATTACTCAACACTAATTTTACTAATCCCATTTATTTTAATTCATCCCACTAATTAATCCCCCATTCCTAGTCATTTATTCAATAACCCCTTCAGTAATTATCCATTTCACTATCCTTAGTCTAATCTACCTATTTCATTAATTCCTCTTAATCCCTATTTTCCTAATATAATCCTATTTATCAATTATTTTGGAATTTTAAATTCCCATAAGCCCACCTAACCACCTACTAACTTACTCCCTAGGCTTCCTACACTCCTAGTCCTTAATCCTTAATATTTATCTAACCTCCCTCTAATATTAATTATCCCTAAGAGGGTTCTATAATTGGATGATTATACAATCCTCTATAACTTAGCCTCCCTCTCTAGAAGCCTCTAAGTATAGAGGATTCCAAAGAATTTTTAGTTCCTTAGATAAACTACAACCATTTATCTCATCCTACTAACTTTGAATTTCAACCCTTGATCTTCCCTCTATAATCTATATAACCAAGGTTCCTCCTCCATGGAAACCATCTTAGGAATCCATATCAAATCATGTCTAACCATAATTTGATCAAAGCATCCATTATCAAATCCTTCATCCATAATCATGACATCCCTATGCCAAAAATTTGAGTCTACATGTGATCTATTATCCATTTGAACATCCTAGAAGGAGGTTAGATGAAACAAATAGTTTGGTAAGTTTTATATCATTCTGATTTGTTTTTAGAATCCTTCCTAATAGGTATTTTGAGTTTTAGGTTGAATTAGTTTATTTAATTCATATAGATATCAAAATCCTACTACAATTGGAGCCCAAAATGGCATTTGATTATAGAGTTAAATAGACCAAAGTCATAAGATCCATAATTTGAAGGGTGTCTTCCTGTCAAATATTATTCATTTAATCACATTGAACATCTAAGGCTCAAAATATAGGGGAATGGTTTCTCATTCATAACTTGAGCTATGGTTTTGTTGGAAATGTCATAATAATATCTAAACATTGATCTCAAATTTGAATGTAATTAATGAATATATAGAAACAAATTCATGTTTGAATTTTGTGGCTCTATTACTTATAATTTTTAGAGAACAACTCATAATGAAATGCAATGGTCATTGGATGTCATGAAATGACCCAAAATGAAACTTTGAGTAATCTTTGTGACTTCTTATACCTTTTTTGATTGGTTCCCATGAGTAGAAGTGAAATATCATGCCAAGTGGCACTATGAATTCATCCTAATGATTTCACTTTAAAATCACATGCCATAGAGTGTTCTCAATGGTGATCTTTATGTTTCTTTGATACCAGTTTTTTTATTGTGAACAACCTATTATATAACAAAATTTTTGTTTTCTCCAAGCTAGGTGTGATTCCAAATTGTTTACTCTTGAGTAAACTTGAGATTCCTTACCACTTGTTGATTGATGCCCAATGGAGTTACTTAGGTAAAATTTTCATGCATAATAAGGATCCATTATTAGTGGGGAAAGGGATACATTCTTATGTATAAACCTATTCAATCCTCTTCCCTTGATTCTAATTCTTATGGATTATTCTTGGGAAGTAATGAAAAATATATAAACTGATGAAGATTACCTTCATTTGGGTATTTTGGTTGTTATTCATCTAGTTGGTTATTATATTTGGGTGATCAATCATCTTGTTAGATATTGTCTTTTGGCCCCTAATATTATTGGTTGTATTATAGCATAATATATGTCCACATTGTGTATTTAATTTATGTTTTATCAATAATTAAGTAGTGTGTAATTGTTCCTCCATAGTGGTTTATAAATTTTAGAACAGTATAAAATCCATTGATAAAGGTAAATTATCAATAGATTAAATTTTTGTCATTTAATTTTGATTTGATGTGTAAGATTTGTTATCAATAAAATTTTCACCCTAAGGAGGTCTACTCTGACCTCCTTAAATTTGATGTAACATGGAAATATCTCTCAAGTTGTGGGTGACCTATGGGAGAGATGAGTCTCTAGATTGAAGGTTTATCTCCCTTGTACCACACCTAAAACTAACCACTACTCTACTTGCTTTGAAACAAAAGGGATAGAAAGATATTAACACTAACCTAATAGAGGTGATGCACCAAGATTAACTCCACAAGAGTATTTGAACTTGCACTATGAAAGGGAAATTTGCAAAACTGATCTCAACACCCAAGGTTCTCCTAAAAAAAGTGTTTCAACATGAAGATAAGATGCAATATATTTCTCAAGAGAGATGAATAGTACATCTTATCATAGACACTAATACTCTTCCTTACACTTAAATAAACATAAAATAACTAAATACACATCATATGTCCTATTAGAAGGAAGATTACTTACAAAAAAACATGAAAGACTGAGATGAACACAAGGAGAGATAACTATCACTTGCCATTCAACCATGAACTACTTTACACACTTAAACAAGAAGTTAAGAACATAAAACCATCTTGAAATATTTTATTAAAAGGCAAAATTAGTATTCAAACTAGCAGGGCTTCACCATACTAGATGTGGATATTTTACAAGGCCAAAAGTGGCAGCTTATATAGAGAATTGAAGAAGAGAGAGAGGGACATAGAAGAGGGACAATGCCAATTGTCCATGTGAGAGTTACAAAAAAGTAGTTATGGAATAGTCCAAACAAACTTCCAAATCCATATGTCTCTCCTTTGAAGATGCTTCATCTTCCAAGTGGCAAAGGACTTATAATTTAGCTTGACACCTTGATCATCTTCCTCAAACTACCCTTCCTTGCATAAGAAGAGTGACAAATGGGATAGGCTTTGGCATACATGAAAGTTATCAAAAATTACCTTTTTCCTTATAAAATACTACCTTAAAGTTCACAAAAGAACCTTAAACTTTCCAAATCAACATAAAATATTTGTATAGGTTGATTAAGGCATGAAATGTCCTTGAAAGACACCTAAGGACCTATGACACCACTTGACCGAATTTCAACACTCCATGACATTACTAGGATATTATAATGCAAAGATAAACTATTACCTTAATTTCTTCAAATAAACCTTAAAAGATGCTAATAATGTTCTATGAAGAATTTTTGAAGGATATTAAGGCATGTTAAAGCTATGAACAAAGTTGCCAAGACATGTCAAGAAAGTTTTCACCTAAATGTGTTGACATTTTGACCTTGGGGGTCAAAATTGGTCAAAAAATAGATGATTTAGGGGGTAGCATGCCTATTATGCTAAATAAACTAATAACCTTATCCTTATATTTGGAAATTGAGTCATTTTCACTCAAATTCAGACCTCACCAAACCTTGACCATGACAAGATAATATGATTTGACCTCCAAACACACAAAATAAAGATACCACATACTAAGCAAAGGAAACAAACACAAATATGTGCTAACCAAGCACTTAGGGAATAGAACAATCTAGAAAGAAACTAGCTATATACAACTAGCCTAAGAACAACTTCTTCCTCCTAGATCAAAGGGGAAACTTATGATATCTTTTACTCCATAAGATGAAGAATGGAAAGAAATAAGCTATGTATTGAGCCTTGATCTTGTTGTCTTCATCCTTTCTTTGTTTTCCAATCCTATTAGCATGTTCTCAAGTAAAGTAACAATGTTAATCTAGTCACTTATCAACACATACTCATCTTGTGATTCAAGATCTTTATCATGATGCTCCTTAGCTGCAACCTCAACTAATGATGCTTTATCTAGGCATATTTCTTAGGTCTCAATGGCATCTTGAGTAACATCATACTTATTATCATCTACTGCAAGCTCATCAAACTCTTCAAGGATATTTTCATACTCACTCCAAGTTGCATCAATGTATTTAATGGGCATATATTTTTCAATTTCCTCATGAGCATGATCTTCAATAGTCAACATACATTTTCAAAGACCTTCAATTTCTTAAAGGAGTTCAATATAATATTTATAATCATCTTTGTCCTCTTCTCTTTGATCAACATGAATAATATCAACTAGAAGAACATCTTCATCTTTCTTCTCAAGGTCTGTAGGACTGACAAGAGTTTCAAATCCTTTTATGAAGTCATGATGTGGTTGCAAGCCAAATTCTTCAACCTCATCTTGTTGCTCATTATGAACTATGTCAACATCATTCATCACCATAGATTACTTTCTTAGAGAGTCTTAAACATAATAATAGTTACAACATCATCAAGGTTGGATGAAATTAGATCTTTTAAAATCATTCCATTAAGATTTTCTTATAGAACATCATCCTTGAAAATTGAAATGCCTCTTTCTTCCTGTTGGTGGACCACATAAGAATCTTTTGCCTAAAAATGGTTTGAATAGATGAGTAGATTTATAAATGGAATGAGTGGAAAAAAATTAGGAGAATAAGATCTCATATTGTTTACAAAGATTTTGAAACACTTTAAGCAAGATTAAAGTATAATTTATTGATCCTTGGGAAGTAGGCTTGGAACAGGTATAGGATTGTAAAGTGAAAAAGACAAACAGGTTCTCATGTTGTTTAAAGCATTCAAGGGAATGAATTAGATTACACAAAGTCTTAGAAGTTCATTAGAGCCTTCTAAATAGACAACAATTTCTTACACAAGTCCATAAGAACCAAACCATCATAAGCACGCAATACAGGGACAAACTGGCCAGTCTGGTTGCATATTTGATAAATAAACTTAAGAAATTAGTCAAGGCAAAAATACCACATGGAAATTATGTTTTTCATACTGAGAAGGTCTATTAAATTTTTTTTTATCTTGATGAGTTTTGTATCTAAAGATATAAACTTTTAAAGTTGAACTTGCAAAGTAGGATGTGCATGTAGACATCAAATTTGGGCCTCATGAAATAACCATTTAAATTAAAATATTATAAGTTTGAATGTGGAGATTAAAATTATCAAGATCATGGGATGTCAATTTTATATCTAGTGGAATGTGGGCAATCAATGAAGCTAGTAGGTCATAGCATATCAATGGAGCACATCTGGTGATTCCTAAGAACATAAGAACTATCAAGAGCATGTTCTAATCCTTGGGAAATGAATTAGTGAATGTGAAAAGACAACAAAAAAAATTAAATATGCCTTACCAAGCCTCATATGAGCCTCAACAACAATCTTATCAAGCAAATAAGCCACCCTACAAAGGAAATTCCCAAGGCTAGATTCAGGGACAAGGGCAGTCTAACTACAATAGATAGAACAACTATAATCCAAATGTTGCAAGCAGTTATAACACCTTAGTCCCTATTCAAAATAATATTTATGAAGAGGCTGAGGGAACCATACCCTAGATATAGTCTTTTGGGCAATCCATTATCCCAAATACTAACTTCAACCAAGATTTAAAAGATTAATGAAAGTAGGCTACTAATTATGGGTATAATCAATCTCTTATGGCTCAAAATCCAAAGTTACCCATGATGATAAAACCAAAAGAGCCTCAAAAAAGTAAAGGGCTTGATCAAGGACCAAGCTAGTTGGGTGCTACAATGGTTAAATATGAGAAAGAAAAGTGTTATGCACTCAATCGATAGGCTAGTTCTAACCAAGCATACATCCCAATAGAAATAAACACAAGGTTAAAATAAGAAATATAGATAGTAGTCAGGTAGTAGCCAAGGATTCTCCTAATATTACTCCATTATTGTTAAATCCAAATGAACTTGTTATAGCTCCAAAGGTTTTGATTGATCCAAATAATCAAAATCAAGGGGATCCCTTTGTTTCCTAAAACTCACAAGTTTAGAAAATAGTTGTAGCTCCCAAAGCACAACCACGGGTTAGTGGTTTACCCATAAATATTATGAAACAAATGAAAAAATATAATGTGAGTGTGCTAATGTGGGACATGATCTCCATTCCTGGATAGATAGATATCCTTCAAGGAAGTGTAGACACCTAAATCTAGCCACTGATAACCTCCAATCAGGCTTTTGGCTAATTTCCAACCAAAATACACAATTTGACCTAAAAACACTAAATAACACTAAATGATGTGAAACATAACATATTCAAGTGCCAATTTTGTCCAGGGTATCACTAAATGGGGTAATGTAATTTATGGGCTAGCTAACTTTGATCAGATCATTCTGAGCCAAAATGCTAATTTTGTACCTAGGTACTCTAGATTGCTCTTTTGTATCAAATCTCTTACACAAGGCACATGCTTTGTTATTTTATACTGATAACATTTTAAATGGGATAATAGATCTAATGCATCTAACATTGACTTCTAATTCCAATCCATTCAAATTTTAAACCAATAACAAGGCATTCTAATTAATGCGAGTAATTTATGCACAAAGTGCTTAATCATGCTTAGGAGATAATTAAACCAAATCAAGGCCTAATAAAAAATCAATGGAAACTTGTTGAATACCTATTTTTGGAAATGAATATTGAATATCCACATTGTTGTCCCCAAAAATATTAGTCATTTTTGAGACAACATTTGAACTATTTTGGTTCAATAGACCAAAATCCTCTCTTCCCTTTTCAAAAATTGTTCTGAGCATTCAAGTTCTTCATTTTTCAAAGCTTTTTTAGAAATCTATGAACTCTGTAGGCTTGAATCTATGGAATCTGTAGGCTTAGAACCATGGACATTGCAAATAGGTTTCTACAAACTCTTTCAAAGTTAGAGAAAACTATGGACTTGGCTTCTACGGACTATGCAGATAGGCTCAAATCTATGGATTCTCAAGGCCTCAAAACTATAGACTCTGTAGGCTAGTTTCTCACATCTACTAACTCCCCTAGATCTATGAACTCATTTCTATAGAGTCTATAGGTTGGCTTCTATGGATTATGTAGGAAAGAAATAGGTTCAACACTTAGCCTTTTTTCAATCGAGAAGTTCAAAGGGGTCTTCCAAGAGCCCAAAGGACAAGCTCCCTTGCAAAGGGCACGTAGGAGCCAAAATGGACCCTTGAAACTTTTTCAAAAGGCAACCTTGGAGGTCAGATAGCCATTGTGGAGGGCATGTGAGGAGCAGGTGGACCATTTCAAAGACTGAGCAAGAAAAGGAATTCCTTCAGAAGGAAATCCCATGGCAAAGTTGTTAAGGACATTTCCTTCAGACAAAATTTTTGAAGGAATTCCTTCAGACTTTTTTTCAAAGGAATTAACTCGACCGATGAAGCCCAACTAAAGAAATGACTAAGGCAAGGGAAAGGAACATTTCCTTCAGACAAAATGTCCAAAGGAATTCCTTCAGACTTTTGTCCCAAGGAATAAGCCCAAAGTAAAGACCAAAGCCCACTAAAAGAAAACCCAGAAGGAATTGTCAAGGAAAGTGACGTGCCTACAGATGTCAAAGTTAAATGTCATGAACTAGCCATTAGGATCTGGACATTTGGTGACATCCCCATGACTGTCAATTTTAGGGTGACAAACTAGCTGTTGGCTTCCTAACAATGATGGGCCCGAAGATGTTAAAGTCATGGAAATGAAATCGATGTTGATCTTTGAAAGCTGGAACATAGACCCAAATGCAAAAGGCCAAAATGCCAAAGGGAAGAACTGCTGATGGAAGAGTGTAAGGAGCCAACAAGATTGAGGATATAGCCCTGAGAGCTCAAATCATAGCAAGAAGAGACAAAGAGGAAAATATCTACGCATTAGTTATTTTGGTAGCTAGAACAGTCTATAAAGTAGATTTTTGAGCTTGCAAACATTAAAAGCGTGGCTTGTTGGTCTCCTTTGGAGTAAATAAAAAATGGATAGTTGCACAAATGTTAGAGGAGACATACCAGATGATCCAGATGTAGGAGAAGACATATGAGATGTAATGACATGCCATAGTTAAGGCAACTGCCCTATTTTCAACATAGTCCTTTGACAAATTTGGAAATGCATTGAAGGCATTAACTGTAATTAGTTGTCCTATGGGAAAGAGTGCCAAGCCCTGCTTGGTGTCTATACATTGTAATTTCTCTAATTATACAAAGGAGATCTTCTTGTTAACAGAAGTAAAACTCTACCCAAATTGAAAGGCAAATACTAAGACTTTGAGCTCAGATTATTGTTCATATTTTTTTATTTGAATGAGAAAGCAAGTGACTTGCAGACTTTGTGTTGTTATGGCTTGTATCATTTTAGGAGATTATTCTTATGTCTGTCTTCTGAATGTGTTTTTGTTTATTTTATCTAACAAGCATAACTAGTGGGATTAATCAGGAAGGTATCCTAAAGCCAACTGTGGAGAGACTTTATGCCCCCACAATTGCCTTTAGAGTGTTTTCTTTCTATTCTTGTGTAAAGGATCTTGGGATGACTTTGTGCCCTCATTATCCTTCATATTCTATTTCTATGTAAAGGACCTTGGGACGACTTTGTGCCCTCATTGTCCTTTGTATCTCACTCTTGGGCAGTCGAGGTGGAGACTTTGTGCTACATCTTAGGCTGCTGGTTACTACACCCTTGGTTACCAGTTACTTTTACTACTTGAAATAACTCCTATTATTTGCTAAAAGAACACTTATAAAAGAAGAGAAGTGCCTTCAGTGTTTTCACAAGGATTTTCTCCTTTGTTTATTAACATCATCTCTAAAAAAAGAGAGATGGATGGTTTATCCTACCCCTGAGTGTTTTTTTCTACTTATATATAGTATATAGCGCCTCATACTTATAGGGAACCTCCCCTTGATGAGAGGAGAGATTTTTCCCCTATTGATGAAGTAAACTTGCACATCTGGCTAACCAATCTCCCTATGCTATGTTTGAAGAGACCTATTTTTCTCACTAGTTAGCTGGTTGACAAAATATTCACCCAATAGTTTTTTGGCGACTCCACTGGGGACAGTAATTTTGTGTAATTTGAAACCTCAAGATTTAGATTGAAACATCACCTGTGTCTTACCCATTATCATTATAGCCTTATCCATTTATCCCACTGTGGAAGAATGAGCTACTCTAATTCTTTCCCATTGTTAATTTTTCTTCCCAGCTTCGTGCAATAGTTTTTGGCAACTCTGCTGGGGATGAATGTGAAGTCTAAAGCCTCAAGTTTTAGATTAAAGCAGTCCCTACCCTTATCCATTATAGACTTTGGTGACTCCTTTCCATGTCTTACCCATTATCATTATAGCCTTGCCATCTTCCTCCATCTCCATTATATTATCTAGTCTACAAAACCAGAGCCACTGGGTTAAATGTATAGTTTGAAGCCTCAAGCTTCAAGCTGAAGCAGGGCTAGTTCTTTCCCATTTTTGTTCTACAATTTGGAAACTTCACACTATACTAGAAGCCATAGAGCCTAAGGTGTTATTGATTCTATTTTTGAGTTGGTGCAGCATAGTAATTTTGACATGTTTCCTCCCTAACTTTAAGTTCAAAGATCTAGGAGTGTTCCTCCTGCCCATACTAGGACACCAACACAAGGTAGAGTTTCCTTTTATGATGTTATTAGAGCTTTGCCTATCCACATGCCACCCAAATTTGTTATCCCTCTTTTTCATAATCCCATAATGGCAGTTCAAGGCCCCTGGGGTAACTCTTTTGTCCCACTTAATTTGACTCCACCTCTACATGAACTTCCATGTAACTCAAGAAAGAATTTCCCCAAATTCTTTGGGGATGGGAGAGTTTACCTTGATGAACACATTGTAGCCTTCAACATAGCTTGTGGCATAATAGGACTGGAATTTGAAGACGTGGTAGTCAATATTTTTATGGAGACACTACAAGGTGCTGCTACAGACTAGTTTTACCATCTGCAAGCTAGATTAGTGACTGACTAGGACACACTTAAAGCCAAGTTCGAAGCAAGGTTCAACCCTATAGAAGATGCACATGCCTTGCTGGCCCAACTCACATAGATGAAGAAATAACCTCATGAACCCATGAGGGATTTCTTATCAAAGTTTGACAAGCTCAAGAATCAAATTCATATCATTACTCAGCCAACTCCTGAGAACCTTAAGTGCTTCTTCATCAACTCATAGTTGCCTAAATTGAGTTTTCTACTGAGACATGCTAGCCACATAGACCTTGTTTCTGATCAGGACTTGGATATGGAGGTAGAAGATAACCTTATCTTGGCAATAAAGATAAGGAGAGACCCAAATAGAGGTAAATCTTCTTCATCTTCTGAATACTCACCTATAGCCACCACTGATCAAATAGTGTAAAAGCTGGTAAATGAACTGCTAACCTTAAAAAAGCAAATGGCCCAAGGTATGTCTACTCCTCCTAATTAGGATATGCCAAGGAGGACATTTTAGAATCAGCCATATCAAGGCAATGCTACCAAGAATCAAGGGTAGCCAAATCATCTTCCTCCCCCACAAAGGAACCTTACCCTTGAAGTGCCCCTAACCAACTCAGCAATTGGATATCTAGAAACTGAACGTGATTTCTCTTTCCAACCTGAGTTTGATCAAGAAAATGACGCTGATCTCTTTGTAGTAGATCAAGAAGAATCAGTTGGTGACTCCAACATTGGTTTCCTAAATTACTAGGATGAACCTAGAAGTGAAGGTGAAGTAGTGGAGGGATCATACACTGTGTTCACCCAGTCCAAGAATCAGTCAGCCCAGAAAGTTGATAAAGAAAAAATATAGGAGCAAGCTCAACCTACAATTTCAATTGCTAAGTGGGGAACTTCTCTACCTTTCTATCCAAAAGACTTGGTGGTTGCTAAAAAAGTAAGTACCTAAAACATTTTTGCACCTTCAACTTCATAGATTAGTATGCCCCCCTAAAAACCAAAAGGATGAACTTCCTTTCCCTGTTCCCAATCCATTTCAGTCATTTGACATAGTCGACCATGTCAAGAAAACTAAAATCCAAATGACTAAATTTGAATTCCTACAAGCCAACCCTGGGCAGTTGGAAAGGTTGGTTGAGTGTGTGAAGAATACAGCCATCCCTATAGGACAAGAGATTAGAAAGGTAACTCATGATCCCCCAAGGAACATGCCCATCCCAAACAATCTTGTCATTACTTCTCCTGCTATCCCTGGGAAAATATATCCTTTCTATGTTTCCCTAATGATAAATGGTCATAAGCTAAGTAACTACATCATTGATTCTGGTGCATCAAACGACATCATGCCTACCAAAGTGGCAGAATCTCTTGGCCTCACACTGACCAAGACATTTGGGAGATGTTTCTCCATGGAGAACAAATAAGTACCACTACTGGGACAAATCAAGGATGCCTAATTTGCATTTACAATATTCCTAGACAAGGGGATCAAGATGACAGTATTGGTGGCTGACATCCCAGCCTCATACGACATTCTGCTAGGATGAATTTTTTGCAAGGATGTGGGTGGAGAGCTAAGCATGGACCTATCTAAGGCAATGATCCATATCAAAGTTGTTATGAAGAGGCTACTCCCTAAAAAAGAAGCATAATATGTTGTCACTTAGACATCATCACCTGAAGCTCAGATTCTATTTGAGTCTTTAAGTAGGGGTAATAATTTTTTGACCACAAAGGGTGTTAATGTTTCTACAGATGAAAGTCTTGTAGGTGGCAATCTAAAAATTGATTCAAATAAGACATCAAAAGAACTGGTAGGGCATAGTACAGATGAAAAAGCATCTTCCACTTCCAATGAAAAAAATATGATAGAAAATTAGTTTTTGATGATGTTTGGATCCTGGAATCTGATAGCAGCAATTATTCTACCAATGCTAGAGCTACGACTATGTTGATATCTCCTCAAGGGATATTTTTCCTTCATGTAAGTTGAAGTTTAGCAACACCAACAACACTGTCGAGTATGAATCTCTGTTAATTGGGTTGAAGGTTGCTCAAGACAAAGGTGTCAAACTCCTTCACGCTAAAGGAGATGTTGAACTGATGTTTTATCAAGAGTTTGATGCTGACAATCAAATCATGTGCTGGACTGAACTAGTAGAACAACAAACTATGGTAGTGGACCATACTGCTATACTCTAAAGTCAACAAAAGGAACTCTTTGATAAGAGAGCAAGGAGTTACAGTTTTCATATTGAAGACCACATCTTGCCACGGGGCAAGAAGAGAGAACCAAAAGGAGTGCATAAAAAGTGTGATTCCTAGTGGAGAGTTCCATTTTCCCATCACTAATTTTGGGGACAAAATGGTTTCCTATTGGTTTATTAAGATGGAATGTCATTTTCATTGTCTCACAATGGGCAGCATCTTAATCACTTTAATTCTTGAAGTATCAGATAAGTTCACCTGTACATATGTATATTTGTATAGTCTTTATTTCTATTTTGTTCTTTTCATTTTCATTTTTTGGAGCCTTTCTTTTTGGGTAGCATGACTCCATATCCCAATGGCACACTTCAAGGCACTAAAGATTCTGGTTTCTACTCCCCTCAGCTGTTCTAAGTTTTCAACTGAAGGAAGTTCCCCAACTGGAGCTAGATGTTGTCCCCAAAAATATCACTCATTTTTGAGACAACATTTAAACTATTTTGGTTTAATAGACCAAAATTCTCTCTTCCCTTTTCAAAAATTGTTTTGAGCATTTAGGTTCTTCATTTTTCAAAGCTTTTTTAGAAATCTATGGACTGTGCAGGCTTGAATCTATGGACTCTACAGGCTTGGAACTACAGACTCTACAGATAGGTTTTTATGGACTCTTTCAAAGTTAGAGAAAATTATGGACTTGGCTTCTATGGACTCTGTAAGAAGGCTCAAATCTATGGACTCTCAAGGCCTCAAAACCATAGACTCTGTAGGCCAGTTTCTCACATCTATGGACTCCCCCAGATCTACGAACTCATTTATATGGACTCTATAGGTTGGATTCTATAGACTTTGTAGGAAATAAATAGGTTTAACACTTAGCCTTTTTTTCAATCAGGAAGTTTAAAGGGGTCTTCGAAGAGCCCGAAGGACAAGTGCCCTTACGGAGGGCACGTAGGAGCCAAAATGGACCCTTGAAACTTTTCTAAAAGGCAACCTTGGAGGTTAGATAGCCCTTACAAAGGGCAGGCAGGGAGCAGGTGGACCATTTCAAAGACCGAGAGAGCAAAGGAACTCCTTTGGAAGGAAATCCCGTGGCATAATTGTTAAGGACATTTCCTTCAGACAAAAAGTCCAAAGGAATTCCTTCAAATTTTTTTTGAAGGAATTAACCCGATCGATGAACCCTGGTGGAAGAAACAACTAAGGCAAGGGAAAGGAACATTTCCTTCAGACAAAATGTCTAAAGAATTTCCTTCAAACTTTTGTTTGAAGGAAGAAGCCTGAAGTAAAGACAAAATCCCACCAAAAGAAAATCTTGAAGGAATTGTCAAGGAAAGTGACAGGCCTATAGACGTCAAAGTTGAATGTCACGAACTAGCTATTGGGATCTAGACATCTGGTGACATCCCTGCGGCCATCAATTTTAGGGTGACAAACTAGCTATTGGTTTCCTAACAATGATGGGCCTGAAGACGTCAAAGTCACAGAAATAGTTTTTGATCTTTGAAAGCTGGAACACGGACCCAAATGCAAAAGGCCAAAATGCCAAAGGGAAGAACCATTGATGGAAGAGTGTAAGGAGCCAACAAGATTGAGGATATAGACCTGAGAGCTCAAATTGTAGCAAGAAGAGACAAAGAGGAAAATATCTACGCAGTAGTTATTTTGGTAGCTGGAATAGTCTGCATAATAGATTTTTGAGCTTGCAAACATTGAAAGTGTGGCCTATTGGTCTCCTTTGGAGTAAAGACAAAATGGATAGTTGCACAAATGTTAGAGGGGACATACCAGATGATCTAGACCAATGAGAAGACATATGAGATGTAATGACATGCCATAGTTAAAATAGCTGCCCTATTTTCAACATAGTCCTTTGACAAATCTGGAAATGCATTGAAGGCATTGACTACAGTGACCTATCCCATGGAAGAGAGTGCCAATCCTTGCTTGGTGTCTATACATTGTAATTTCTCTCATTATGAAAAGGAGATCTTCCTATTAATAGAATAAAAAATATGCCCAAATTGAAAGGCGAATGCTAAGACTTTGAACTCAAATTGTTGTTCATATTATTTTATTTGAATGAGAAAGCAAGTGACTTATAGAATTTGTGTTGTTATAGCTTGTATCATTTTAGGAGATTTATCTTATGTCTATCTTCTAAATGTGTTCTTGTTTATTTGATCTAACAAGTAGAACTAGTGGAAGTAATTAGGAAGGTGTCTTAAAGCCAATTGTGGAGAGACTTTGTGCCCCCACAATTGCCTTTAGAGTGTTTTCTTTCTGTTCTTGTGTAAAGGATCTTGGGATGACTTTGTGCCCTCATTATCCTTCATATTTTGTTTCTATGTAAAGGACCTTGGGATTAATTTGTGCCCTCATTGTCCTTCGTATCTCACTCTTGGGTAGTCGAGGTGGAGACTTTGTGCTACATCTCAGGCTGCTGGTTACTATGCCCTTCGTTACCAGTTACTTTTACTACCTGAAAGAACTTGTGTTGTTTCCTGCAAGAACACTTCTGAAAGAAGATAAGTTCCTTCAGTGTTTTCACAAGGATTTTCTCCTCTATTTATTAACATCATCTATGAAAAAAGAGAGATAGATGGTTTATCCTACCCCTGAGTGTTATGTTTTGCTTATATATATAGTATATAACACTTCATACTTATAGGGAACTTCCCCTTGATGAGAGGAGAGATTTGTCCCCTGTTGATGTAGTAAACCTGCACATCTGGCTGACCAATATCCCTATGCTATGGTTGAAGAGACCTATTTTGCTCACCAATTAGCTGGTTGACAAAATATTCACCCAACACACATCATTAGATGACCTCATTTCTTGGGAAGACATCCCTAGGCCACAAATACCATAAATATCAGGATTCATGCCCTCCATACCTCTTAAATGCCCCTTCTTCCAATGTCATGATGAGGATAATTATAAACTTAATTTCAAAAATAGAATTAATCCTTAGCCACACATCTCAATATTGAGATGGATGGTTCAGGTTGATTCTATACATTCTCAAAAATCTATAAATAGAGAGGCCATGAACATCATTTCTAAGCTATTTTGGTGAAAAGTTATAATGCACAAATATCTTCAAGAAGCCATTACAACTAGTGTTACCATGTAAAATTGATTCTAATCCAAGCTAGGATAAATACACAAGGTTCTAAGGAGAAGAGGAGATAACCAAGCCTACTTTGATGAAGACTTCATGAGCACACATCGAGCAAGCCACTACAACAATCATTTTGGAGCGTCCAAGGAAGGTAAAAGAGAGTTTATTTTGCATTTTAGTCATGTATTTTATTCATGTTTGTTAACTAAGATCTCCCTAGTGTCTAGGCATAGATATTTTATGCTAGTTAGTGTGTTTCTTTCATTTTATTTTCATTTTGGAGTTAAAATCATACTAACCATCCTCTCTTGAGTCAAATTCCTAGATCACATATGACACACTCAGTGGGACTAAACACATCCCACACATGAAGAAGATCATTTTGCAGATTTAAAATATTTATTTAGACCGTTAAATCTCTTTCATATTGATTTTATAACTTTATTTTTCCATTTTTTATTTTCTATGGGTTTACACAGTAACTGACGTCAACTAGAAGACTGACATTAGTTAGATAGCTTAACCGACGTCGGTTGGTAAAATCAACATTGGTTGGATACTTGTCATTGGTCACATTGGTATAACCAATGTCAGTTAGAGAACCATCATTGATTATAAAATGTAACCATCATCATTTATATAACCAACGTTGGTCACTATGTTTTTCTTAAAACACAAACCTGAGAGCTCTTTTTTTAAAGTTCATTGTTTCAAACCTAAAAGAGCTTCAAGGCTAAAGGACATGCTAACATTTTTATTGTAGGACCAAGCTTGAAATTGTTCAAAACATGTTTAGATCACCTTTTATATGATTAAAAATCAATTAAGAACCTTGTTTTGATGTTTAACAAAAAAAAATAAGTTTTAGATGTTTATGGTGAATGTTTTCAAAGTTTGCAACTAAGACCAAGGGGTCAAATGAACACCACCTCATTTTCCATTTGGGATTAAAAATAAACTCACCTTTTCAAAGCTTTTTTTATTTACTTGGTTATTTAGATTAATTTTTTGTTTGGCAAAAAGAGGAATGTTGCGTGTATGCTCTTCCATTTGTCCCCTTTAGGGAACCCTTGGAATCAAAAGTGCCATTCTTATTACAAGTAGCCTAGTTAAAAATAAAGTTGACTAAATCACTCCAAAAAAACTCATCAAAGTTTGGGTGACCTTGAAAATGACCCTAAAGTCTTTTTCCTTTCATGATTTCTTTATTTTTATGCAAACTTAGCTTGCAAGGGGGACTTCATCACCTTGCACAAGTTCTTTAGGGAATCTTTGACCCAAGGTTTCACCTCCCAGAATTGACTTCATTTGGCTCCTATTTAGAGTTACACATGGGACGTAGTGGCACTTTGGACATTACACTACACTGAGTGAATAGTAAGATGTAGTGTTTGCAAAAAAGACTAGACCATTTTGCAATAAGCCAAGTGATACGAACCCAAAAAACATGATTTTATTTTGCATTGTTTGCCATGAAAGTCATTGTGCAATTGATTCCCCTATAACATTCAAAAACTTGTTAGATCTTAGACAAATCACCACTTCCCATAGAAGTATTGTTGGTGTAATGTGTGCCTCAAGGTCCATGTCGTAGTATTGTCATTTGAAAAAGGGGGGGGTGTAAAAACCCTACTATATAATGCACATTTACTTTTGGATGAACACTTAAAATCCTTTCAAATGATGTATATTGATGGATTCCAATGATACCAAGTAACCTTGTTAGTTTAAGATCTAAGAGTGATTAATTAGTTGGTCTTATCCTAGATTAAAGTCTTGTTTGAAGTTAAAACTTGGTGTAAACAAATAATTCAAACCAAACACATAGTCCTAATTTTCCTTTGAACAAAAAGGCATTATGTTGCCTGCATGAGATCATAAATTTGCCTTGTTCAAAGTTCATCAAAATCTTGAGAGTCATATCATCCATTTTGGCATAGTTGTGATACCCAATTGAGTCTAAACCTTTACCAAAGTTGTTTAAGTCCTTCACTTATAATCTAAATTCAAAATTTTATCTTTAAAAGTTCATAGGGTTGATGTGTTAAGTGGGTTTGCCATTTGCACTAAACTTGAGGGAACTTAGGTTTAATTTTTAGTTTGGTTTGAAGGCTATTTTAGACTCAAGATCATTATCACCATTTGATAGAAATTTTGTGCTAAAAACTTTCACTTTACGTCTATACACCACAACATTTTGAGTCAAGAAAAGTAGTGTTATGCTGTCAAAATTATGGGAAATTATCGTTGCCGTAGAACATTTTTGAAACAAAATTTTTTGTCACACCTTTTGGCTAGTATAGCGTCATTATGCTACCTAAAACATTTCAAATATTGTTTCATAGACCCTCTTACATAGAGTTCAAATTTGTTCCTACATTTTTAGACCAATCTAAGTGTACTTTTGTGATCTTCTGTCTAAAATAGTTATACTATTCACTTTTGTCTAGCCTGTTTGTTAAAAGAACCAAGTTTTATACCATTTTTTGTGAGAAAATAAACTATTTCTAAAGTGCCTTTTGTTTCATACCTTATACCTAGTTGATCAAGTTCATGTCTAAGAATCAAATACCTAGTGTTTTTTAGAAGTGTTTCAAATCCATTAAATTAAAACTTTCATCTATTTTAAAAGTCTAGCTTTTCATGCCATTTGGCCAAGAGTCCTAGTGCATGCCTTGTTTGAGCCTAGCTTTTGACACTACATTTGACCAAAAGACCTAACAACTTTTAAATTCCTAGATTAAACTGATTTGAAACACTTTGACCTTAGAGTTTGGCATTTTGATTTTTAGTCCATTTACTTTCTTATCTTTGTGTGAATAGTGAAATGTTAGATACTTCATGCTAGCTTATTTTCTCACAAATCTTTACATAAACCTTTTGATCCTTTTGACGAATCTAGACCAAGTTGGAACATCATTTGTTTTAGACATTATCCTTTTTAGAGTTTGTATATATCTTTGAAATTTTATCATAAAACATTGACTATGGATCCTAACATGTATTATTACACTCCTATTAGACTCATGTACAATCTAGGGATTAGTAATGTAGTTATACAGGAAGAAATGGTGAAAGGCCCCTATGTGGATAATATTGCTTATGAAATGGATTATTATCCCTCTTATAATACTCAATCATGGGCACAAAGCCAAGATCTATTGGCTAACTATCTGGTTAACACACCACCTTATTCAAAACAAGACCAAGAATAAACTACATAATGCCTAGCTACAATACCCACAGTGGACGAGCTAGTTTTTAAATAGTCATATTATACTAATATGGCTTCCACGTATGATCCATTTTTGTTTGAGTGGCATTTAATAGAGAACAAAGATGAGATTTTGGTTAGAGACATAGAGGTAGGGGCTAAGTTTCTAGTAGACTTTCCCCATGAAAATTTACCAAGTCTAGTAAGAGTGTCCCATAATATCATTTATGATTAACATTCTTCTTCTACAAATCCTATGGCTCTAGTCTAAATAACATACCAAGATCCTAATATATCTAATCAAGGCAAAAACATCATGGAAAATCACTTTAAAAAAATGTAGATAGCATATGAAACCTACCTGAATCTAACACTGATTTCAATTAGATGAACATGGTGAGTAAGCCTCTCATTGAACTAGATCCTTCAACATGAGTTTTGATAGAGTTAAATATATACAAGAATTCAAATTTTGACCCATTCATACAAACTAATTTGATAGATAACTTGATGCATATGCCTATTATTGAATAAATGTCTTTAACCTCTACATAGAATAGTGAACCAAATGTAGTCGATAATATGCAAAAAACATCCAATCCCAATAAAAGTGGTACTAACACACAAACAATTAGCCAACAACATGTGCTTATAGTTAATCCTATGAATAGATCATCATACTAGGGAATAACAGTTTCTACAACCCAACCTCAACCAACTACTTCCTCAAGTGTACAACCTACATGATTAGGTAATAAAACAATGGCTAATGTCAAGCCTTAATGACAAAATATGATGAACCTTACTCTTCCTCAATAGGTAACAAGTAGTATGCCATAATAGTAGACACAACCTAGTATATCAATGCAATAGAAGATAAATACATTACCACCTCAATCAGGGGAAACTAATTTTCTACCTCACCAAGTAATGATAAACATACCTCTTCAATTGTAGACTAATATGCCAATCCAAAACCAAGCAATGACTAGTCAACAACATGCAAATATTGGTCAGTGACAAATGCTGGATCTACAATTTATTTTCATTTCCTCATAGGGATTTATGCAATAAGGAGGTCCCCATGTTTCTCAAGTACCTAAAAGAAAACTATTGGTTCAAAATGTGCCACAAATTTAGAGATAAGGTCTTGGACCACCAGTTTCCACATAGTAACAAGGTTCGATTAGTTGGTAGCATGTCCTTTTTTAACCATAGTAGGCACAATTATAGTTATATACCTCTATCCCAACCATAAAATCCTCCAAGTCAAACCTTTATCACCAACCCAAATTAGAATATCATGCAACCAATTTTGTAATTTCAAGTACACCTTAATCTACATATGCATATTCCTAATCCATTCCCCAACCAAAACAATATACCTCAATAGGTATCTCCATCATACCCTAGTCAAAGTGTCCCACTTATGACCTCTCAACCACCTACCCAAACCAATATTCTACCTCAAACCAATATTCCTTCTAGTTTCCTATCCCAAGAATTTCAATAGATGAATGATGCAATTTCTACCATTCAAGATAGTAAATAGATTAAAAAGTTCAAATTGGATGATATGTGTTCCCACCCATTCAACACGGAGTTTCTGTAGATACCATTTCCTTTAAGATACGAACCACCAAAATTCAATAAATACAAATGAAAAGGTGACCCTAAGGCTCATTTGACAAAATTCTTTGTTGCATGTCAACCAATGACATATAACAACATATACCTTTTGCTATTGTTCCCAAGGAGCTTGGCTGGACAAGCCCTAGAGTGGTTTTTAAAGTTTCCCAAAAATTTAGTAACATATTTTGATGATCTTTTTGATAAGTTTGTGCAACACTTTTCTTATAATATTGAGCATGAAATTTCATTAGTGGACTTAATGCAAGCAAAGTAAAAGGCTGGTGAAAGTTTTGAAAATTATCTACAGTGATGGAGAGCTCTTGTAAGACATTTCACCCATAATTTACTAGATAAACAATTAGCCACTATATTTACAAAAAAAATTGCATAGTGAGATAAATTATCATCTAGAACTACAATGTGCACATACTTTCAAAGAAATCATTGATAAAGACTTGTTGATTAAGTGATAAATCCTCAATAAAAGATTTATTAATCTTAATTTAACTAATCAAAATCAAGGTACCAATCAAGGAAATGACCAACATCCCATTCAAGTGCCAACATTGCAAATAGTATAGGCTAATAACCATGAAAGACCGAAGCAATTCAACTGCAATAAGAGTGTTATGGGAAATGGAGTAGCCAAATCTTGTCATGTACAAATGGTGTAAACATCATCTTCACCACCTTTTCAACTTACTCCTACCTAGTAATATCTTCAACCAATACTAGAAGCACAACAACCAAGACTTGCACCAAAAATACAATAGCCATTACCATTACAAACCCCTCCTACTAGGAGAACTGTGCCTGCACATCATGTCTTTAGTGACTTAGGAGAACCTATTGAGTCTGTATTTCATAAGCTTGCTACTACTAATCTGATTAATTGGCCTATACCAAAGCATAATCTACAAGGCATTATTTATTTGGATTGGTATCATGAAAATAAATTCTATGAATATCATTAGGTCAATGGGAATAATATATGAAGATGTGTCCAAATCAAGCATTTAATTGAGAATATGTTAGATAATGGGGAGATAACATTGGATAATGGTGCTTCCACTTCTAATCAAACTCTTGGGATTTAACAAAACCCCTTTCCCTAACATAACAATTAGCAGTAGCAAAATGATCAGTAACAATGACAATAATGGCTAGTGTAGTAGCAAAATCAACAGTATCAAAATCAAAGGCCGAACCAATAAAATCAATAGTAAAACCCACAATGAAAAAATAATGGACAAAACCAAGGTTATAATGGTAACAACCAACAAACCTACCATGTAATTTCACATGATTACAATAGGGTTGTAGGTCATATTGTAAGGGGTAGCGTTAATACCAACTCCATTAATCCTAGACCAAGCACTAATCAACCTAGACCATTGCTAAACAACAACATTTAGCCAAATTACATGGATAATCCTTCTTTGACCTAGGAATGCATACAGGAAAACTAGAAAACTATGAATTCCCATTTTGGACCTTATATCACCTATTCATCCTTGCCACGAGACCACATGCGAGTGTAATGGTAATCGAGACTTGTCTTGTCTGGTCCCACACCATTCCCAATATTGGCTAGAAATAATGGTCTAGTATTTAATTCTAATTGTGTAATCATAACTCAGAGGTTAAAGATTACTATCCCAAGCCCAAAACCATTTTCCACTTTACCTATCATTCAACCCTAGAATAAACCATTCACTACTAACCAAGACAAAAAATTTGATATTATGGAATAATTATAGAAGACACCAGCACAAATTTCTTTTTAGATTTGATATGAATGTCAACAATCCACAAGAACATCTTGAATGAGTTTTTGACCCAATCCACTATTGTTAGTGACATATCCCTTGATAAATTTTGAGCTTTGGTTGGACACCTAGCTCCATCCCAACAAGTCACATTAAACCAAAGTGATATATCTTCCCTTGACCCACTCCATAATAATCCATTATAAATATAAGTTTATATAAGATAGTATAAAGTAAAATGTGTCCTTATAGATAATGGATCTGGCCTCAACATAGTGTCTCTAAAGCTCATCAAGATTCTTGGGTACACAATGGTAGATCTTTAGCCAAAAACAATAACCATCAAAGCCTGTGATAATCAGGGAAATAAATCACAAGGCACCATTAGTTTGCCAATTATCATTGGGCCTTTAACCCATGATACACTTTACCATGTGCTTGATCTTGAGTTATCATACAATATCTTCTAGGAAGGCCTTGGTTACATGAGATTCATGCAGTCCCATCAAAATTGTACCAATGTATCAAGTTTTTCCACTCAGGGATGGAAGTGAATATTCCAAGATATTTACACCCATATGAACACTGCAAGTATCTTGACGCTAAATTTCAAAGCTATAATTATCAGTACAACATGAATCTAAGTTTCAAGCAGGATAAATTAAAGGCTATACTTATTGATCCTTCACTAGATAATTTCATAGATCCTAATACCTTGGATTCCCTTTTCCACATGCCATCTCTTAAAGCTTCTAAACATTTCACCATTTCAAATAATGGACAGGGAGAGAATGTGACCCATGATACATTTCATATTGCCAATCTTCCTTGGAATCTGAAAACCTTTGGGCATCCGAAAGTCACCCCACATATGTATTGGAAAAAAATAACAAAGATAAGGGACCTACCACATTTGTACCAATATTTGGCCTAGGACTTGACCCTCTTAAAAGGGATAAATCATGGTTATACAATGACAACCCAATTGATTGCTATAAAAATGCAAAGTATCCTATTCCCAATAGGATTATGGAGCATTAAAATTACGAAGGAAGAGGCGTTAGATTGAATCAACAAGGAACCATTGAGCTAATTTCCATGACTAAGTATGAAAGACCTTATGGACTTGGATTTAAACTGCTTGGGGGTTATCCTACATATCTTATTCAAACTCCATTACTAGCAACTAGTGATGATGATGATGCTGATAGTGAAATAGAGTTTGATCATTGCCTCACCTTTGATGACCTAGCTGAAACCAACCTATTTGATAACCATGCCATTTTTACCCTTACCTTAGCCATTCATCATAACCCATTACCATTATATTATCCCCAACTGATAGATTGGGACCAACAAGAATCCAGTCTACTGATTGATGAGTTCCAGAATGATGAGGCATTCTATGAATTTTTAGGCCTTAGAGACAATGTTCCATTGGGAGATCACAAATTAGGATTCTCAATCACATTGGATCTTGTAGCCTATTTTGGAGAGTAAGTGAACTCCCTTAGCCAAAAACAAACAAGTAAAACATTGAGGTCCTAAAGTGAAAACATCTTTGATGTACTTTTTGACCAAGAAAAAAGTAAAGATAACGGCCAGTCTAGTGATGAAAACTTGTTTCAAGTGCCATTAGATGGGGTGTTCATTTTTATTTGAATTTAGACTAGGAGACAACCAATGATGAACTTACCTATGGATCTAAGTTTAAATTTAATCAACAACAAATATTTGATCAAATTCTTCAAAAATTTCCATTTGTTTTTGTCACATGGCTAGATCTCCCATTAGGGGAATTATATTCATCATGCTTAGGAAAATTTGAAGAGCAAGTCCTAATGGAGGACCCTAACATAATTCAATAGTTCAAGTCATTACCTACTATCTTAGAAGATGGTTTGACCCTTCTAGTCAAAGATACAATAGACGTAAATATCAAGAGTCCATAAGACCTAAAATAGATAAAATTAGGAGCGTCCCTCACTGAGGAAGAACATGACATGTTTACATCTCTATTTAGATAATTTGTAGATATCTTTGCATGGGCCTATTCTAACATGCCAGATTTAGACCCTGCCTTGGTTCTAGACCACCTTGTGGTCAATCCTAATGCCAAAATGGTAAAAAAAAGTTATGTAAGATGCACCCTCACATTGTTGTATTGGTACAGAAAGAGTTGGAAAAAATCTTAGAAGAAGGATGTATCTGATCCATTGACTACTCAGAATGGATCTCTAATGTGGTACTTGTTATTAAAAATCTTGAAGGGATCATAATTTATACTGATTTTCAAGACATCAACAAAGCTTATCCTAAAGATGATTTTCCCTTGCCTAATATTGACATGATCATCAACTACATGATAGGTTATAAAATTCTTTCACTCATGGATGGCTTTTCAGGATACAATCAAATTAGAATAATGCCAAAAGACTAACATAAAATAGTGTTCACCATTCCATGGGGAACATTTTGTTATTAGGTAATGTCATTTGGCCTTAATAATGCTGGATCTACATATCAAAGGGCCATGAATGTCATATTCCATGATATGATGCATGATATTATTGAAGACTATGTTGATGACATATTAGAAAAATCCAAAACCAGGGCCAACCATCTAGCAATACTATGTAATATATTTGAAAGATTATGGGAGTAAAAAGTCAAACTCAATCCAAAGAAATGTGTGTTCAGTGTAACTTTAGGCAAATTACTTGGATTCATCATGTCTCATATAGGTATTGATGTTGATCTGGCTAAAGTCCCTGCTATAACTGAGATGCTACCACCAACCAATTTAAAGTAACTCCATAGTTTGCAGGGTAAGATCTAGTCAATTTGATGCTTCATCTCTTAGTTAGTAGATAAGTGCCATCTATTTACACATATTTTAAATAACAGAGTTGCATTTCACTGAGATGATCATTGCTAAATATCTTTTCAACAACTCAAAAACTATCTTGTTAATTTACCTATTTTATTACCTTATATGCTATGAAAGCCATTCTTGTTATACCTATCAGCTACCGACCATGATCTGGGGGCACTCTTGGATTAACATGATGATAATAGAAAAGAGCATGCCATATACTACCTAATTTTTACCTTGGTTACATAAGAACATAACTATGTACCTATTGAAAAATCTTGTCTAGCCATGGTCTTTGCAGCTTAGAAACTATGTCATTACATGTTGAATAATAAGACCATGGTCATTTCAAAAGTAGATCCACTCAAGTATCTACTATCTAAAATAGATTTGTAATGTAGAATGGCTAAATGGATCATGCTTCTCAATGAGTTTGACATAGAGTATTTCAATTAGAATGCAATCAAGGGACAATTTATTACAGATCAACTTGTTAAAGCATCTCTCATAGACACACAACCACTCACATTTTAATTTCTTGATGAATCCATAATGACCATCATTGACACACACCTTAAGGATTAGCCTTGGAATATGTATTTTGATTGTTCATTTACTGCACATGGATCAGGTGCAGGCTTATTATTTATTACACCATAGGGGGATCTAATCCCTAAATCATTCAGAATAAACTTTCCTTGTACAAACAACATGGTTGAGTATGAAGCACTTATTGTAGGACTTCAACAAGTAGTGCATTGGAATATATCTCATCCTTAGGTTTATGGTGATTCTTAGTTAATCATTAATCAAGTCACAAATCATTTTTAGACTAAGGATGACAAGCTGGCTCCATATAAAGCCATGGTCGACACTCTTAAGCAGAAAATTTCCAACATTCAGTTTGAACACATACCAAGGGCTAGTAATAGAACTACAAATGCCATGGCTACTATTGGCTCTCTGATTCAATAAATAGATAAATCTAGAGAGTATCAATTCCTCATCACGTATGTTTTAGCACTAGCTTATGAACCTTCACCCATTGCAATGATTTGTGATATTATTGGTCCTAATTCTATCTGGTACTCAAACCTCTATAACTACCTTCATGACCAAGTTCTACCACCTAACCTATCTAAAAAACCAACCAAAGCCTTCATTCATCATTTTACTCATTATACTCTACTTGGATCCACCCTTTAACATCATAGTTTTGATGGAACTCTACTTCATTGTTTAAATTTGAGAGAGTCTAAACTAACATTAAGAGAGGTTCATGAAAGAATATGTGGTGCATTCTAACAAGGTAGTCCTATACAAAAATATCTTATGTAATAGTTATTATTAGCCCACAATGGATGTAGACACCACTACATATGTAAAAAAGTGTGACAAATGTTAATGGCATGTAAATCTGATTCATGCCCTAGCCAAAACTCTAAAACCAATGTTAACACCATGGCTATTTTTTACATGGGGAGTTGACCTCATTTGGAAGATCAACCCCACTTCATCGAATGGCCATAAACATATCCTTACCACCATTGAATATTTCAGTAAGTGGGTTGAATCTATACCCCTCACTTACATGACTGAAAAGCAAATTTCCAAATTCATTTTCAACCATCTCATTTGTCATTATAATATCCCCTCTGATATTATATTTGATAATGGAGGATCATTTAAGAACAAAGATGTAGACTAGCTATGTACTAAATATAACATCATGGAATATTTTTCTATAGAATATTACCCTCAAAGTAATGGCCAAGCCAAGGCATCCTTCAAAACCATTATCAATATTCTCAAAAAGATTGTCAATGATGTTAGTCATGATTGGCACTTGCATATATTCCCTAGCCTTTGGGCATACCATACTAATCATTGTGTTCCCATAGGATCCACTCGATACTCACTTGTTTATGGTATTGAATCCATCCTTCCCATTGAGGTCAAATTTACTTCACTACTTATCTCTTTCAAGCATGTCCTAGATGATCATGACTATCAAGTAGCTCACCTACAAGAGGTAGACCTACTTGATGATAAATGCATAGCTACGCTCAATAATCTTTAAACATATCAGAACTGACTCAAAGGCCACTATAATCATTGGTGATCTTGTTCTTAAAGAAAACCAAAAGAATACCATGATTGAGAAAAAGCATAAAAGGAAATTCAAACCAAACTAGATAGGACCTTTCATCATTACTATAGATTATGGATCAAGAGCATACAAGCTTGCCACACTAGACGGAGATGAACTTCTTGAGCTCATGAATATTATTCATCTCAAGTGGTACTATGCTTAAATGCTAAGGTGTACTATTTTTAAGGACCATTTTAGTTATGTCATTTTATCACCATTCTTCTTTGTAAAACTACCTTCCTTATCCATCCTCTTCACCGTATCCACTTTCCACTTCCATTCTATCAACCCAGTGTGTTTTAAAGCCTAGCCTATTTGACCTTGGTTTTTACCATTCATTATGAATTTTTAACATTGAGGTATCTGATCAATTTCATCGATTGGTTCAAGTACTTCAAAAAGAGATCATATTTTGGGACAATATGATATAATTTTTAGGAGTTGCATCCTTCATTTGTTATGCCTTTCTTACAACTGGTCTTGCTACTAATTATAAATACCTTTATGAAAATTAGTACCATTGATCCATGCCATTGTGTCTTGGTTATAACTATCTATGGGTAAACTAGGGGAAACATTAATCCTTCACATACCAACTTGCCACTTCCTATGTCGTACTATGCCTTTTTACCAACTGTGCCTATTTTATTTGAATTGACTGCTACACTAGCCAATTTTTTTTGATGTATAGCAGAAGTATAGTGACTTGAGGTCTTACTCCAAGACTATGTAGGTAGTGCTTGATACCTGTTGAGGTTAGCTTAGTCACCCTAAGCCACACTCTCACCATTTTTTGAGAAACTTAAGCCACACTCTCATCATTTTATGAGTAACCTAAGTTTGAATGCTCTCACCATTTTGTGAGCTTGAACCATTTAGTGTCTTGTCATTCTTGATTGATTTGAGATGCCTTGACATACAAACTTGCCACTTCTTATGTTGTACTATGCCTTTCTACCAACTATGCCTATTTTGTTTGAATTGACTACTACACTAGTCAAATTTTTTTGTTGTATGGTAGAACTACAATGACTTGAGATCCTACTCTAGGACTATGTAGGTAGTGCTCGATACTTTTTGAGGTCAGATCAATCACCATAAGCCATTATCTCACCATTTTATGAACAACTTAAGCCACACTCTCATCATTTTATAAGTAACCTAAGTTTGAAATCTCTCACCATTTTATGAAATTGAACCATTTAGTGTCTTGTCATTCTTGATTGTTTTGAGATACCTAAAAAATTCCAAAAACATTTGAAAAATTATCAGAAAAGAATAAAAACATTGACCACTTCTTTGCCTTAAGGATTCTGGGAACCCTTACTAAGTTACAAGCAAACCACCTTTCATTTAGTTTCCCCATCCTTTCTAACCTTTTTCTCTCATGTACTTGCCATTTTACAAGACTATTCCTATTCTTCTATCACATCTATTCTATTTATATTCCTCAATTCTCACATTCTTCCCATTCCCTAGGAGAACTACATTTGGCCTAAAGTTTTTATTAGATATTACATCCATGGAACTATGTAGGTAGCGTCCACTTACCTAGTGCATATGGAGACAACTTAGCCACCCCCTTCTTTTTCTTCTATTCTTCCATTTTATTCATTTGTTAAGTTGTCACCTATTTTCTAGGGACAATGTTCATATAATTTCTATTGCATTGTTTATTTGTTTGTTTCTACTTATTTTATTTGTTTGTCTACCTTTTTGTTTGCTTTTAGCACTGTTGCCTTGATTTAGTTTATGCGTGTTCATTGGGTGATTCCTTACCCACACTTCTACTTGAATCCATCCATCTTCATATGTTTACATTATCATCATGGTTTCTATCATTGGTGCATTATTTTATATTGAGTTTTGGATTATGAGAGTCAATCCTCATGCATATTTTGGCTAAGTTCTCATGATGTTATACCATGATTCCTAATGACACTTTCTACAACAAACCTCAACTTTAAGAAGTCTATTCAACAATGGTAGCATTTCTTTGATGCTGACATCCCAATTCCATCCCAATCATATCCCAAATAGAGTAATTAAACATGACATAATTTCAATCTTTATTATTTTAGATGAGCATCTCCTTACGAGTAGGTTGTTCTAATTCATCATTACCCTCTATGTTAAGTTATCATCATCCTCAACGAAGTTTATCATGTTTGCCATAATCAGGGTCTAATGATTATAATTGCCTTCTAGAAAATCATTGTGTTGTCACCACTTTGCTTTTTTTACCTATACAGGGGCATGTTATTATCTTGTTTGTCTATCTTAATTGGAGCAGCTCCATCTTCTCAATGATTATAACCACCTTTGGGCAAATCATTGTGTTATCATACCATTTTGCCATTATCAGGGTCCAATGTTTATAACCACCTTTAGGCAAACCATTTTACACCATCCCACTTTCATTCTCAATGATTTTGACTAATTTTTTAGTATCATTGTGTTTTCACCCCATCATATTTGGTCCCCTCATTTCACTTCTTTATTTTCGAGGGACCATTTGCTGACTTACTTATGCCAACCATTCCCTTGAGGGGGCATCATATAGTTAGGTTAACATCATTACAGTTGTAAACATATAAGACCTTTTCATTCTATGAGAAAACATTATTGTGCTTATAGCTTGCAATGCCTTCCCAAATAGGGACAAATTGTAGACACCTAAATCTAGCCATTGATAACCTCTAATTAGGCTTTTGGCCAATTTTCACCCAAAATGCACAATTTGGCCTAAAAATACTAAATCACACTAAATGATTTGAAACTGACATATTCAAGTGCCGATTTTGGCCAGGGTATCACTAAATGGGGTAATGAAATTTATGGGCCAGCTAACTTTGATCAAATCATTCTGAGTCAAAATGCCAATTTTGCACCTAGGTACTCTGGATTGCTCTTTCCTATAAATTCTCTTACATAAGGCACATGCCTTTATTATTTTCTATTGATAACATCCTAAATGAGATAATGGATCCAATGAATCTAACATTAACTTTTAATTCAAATCCAATCAAATTTTAGACCAATAACAAGGCATTCTGATCAATTTGAGTAATTTGTGCACAAAGTACTTAATCGTGCTTAGGAGCTAATTAACCCAAATCAAAGCCTAATTAAAAATTCCATGGAAACTTGTTGAATACTTATTTTTGTAAATAAATATTGAATATCTACATCATCATATGACCTCATTTCTTGGGAAGACATCCCTAGGCCATAAATGCCACAAATATCAAGATTCATTCCCTCCATACCTCTTAAATGCCCATTATTCCAATGTCATGATGAGGATAATTCTAAACTTAATTAAAAAAATTGAATTAATCTTTAGACATACATCTCAATCTTGAGATGGATGGTTCAGGTTGATTCTAGACATTCTTAAAAATCTATAAATAGAGAGGCCATGAACATCATTTCTAAGCTATTTTGGTGCAAAGTTATAATGAACAAATATCTTCAAGAAGCCATTACAACTAGTCTTACCATGCCAAATTGATTTCAAGCCAAGCCAAACCAAATCCACAAGGTGCCAAAGAGAAGAGGAGATAACCAAGCCTCCTTTGATGAAGACTTCATGAGCATAAACCAAGAAATCTACTACAACAACCATTTTAGAGTATTTAAGGAAGGTAAAAGACAATTTATTTTGCATTTTAGTTGTGTGTTTTATTCATGTTTGCTAACTAAGCTCTCCCTAGTGTCTAGGCCTAGAGATGTTATGCTAGTTAGTGTGTTTCTTTCATTTTATTTTTATTTTGGAACTAACACCATACTAACCATCCTATATTGAGTCAAATTCCTATATCACAAAAATATTATCAAAGATCAAGGTTCCTAAGAAAGAACCCAACAAAGAAAACATGGTTCTCACCAATACAACCAAGGGATCTAATGAAACCTAATCGGGTAAGGTGGTCAAACCTCCTCCCTTATACATTTTAGTGATAATTTGTGAATCCTTAGTGCATAATTTCTTGGTGGATACTAGAGCAAGTACCTCAATAATGCCAAAGTCCATATTAAACCATCTTGGTCTAAAGTATGAGGCCCAATCTAAAGGAGTGTTGTAGCCAGATGGATCTTTCACCAATCCATATAGTATCATCAAAAATCTCAACTTGACCTTGCATTCTTATCCTAGTGTCTTAGTGGTTCAACATATATTAATCCTTGATATGCCTCCTTATTTTGCACTATGCTTATCCAAAAAATTCACAACAATGATTAGAGGTTATCTAGCAATAGACTAGTCATACATGGCATTCTGAACAAGATATGGGACCAAAGTTTCCATCAAGGTTGATCCCATTGCATAACTCCACATTGAGCCCTATGGTTAAAATAACATAAACCTCAATTACACTATCCTTAATGAAGATGAATTCACAGTTGGTCAAGAACTAAACACTCATCTTGAGGAGATACCATATATGTTTCTAGATAAATTATGAAATGGCAATCAGCTAATTGATCCCTTGGAAGGTGTTGAAGAAAGGGACATGGGTGTCTACTACTTACATGAAGAAAACTATTCCATGCCATCCCTTATTAGATACCAAAAAGACTCTATTGACTTATGTAAATTTTTATTTAATGGTTCAAGGAGAAAACATGGAATAGGTGTAGGGGCAATTCTAGTATCCCCTTCCAATGACAAATATATCTCTTCTTACAAGTTCTAATTTAGTTGCTCTTATAATGCAACACAATATGAGGGTCTTATCTGTGGCCTTCAATGGGCTAGTAAGAAAGGGATAAGACAATTTCAAGTTTATGGAGATAGTGAATTAATAGTGTACTAGGTCATAGGCCAAAATAGTACCAATAATCCCTTGATGAAGTCCTACAAACATAGGGTGTGGGACTTAATTGAGGATTTTGAGGCCTTTAACATCCAAGCCATGCCAAGGAACTATAATTAACATGCTGATAGATTAACAGTTTTAGGAGCTCAATTTGATATCCTAAAAGAGTTAAAAATATTAAATTATGACCACATGTCAAAGTGGTAGTAAGACCTTCAATGCTAGACAATGAAACTCATTAGCAAGTCTTTGAAAATGATAAACAAATTACTTGTTTCTTGCAGTAGGAAGTAGAATTCTCTTTAATGAACTAAGAAAAATTTCAACATCAATATGAAGGGAAAATAGTTCAATTGAGATCCAATAAGCTTCCTAAAGGGCTACTCACCCTTGAAGGCCTTTTACATGAAGGAAACCATATGAGGAGGGATAAATCAATGTTGTTAGCCAATGATTAGAACTATGAAAGAGTTCTTATCCTAAAAAACAAACTCTTCAAGATTGGAAAGGTAAGCACCAAGGATGAAAATCATGCTTTCATTGAGCTTTGTAGATAATATGTAAACATATTTGCTTGGGAATACAGTGACATAAAGGGTTTTGATCTCAATTTAGACCAATATACTATAGAATTAGAGGCTAATGCCAAGATTTTTAGGCAGAAGCAAAGGCCTATAAAACCCAAAATAAAAGAACTTATGAGGAAAGAATTGACATAACTAATTGAATCTAAGATCATCTTTCCCATCAAGCATTCTTAATGGGTAGCCAAATTAGTGCTTGTCAGGATGAAGAATGGGGAGATCAAGTTGTGTGTTGACTTCAAAGATCTGAACAAGGTTTCTTTGAAGGATCACTACCCCTTACCATCCATGGAGCAACTCCTTTAGATATTTTCTAGCTCAAAATGCTTCTCCCCTCTAGATGGATATTCTAGTTACAACTAGGTACTAGTGAGAGATGAAGATCAATATAAGACTACCTTCACCATAAAGTGGGTCACATATGCTTACCAAAAAGGTTATCAAACACTAGGGTAACTTTTCAAAGAGCCATGGACATGGATTTCTAAGGGTTTTTGAATCAAATAGTACTGTTCTACTTGGATGACATCATAGTTTTCTCCAAGAAAGCTAGTGAACATTTAGATCACCTAAGGTTGATCTTATAAAGATGCAGAGAGTATGGGATCTAATTAAATCCCCAAAAATGTGCATTTTTTGTTCATGAAGGAAAACTATTAGGTCACATTATCTCAAAGGAGGGATTATCAATTAATCCTGATAGAATAAGTGCCATTTTAGCATTATCTTTACCTAAGCACAAGAAAGGAATCTAGAGCTTCCTTGGGAAAACAAACTTTGTAAGAAGGTTTATCCCTAATTTTGCAAACCTAGTCAAACCCATCACTACCATGTTGAAGAAGAGCCAAGTGTTTACTTGTTCAAATTAAGGTAGATTAGATTTTGAGGCCATCAAAGAAGCCATTACCTAAGCACTCTCACTTATAAATCTTGACTTCTCAAAGGATTTTATATTGTACACCTTTGCCAATGTTGAAAATATATTAGCTGTGCTAATACATAAGAATGGTGAAGGAATTGAGCAACCTCTTGCCCTTTTTAGTCAAGGGATAGATGGATATAAGGTAAGGTATACTTTCATAGAAAATTAGGTTCTCGTAGTTTTGAGGATCCTAAAAAAATTCAAACCAATGTTGTCCAATAGTAAGGTTCATCTTATGGTGTTTCATCCTAGAGTGAGGGACTTTCTCCTCAACAAGGATTTGAATGAGAAAAGATCTGGTTGGATTACCAAATTCATGGAGTATAATGTGGAGATTAAAGTCAATAAGCTGGTAATAGGCAAAGGCTCGTGCATTCAAATGGTAGATGATCTTTAAGAAGACAAATAAGTTGTTTTAGTGACACAAGACAACTCACAAATAGATACACCTCCACCTCATAATAGTTGGCTCCAGGATATGAAAAATTTCTTGGTAATAGGTGAATGCCCTTAAGGTTTGGATAAAGAAAAAAGAAGGTATTTTAGATTTTAATCCACACCTTATGCATTAGTTAATGGGGTTTCATTTAGAAAATATCTCAATAGAGTACTCATTAGGTTCATAGATGATAATCAAGTAACAAAGCTTTTAGAATAGTTTCATGATGGGCTTATTGATGGCCATTATGTTCCAAAAATAATAATAGTGAAGATAATGAGAGCTGGCTATTAATGGCCTAGACTTTTCAAGGATGCCTATTAATAGATTAAGAAATGACAAAAATGTGTTCTATTTATAGGTAAACAAATATTGGTAGCCATTCCTCTTAATCCAATTTAGGTGGAGCAAACTTTCATGCAGTGGGGTTTAGACTTTATAGGAATGATCAATCCACCTTCCAATGGACGACATAAGTTGGTGCTCATTACTATTGACTACTTTACCATGTGGGTGGAAGAAATTTACCTTAAATAATCCAATGAAACATGAGTATTGGACTTCTATGACAACATAGTGACCAGATTTGGTATACTAGAATCAGATAATACCTTAACATTTGTTGGCACGAGAACAAGTGAATGGGAACTTAAGATATGAATCTACCTCAACACATCCTCTAACTACTACCCTTAAGGCAATATACTGGTAGAGTCTACTAACAAGAAATCTATAAGGATTATCAAGAGGACTATGGAGGATAACCAACTAGTGTGGCACATAAAGCTAAGGATAGCCTTATGGGCTAACAGAGTGACTCCTAAAGTCACCATTGGCAATTATCCATATTTTCTAGTTTATGAAAGGGAAGATAAATTTATCAATTCTCTTAAACTACCTAATTTAGAGTTATCCCATTAGTTAGATTTGATGGAAAATGAAACTATGACTGTGAGGATGGTAGAGCTCATGGAGCTTCAGGAAACCAAGGACCTCGCAATGAAAACATTAGAGTCACATCAAGCTCAGGTTAAGAAATCCTTTGACAAGAGAGCCATTTAAAGGGACTTCAAAATATAGGGACCTAGTCCTCAAGTGGAATTTGAGTAATTCCAAACAAAGAAATCATACCAAGTTTGATAGCTTGTGGAGTGGTCCTTATTTGATCCATGGTTGCAAATAACATAATGCTTTCCAACTTGCCCAACTTGATGGAAAGGTATTAACCATCCCAGTTAATGAAATTTATTTAAAGCCTTGTTATTAAGAGAGTTTTAATCAATTGTAACATATTATATTAGTTTTTTATGATTTCTTCTAAGTTCCTTGTGTACATTTACTTTTCTATTGTGTGTTTCCCTTTCAATAAGCCTTTTTGGCATAGTTGTAGTTTGTTTCTTTGCTCTCCTTGATTTAAGAAGAGGTTTCAAAAATGGTCAGCCTTCTATAAATCTCACAATATTTTAATTTGGGAATAAATATTGAGACTCCATGCCTAATAGATCAATTCAAGGCTACTAGTCTCTTGCATAATATGCATGTAACCCCAGGATGCCACAATAAATGTTGGCCAAATTTGGCCCACATAAGAATATTTTGCTTTAAAATGGTTTGAAAATATGAGAAAAGTTATGGATGGAATGAGTGGACCAAAATTAGGAGAATAAGATCTCATATTGCTTATACAACTTTTGAAACACTTTAAGAAATCTTAAAGTGCAATTTGTTGATCCTTGGGAAGTAGGTTTGGAAATAGGCATAAGATTACAAAGTGAAAAAGACCAACCAATTCTCATGGTGTTTCAAGAAATCAAGGGCATGAATTAGGTTTCAAAAAGTCTTATAATTTCATTTGAGCCTTACAAAGAGACACTAATTTATTTCACAAGTCCATAAGAACCAGACTGTCATAAGCATGTCATGTAGGGACAAATAGGCTAGTTTGGTTGCACATTTGATATATACACTTAGGAAATTGGTCAAGACCAAAATACCAAATGGACATGATGTTTTTAATTATAAGAAGTTCCCATAAATTTTTTTTATCTTGATGAGTTCTCTATCCCAATATATAATCTTCTAAAGTTGAACTTGCAAAGTGAGATGTGCACGCAGATGTCATAGTTGGGCCTCATGAAATAGCTATTTTAATTAAAATATTCCTAAGGTTGAATTTGGATCTTAAAATTTTAAATATCATAGGATATAAATTTGAGATATAATATCATGTGGGTGATCAATGAAGCCATTAGGTCCCACTAGATCAACAGAGTGCATCCAAGCATATAGAAGTAGATCGACTGTGAGTACAAGGTCAACAAGTCAATGAATCTCAAAGAAAAATGTGTAGTATCTAAGTGCTAATACCAAGGTAACTACTAGGTAAAGTAATGGTATGTGTTCAAACCATGATAAATAAGATCGATGATTTACGTAATGTCAAAGCATCAACAGAGCTCATGATGAATACAAGGCTACCATATGGAACAAGTGCAGGAATAAGACAAAACTAACTAGAGGACCCATGGAATGAATGAGGATCTAATAGATGGTATAATTTTAAGATCTTAGATCAAGATAAATGGTTGATACTAAAATTCAAATACAAAATATTTCAAATAGAATTTGAATACGGTTCAGGTCAAACCAAGAGCAAATGCTTCAAAGAGCTATGCCACCAATAGAGCTCAATCAAATGTCACAAGCAGATACAACCATACAAAAAAGGTTGTTAATAGTGAATTTATATTTCCATTTAAGTTTAGAGGTAGGATGGGGTTTATTTTAACCTATCATATTCAAGTAATAAGGCTATGTAATCTGTGGATGTTCATCGATATAATGACTATACTAAAACCAATAAATTGGATTGGTTTTTGATCTATATTAAAGATATATATTTAGGTTGGGGTAGATGTAGATATAAATGATATATGGTGGATTTTATCATCTTTAGACATAGACATAGATCCAATAAATAGGTACCTATGGTTTCCCAAAGTAGACATAGTCATGGCTCTATCAAATCCATAGATATGAAAATTTTGTCTCACAAGCAAGTCAAGTGAAAGATGGCATCAAATCTCAAGGTGGAGATATAGTAGTTAGATAAATAATTTGTATAATTGATTAAATTTTATAGAAATATATGGTTTTACTTCATATTAAGATCTTGAATCATTATCTTTATCAAGCTCTTGTCCTCTAGCATGTTGCTTAACCAATGAGAAGATTTAGAGGTTATTGGGATAAATGAAAGATAGATTGTCAATAGAGAATTGGTGTTGATTCAATAAAAATATGGTATAAAATTAATAAAAGGTGGTATATTATTTAATTATTTGAGATGGCATGCTTCCTCTCTCTCACCCTTTATATCTTTCTTTTCTTCCACATGATATTAGGGCTCTTAGTTTCTGGAAGAAAAGACTCTCTATCACTTTTGATAAGATCTTCTCTCTCAATTATGAGGATCAAGAGACTATTATTTTACAAGGCTATACCCTATTAAAATTTGTAAAAACTACCTCTTGATGCAATAAAATACTTTAATTTCCTATCTCTTGCCTTGGATTAGTGTTTAGTAAGTTTGTGCATGATGGCCTTGTGAATGAGATTCTTCCACATCCATTTTCCTTGTTGCTTACCTCTTTAAAAGTGTTCTCAAGTTAATTATAGGTCTGAATTATTATTATTTATACCATTAATGTAAGCTTGGTATGAGTATTATAACTCCTCTTTATTTTCATTCATTTCTTCCTAAACCTAGTTTATGAAATACTTATTTAGTTAGCTAGATTATGAGATTGTATGAGCTAGTATTATCTTATGCTGATCTAGTGTGGGTTCAAGCATATGAGTCTCATTTTATTTTGGTGCATCACCTATTTAGCTTTATTATGATCCCTATTTCTCCCTTTATAACCCTTTTCCAAGTAGAATCATTAGTGTAGGTGATCCATCAAGAGGAATTTGGCCTTCTCCATAGGTTCAACCCTATTATAGGACACCCACAGCTTAGGGTTATTCCCATATTATGACTGGGAGTGAAGGAGCCTGAGTAACTCTTTCACAAGGGTTCAATCTCACACCACAATAGTTTATGTCATGATTGATGGGACAACATAGAACATTTTATTGAATGTTTTTGGTGTTCTCTTCATCCAACAAACTTTAAAGGCATATGTGGAAACATCAATGGTGACTCCAACTATCCATTAGTTGGTTTGATCAGCCCAAGTGCCTAATCATCAATATCTAGTGACTCTAAAAGAGGATTCAATATTCTAGTAATAGATCAGTGACTAAATCTCATGCCAAAGGTGACTACAAGATCAATTTTTAGAGGTATTCCACTTGAATTTGTTGAATTGCCTTTGAACTCAGTAAAAAGATAAAAATTTGTTAATACACATCCATATAAAGGTAATTTTTTTTCCTAAATCACTTTCAAGGCCTACCATTGAAATAATATCTTTGATAAACTCTTTCATTGCCATGAAAACCCTTAGATATTTCCCCTTTATGGCCTTCAATGGCCAAAGTCCTCTATACCTCCCTCAATATGATCCTGTTCTAGTAGCAACTCTCAAAAGCATTCCTTATTTTATTGGAGACCAATCTAAAACCCCTTTAAAACACCTCATGGATATAGATAATTTTTAAAACATTCATAATGTTAATGAAGAAAATGTAGAAATTAGGTTATTACCCATCTATTTCAAAGGTAAAGCCTTAGATTGGTATAGAATCCTTTATTCTAACTCTATCACATCATGGGACCAATTAGGAGATGCATTGTGTAAAATATTTGAAGATAAAAGTAACCATCAATAACTTGTAGAGTAGTTAACCATAATTAAAAGAGCCCCTCATGAAGTCATGCAAGAATTCAATAGAAGGTTTCAAAAGATTTAGGGTAGGATCCTAGTCTCTATTGACCTACTCCTAATTTTTCCTTCCTATATTATTTGAAGGCCCTAAATAGTGACATTATAGTAATGATCCAATTTATGGGAGGGAATTTATTACCAAATGCATATCTAGTCCAAACTAGTAAGCTTACATCTAGACCACCAATGATTTTGTTCCATAAAATCTAATCACTTCATGTTTCTATTCCTCCCCTTGTCATTCATCTTATGTCAATGATTGCTACCATACCTACACCCAAGCAAGAGAAGGATTATACCAGCCAATCTAGTGATTCCCAAGAACACAAGAACTTTCAAGAGCTTAAGAGCATGTTCTAATCCTTGGGAATAGAATTGGTGAATGTGAAAAGATAACAAGCCCAATTAAATAGGCCTTACCAATCCTCATATCAGCCTAAAAAATAATATTATCAATAAAAATGGCCACCCTATAAAGGAAATTCTGAAGGCCAAGGCTAAGGATAAGGGAAACCTAACTCTAATAGATAGAGAAACTATAATCCAAATGTTGTAAGCACATCCAACACCTTAGTCCCTATTCAAAATAATATTTCTCAAGTGGCTGAGGGAACCATGCCCTATGGATAGTCTTTTGGGAAATCCATTATCCCAAATACTAACTTCAACCAATATTTCAATGATCAATGGTAGCAGGCTGATAATTATGGGTAAAATCAAGCTCTTATATCTCAAAACATGGAGGTACCCATGCTGACAAAACTATAAGAGACTCAACAAAGTCAAGGGCTTAATCAAGGACCAACCCAGTTGGGTGCTATAATGGTCGACTATGAGAAAGAAGAGTGTTATGCATTCAATTAGTGGGCTAATTCTGACTAGGCTTACATCCTAGTAACAACAAACACAAGGTTCAAAATAGGAAATATGGATAGTAGTCAGGCAGTAGCTAAGGAGCCTCCTACTACTAATCCATTATTGTCAAAGCTAAATGAACCTATTATATCTCTAATGGTTTTGATTGCTCCAAAGAATCAAAATCAAGGGGATCCCTTTGTTCCCAAAAGCTCTTAAGTTTAGAGTACAATTATGGATCTTAAAGGACATGTTCTCCATGCTTGGATAGATAGATATCCTTCAAGAAGGATTATCAAAGATCAAGGTTCCTAAGAAGGAACCAAGTAAAGAAAATGTGGTTCTCATTAATGCAACCAAGGGATATAATGAAGGGTAATTAGGTAAGATGAAAAAACCTCCCCCCTTATACATTTCAATGATCATTGGTGACTCCTTAGTATATAATTTCTTGGTAGATAGTGGAGCAAACACCTCAATAATGCTAAAGTCCATAGCAGACCAGCTTGGTCTAAAGTATGATCCCCAATCTAAAGGAATGTTATAGCTAGATGGATCTTACACTAAGGCATCGAGTATCATTAGAGGTCTCAACTTGACCCTGCATTCTTGTCCTAGTGTCTCAATGGTTCAAGATTTATTGATCTTTGATGTGCCTCCTCATTTTTCACTATGTTTATCAAGAGAATTCATATCAAAGATTGGAGGTTATCTAGCAGTAGATTGATCATACATGGCATTCAAAACAAGATATGGGATCAAAGTGTCCATCAAGGTTGATTCCATTACATAATTCCACATTGAACCCTATGGGTTTTATAACATAAACCTCAATTACACTATCTTTGATGATGATGAATTCATGCTAGTCAAGAACTAAACACTCATCCTGAGGAGATACTAGATATGTTTCTAGATGAATTATGGAATGATAATTAGTTAATTTAACCCTTGGAAGGTGTTGAAGAAAGGGACATTGGTGTCTAGTAATTAAATGAATAAAACCAATCTATGCCATTCATCATTAGATACCAAAAAGACTCTAGTGACTTTTGTAAATTATTGTTTGATGTTTCAAGGAGCAAACATGGAATAGGTGTAGGGGAAATGATAGTATCCCCTTCCAATGAAAAATATTTCTCTTATTACAAGTTCCAATTTAGTTTCTCTTATAATGCAACAAAATATGAGGGCCTTATCCATGTTTTTGAATGGGCTAGAAAGAAAGGGATCAAATAATTTCAAGTTTATAAAGATAATGAATTGATAGTGAACCAGGTTAAAGGCTAGGATATCACCAAGAATCCCTTGATGAAGTCATACAAACATATGGTGTGGGACCTAATTGAGTATTTTGAGGCCTTTAACATCTAAGCAATGCCAAAGAACTAGAAACAACATGATAACATATCAGCATTTGTAGTAGCTCAATTTGATATCCCAAAAGAGTTGAAAAAGATTAAAGTATGACCACATGTCAAAGTGATAGTAAGAACATCAATGCTAGTTAATGAAACTCATTGGTAAGTATTTGAAAATGATAAACACGTTGCTTGTTTCTTGTAGTAGGAAGAAAAATTCTCTTCATGAACCAAGAAAAATTTAAACATCAATATGGAGGGCAAATAGTTTAATTGAGATCTAATAAGCTTCCTAAAGGGTTACTCACCATTTAAGGTCTTCTCCATGAAGGAGATCATATGAGGAGGGATAAAGAAATGTTGTCAACCAATGAAGAGAACTATGAAAGAGTTATTATCCTCAAAGACAACTCCTCAATCTTGGAAATGTAAGCACCAAGGATGAAAAACATGCTTTCATTAAATTTTGTAGAGAATATGTAGACATATTTTCTTGGGGATATAGTGAGCTAAATGGTTTTGATCCCAAGTTATCCCAACATACTATATAATTAGAGGCTAATTCCAAGCTTGTCAGGTAGAAACAAAGGCCTATAAACCTCAAAATAGAAGAGCTTATGAGGAAATAATTGAGTAAACTGATTGAATTGAAGATCATCTTTCCCATCAAGCATTCTTCATGGGTAGCCAATGTAGTGCCTATTAGGAAGAAGAATGGGGAGATCGGGTTGTGTGTTGACTTCAAAGATCTGAACAAGTTCTCTTTGAAGGATCACTACCCCTTACCATCCATGGAACAACTCCTTTAGATAGTTTTTGGTTTAGAATGCTTCTCCTTTCTAGATGGATATTCAAGTTATAACCAGGTACTAATGAGAGATGAAGATCAATATAAGACTACTTTCACCACCAAGTGGGGCACATATGCTTACTAAAAAATTCCTTTTAGGTTATCAAACACTGGGGAAACTTTTCAAATAGCCATGGACATGAATTTATAAGGGTTGTTAAATCAAATAGTATTGGTCTACTTAGATGACATCACATTTTTCTCCAATAAAACTAGTGAACATTTAGATCACCTAAGGTTGATCTTCCAAAGATGCAGAGAGTATGGGATCTCTTTAAATCCCTAAAAATGTGTGTTTATTATTCATGAAGGCAAACTATTGGGTCACATTATCTTAAAGGATGGATTATCCATTAACCTTAATATAATAAGTGCCATCTTAAAATTATATTTACCCAAGCACAAGAAAGGAATCTAGAGCTCCCTTGGGAAAAAAAATTGTAATAAGGTTTATCCCTAGTTTTTCAAACTTGGTCAAACCCATCACTACCATGATTAATAACAACTAAGTGTTTACTTGGTCAAATGAAGGTAGAACATCTTTTAAGGCCATCAAAGAGGGCATTTACCAAGCACCCTCTCTTATAAATCCTAACTTCTCAAAGGATTTTATATTTTACACCTTTGTCAATGTTAACAATATATTAGTTATGTTGATCCATAAGAATGGTGAAGGAATTGAACAACCAATTGCCTTTTTCAGTCAAAGGGATAGAGGAATATGAGGTAAGGTATGATTTCATAGAAAAGTAGGTTCTCATAGCTTTGAGGAGCCAAAATTTTTTTACACCAATGCTCTCCAATAATAAGGTTCATCTTATGGTGTCTCATCCTAGAGTGAGGGAATTTGTCCTCAACAAGGATTTGAATGAGAAAAGATTTGGTTGGACTACCAAAGTCATGGAGTATTATGTAGAGATTAAAGTCACTAAGCTGGTAATATGCAAAGGTTTATGCGATAATATGGTATATGACCTTCAAGAAGACAAAAAAATTATTTTGGTGACACAAGACAACTCACATATAGATACACCTCCACCTCATAATAGTTGGCTCTAGGATATGACACATTTTTTGGTAACAGGTGAATGTCCTCAAGGTTTGGATAAAGTAAAAAGAAAGTATTTTAGACTCTAATCCATACCTTATGCATTAGTTAAAGGGGTTTTATTTAGAAAATATCTCAATGGATTACTGCTTAGGTGTATAGATGATAATCAAGTAACAAAGCTCTTAGATCAGTTTCATGATGGACCTGTAGGTGGCCATTTTGCTCCAAGAATAATAGTGAAAATAATGATAACTAGTTATTATTGGCCCAACCATTTCAAAGATGCCTATGTATGGATCAAGAAATGCCAAAAGTTTGATCTATTTATAGGTAAATGAAGATTGGCAGCTCTTCTTCTTAACCCAATTTAGGTAGAGTAACCCTTCATGCAATGGGGTTTAGACTTTATAGGAATGATCAATCCAACTTCTAGTGGAGGACTTAAATGGTTGATCACTATTATTTACTACTTCACCAAGTGGGTGGAAGCAATTTACCTTAAATAATCTAATGAAATAATAATATTAGACTTTTATGATAATATAGTGACCAAATTTTGTGTACCAACCTCTTTAAAATGCCTTAGCATTTGATGGCATGAGAACAAGTGAATGGGTACTTAAGTTGGGCATCTACCACAACACATCATCCAACTACTACCCTTAAGGCAATGGATTGGCAGAGTCTACTAATAAGAACTATTATCAAGAGGACCATAGAGGAGAACTAAAGAGTGTGGCACACAAAGCTAAGGACAAGCTTATGGGCTGATAGAGTGACTCCCAAAGTCACAATTAGAAATTCTTCATATGTTATAGTATTTGGAAGGGAAGTCAAATTACCCATTTCTCTTGAACTGCCTACCTTAGAGTTATCCCATCAGTTGGAGTTGATAGAAAATGAGCATATGAGTGTGAGGATGGTAGAGATCATGGAGTTAGAAGAAATTAAGGATCTAATGATGAAAACATTAGAGTTACATCAAGCTCAAGTCATGAAATCCTTTGAAAAGAGAGCCATAGCAAGTGACTTTAAAGAGAGGGACCTAGTCCTCAAGTGGAATTCAAATAAGGCCAAGCCAAGTAACCATACCAAGTCTAATAGCTTGTGGAGCAGTCCTTATTTGATCCATGATTACAAAAAACATAATGCTTTCTAGCTTTCCCAACAAGATGGAGAGTTATTACCCATCCTAGTCAATGAGATTCATTTAAAGCATTGTTATTAAGAGAGTTTGCATCCATTATAACATATTAGAGTAGTTTTTATGCTTTCTTCTAAGTTCCTTGTGCACATTTCCCTTTTCATTATGTGTTTCCCTTTCAATAAGTACTTTGCACATAGTTGTAGCTTTGTTTCTTTGTTCTCATTGCTTCAAGAATATGTTTCATAAAGGGTAAAACTTTTATCAATCTCATAATAGTTTTAGTTGGGAAGAAATATTGAGAGTTCATGCCCAATGGATTAATTTAAGGCTACTAGTCTTTTGCACAATAGGTATATAACCTCTCGATGTCACTTGAAATAATGGCCAAATTTGGCCCACATAAGAATCTTTTACCTAAAAATGGTTTAAGCAAATGATCAAAGTTCTATATGGAATGAGTAGAAAAAAATTAGGAGAAGAAGATATCGTATTGCTTTCAAAATTTTTGAAACACTTTAAGAAAGCTTAAAGTACAATTTGTTGATCCTTGGGAAGTAGGCTTGGAAATAGGTCTAAGATTGCAAGGTGAAAAGACCAGTAGGTTCTCATGGTGTTTTAAGAATTTAAGGGAATGAATTAGGTTTCAAAAAGTTTTAGAAGTTTATTTGAGCCTTCTAAAGAAACAATAATTTCTTACACAAGTTCAGAAGAACCATATCATCACAAACACATCACGTAGGGACAAACATGCCAGTCTAGTTGAACATTTGATATATACAATTAGGAAATTGGTCAAGGCCAAAAGGCCACATGGACATGATGTTATTCATGTTGAGAAATTCCCCTATAATTTTTTTATTTTGATGAGTTCTCTATTTCAAGATATAAGCTTCCAAAGTTGAACTTATAGAGTGGGACGTGCACGCATACATCAAATCTAGGCCTCATGAAATAGCCATTTTAAATTAAAATATTCCTAAGGTTGCATGTGGATCTAACAAGGGTCAATATCTTAAGAGCTCAAGTCAAGATCTAACAGTGCATGGGAAATTAATGAAGTTAGTAGGTCCCAGTAAATCCAAGCATATAAAAGTAGATCAACGGTGAGTAAAAGGTCAAAAAGTTAGTGAATCTTGAATAAAAATGCATAGTTTCCATGTGTCATGATCATGGTAACTATCAGGTAAATAAATGGTATGTGTTTAAACCATGATAAATAAGATCAATGATGCATATAATGTCAAAGGGTCAATCGAGATTAGGATGAATACAAGGTCGCCACATGGTGCAAGTGTAGGAACAAGACATAATTGACTATAGGACCCACATAATGAATGAGGAACTAATATATGGCATAATTTTGGGATCCCAAATCAAGATCAATGGCTGATACTAAACTTTGAAGATAAAATATTTAAAGTAGAAGTTGAATACGGTTCAGGTTGAACCAACAGAAAATGCTTTAAAGATCTATGTCACCATTAGAGCTTAGTCAAATGTCATAAGTAGACATAGCCATACAGTCAAGTTTGTTAATAGTGAAGTTATATTTCCATTTAATTTCAGAGGCATTATGAGTTTTGTTTGAATGTATCATATTCTAGAAATAAGGATATGTAATCTATAGATCTTCATCAATATAATGACTATACAAAAACCAATAAATTGGATTGGTTTTTGATCTACATTAAAGATCTATATTTAGGTTAGGGTAGATGTAGATATAAATGATAAATGGTGGAGTGTCTGATCCTTTGACACAGTCATAGCTCTAATAAATAGGTACCTATGGCCTCCCAAAGTAGATGTAGTTATGGCTATGTCAAATCTATAGATATGAATATTTTGTCTTCACAATCAAGTTAAGTGAAATATGGCATCAAGTCCCAAGGTGTAGATCTGGTAATTAGAAAAAGAAGTTGGAACATTGATTAAATTTTTTAGGACTCTAGGGTTTTCCTTCATAAAAAAATCATGACTCATTATCTTTGACAAGATCTTGTCCTCTAGCATGTTGCTCAATCAATGAAAAGATTTAGAGGCTATTGGGACAACTGAAAGATAGTGTAGTCATATAAAATGTGAAATTTGGTAATTTGAGTGTGGCTAATGACACCCAATCCATAGGTCCATCTTGTTTGCTCTCATAACCATCTTAGGCATGTCTTCACTAATTCTTAGTCATTTGTAGCCTCTCAGACTAAACCCTTACAGACCTAGATTTTAATTTCCATGCCTAATCCATCCCCCCAGGTCTCATTATACATGGAAAACAATGCCCAAACTTGGACCACAGTACTAAAACTTAGGGTGTCTTATTTTTGGCACTATTGTCCAACTCTATTTCGGCTTCTAATAGTCATATTATTTTGAATACTTATCCTAATTCATGTCAGCCTAATATGAATTCATTTAACCCATGATCATTAATTGCCTTAGAAAATACCATTCCAAATCCATTTATAAGGATTGACACTCATTTACAAGAGAGAATCAATAATACAAGAAAGATTGCTTAAGCACTTTCCCCTATTCTCTGCATATAGCCATATAATAGTATTTTAAGCTTATTCAAACCTTTATACTAGTCCCTAGTCATTCCAAGTACGCCCAGTTTCACATTTACTTGTATTTTCATCACATTATTACACCAAGAACTTCAATGGGAGAACTACATATAGCTTGATCCTTCTTCAGAGTATTGGTATATAGGTAGCATGCCCACACACAGGGAGTGAATTACATCTAGTGTATCCTTTACACACTAACCCCTTTTCCCTATTTGCCAAAGTTACATTTAATTACATAGAAAACACAAACACACAAATAATTATCTCTATAGAGAGTTTCACTAATAGTGAGGATCTAAAATTTGGTACATAGGCTCACACAAATGCGGTAAACAAAACCCAAAAAAATTAGATCTCTATGAGTAGTTTGGATAACAATAGAAAGACCAGGACTATAACATCAGATAGTAGGGTGTCCTATTTTTTGTGGTCCTATCCAATCAAGAATGAACTCTAGATTCTTATTTGTGATAGTCTCCCAAGCTTTCATACAAATTTATAGACCCTATCTCAATTGGAACAACATAAAATTAGATAATTTTGATTCTCTCTCATTACTATTTTTAGAAAAGTTGTAACTATAGTCAAATTTCACAAATTAGTAACTTAATTATTACATATAATTTACTAGTTTTATCCACTCAGACTTGTTTATTATTTAGGAATTATACATCTAATTTCCCAAAAATAATAAATCATTTGGTGAACCCAACTTACTTTAAAATTTATAATAAAAACCCTAAAAACCCTAGGGTAAATTCCTAGCTAATTTTTCTCATTAATTTATGAATATTTTCTTGAATATTAAAACTAGAAATTCCTCTCAAATTTTAAATTTTTTTAGTAAATTTAAAATAAATTTATTTCAAACCCTAGTCACATCAACTACCACCTAGTAATTTTCCAATCATTTTTTGAATTTTTAGTTGCATATTAAAATAAAAAAATCACTTCAAATTTCAAAAATTTATAGTTAAAAATAAAAAATATTTAGTTTTTCCAAAACCCTTGTTGCATCTACTAGGTCTTATTAAATCACTAATTTTTCACTAAATTTTTGATTTTTCAATTGCATATTTAACTTAGAAATTCAAATTTTAATTTCAAAAATTCATAGTAAATTTTCCACATAATCATTGTTTAAATCCTAGTTACATCTACTAGGTCCCATTGCTTCTTGAGGTATCACCTTATATGTTTGTGCACTTCATATCCTTTTCATACAATTTCCAATTTACTATTTTTAGGATTTTACATTTCCTATATTCAGTATTTTCTTTTTCTAGCACTTGACCTATAATAAATTATTTCAAAAAATTCAAACACTTCTCAAATCATTGTCCTACCTTAAAAATGGCCCAATACACTAGTTTTAATGAAATTGATAAGAGATAACTTCAATAAATCTTAACCAAACACCATGACATGTAAGATGACATGATTAAACTATTACAAGAGGAACAACAAAGAACAAAAAATGGTCAATCTTCTCAAACCATAGAGCAACCAGTTGAAAATGACACTACCAGGGAAACTATGTCTCAAAAACCCCCTATAACTACCCAACTTGCCTCTATACCACTAGTTACAACTAATACATCCCTATCTCTTGATGTGGCATCCCTTGTGCAAGAGATAAGATATCTTCAATCCAAGGTGCTACATTTTGAGCAAGGTGCCACTAGACCTACGCAAGCTTTGAATTATTTTTCTCTTTTGCATACACCATTCGCATGTCACATTGCTTCTACACCCTTGCCACAAGGTTTTGTTCAACCTACACTTACTTTTTATGATGGCAAGTGTGATCCAGAGACACATTTGAGAGTTTTTCATGTAGCATGCTTGGATTATGTGCCAAATGACTAGTTACTTACTAAGCTATTTCCATGAAGTCTAAAGGATTATGCTTTACAACGGTTCTATAGTCAACTAAATCATTCAGTCAATGCATTTAATCCTTTAGCTAACATGTTACTAGAAAATTTTAGTATCAACATTGGTTATAAGGTTTCTTATGCACAAATTGCACAAAAAAAATATAAATCAAATGAACATCTCACATAATATGTGCTTTGATATAAGACCATCCTGGCTAAGATGACTAGCCCCATGGCAAATCAAGAGTTACAAGATATTTTTAAATAGAGCCTTCTACAAGCATTGTATGAATCTATTATGTTCAAAATATTCTCTTCATTGAATTGTGTTACACACTAAATAAAAGAGAATTAAAACTCATTTCAATGGACAAATTCAAGTAAACAAGCATCCCAGACACAACAAACAAGAGTAATAGTAAAGTCCCATATAAGTTCAAAGTCAATGATAACAAGAATTAGAATCAACCAATAGTCAATATGGCTTTAGATCCCCCTCAGTGTGTGTTTTTATCAACACCTCCTCAATATGCATTTACCAATCTACCGGTTTCTCTAGCTAGAGTTTATAGTTGTTATTAGAATGTAACATCATCACTCTCCCTCCTATTTAGTAATTTGACTCAACAAATCCTCTTCCATGGGGATATGATCAACTTCCATTTTGTGATTTTCACAGGGCACTAGGCCACACTACAAATAGATACATCATTTTGAGACATAAGATATAGGACTTGATAGATGACAACCTACTTGATCTTGGCACTTCAGTTGAGCCTCCACTAGTAAAGCCAACATAGGATAAAGATTTGAAAATATTCTTAAATCCATTTCCATAGCATTCTAAATAAGAGAAAAGGGACACATCAAGTGTTCACCACACATACCATGCACATCCTCCACCAGTTATATACCAGGCACCTTCAGTTGAGTCACATCCTTTGAGCGATATGATAGGTGTATATGACTTCAGGGTTCCAACTAGACCTTTGATATCCTTCTTAGATTAGGAGATTGTTGAGTATAATTTAGATTATAATGCACTCTTTATCAGATCAGATATTCATAATCAACCCATTCATAGTATTCTCATCGATAATGGTTTTAGTGTTAATATGTGTACCATTACATTATTGTAGCATTTGGGCTATTAAAAGCATGATATCACTCTAATAGATATTATTATTAGTGGATTCAGTGGGCACATACAAATTTCATCAGGTGAGATTATACTTCCTTTACAGACTAGTCTAACATATGTGACCACACATTTCACCATAGTTCCCAGTGTAGGAGTTTTTGATATGTTACTTGGTCGCCCATGGATTTATAAAATTTGAGTAGTACCATTTATAGTTCAAAAATGTGTGAAATTCATTCACACTAGTTAGGTTATTATAGTTGGTAGAGTCTCATATGATTTATCACTACCCACTTCATATCCATCTCCTTTTCAATCACTAGTTTTAATTTCTCCACCAGTTCTATTTTCTCCACTAGTCCCAGTTTCCCCACCAGTAATAGTTCTTCCTCTAGTAAAAATTTAAACATAATTGAGGTATCCATCACCAGTATAGAGGGTTCATACACCTCCATAGCTTCAAGATTCCAGACTTATATCTACAATATTCACACCTAGATTAGTTTCATTGAGATCTCATGCTTCTACACATATAGCATATGTTCAAAGAGCTTCTCCTACTTACAGATGGGTCCTTAAGAGCCCTACAGTTGAATCCACTTCTTAGATTCATAGAGGGACCCAAAAATCAATTTATACTTTAGATATTTTAGAGAATTTACAATGCACACACACATACACATCTTTCAAAATCACAATCTCAGCCTTTCTAGCTTGCTTCATGATCATGCATGATACCTTTGTTTGATATAGGACACCATGATAAGGAGTCTCATCTGAGACTCATTGGTTAGTATCATGCCTTTTCAGTCTTTCCTTTACAATGGTTATTTAAAAAATATAAAAATAATATAACATTTCAAAATTCTAAAACATTCAAATAATTCTAAAACACAAAAAAACATTTCAATTATATGCATCATCCATGCTTTACATTACTACTACTATGCTAGACTTACATTTGATGTTCTACGATATTGTTTATAAATTTATCTACATTACCATACTTCACTTGATCTTCTTTGAGTGTGTGTAGTGACATCCAAATCCTTGATTGCTTCACTCTACCCATTGAGGGGGCATCCTACTTCTACATTCGAGACACACATCAATATACATACTCACTGGGGTCATCTTTTACATGACTACACCATCCAAGTTATGTCATTCCTACAACACACACTCTAGATATCATGTTGACATAGATTACTTACTAAGGTTACACAAATTACCATATTGACACTCATTAGTATCTTACACTTATGTATTCCTAGCATATACCTAGTCTTATACTAAAATGTCTTGCATACTTTCACCTCTTGCTTTGATTAGTTAGATGTGATTCTATCTTTCCAGTTATTACATTATTTTTATTATTTCTTAGATTAGATTTTTGGATTGCATTTCCAGTTCCTTTTTGCCTTGAATGTGTTTTAGGACATTTACCAATGTCCTTTGCTTCTATTCATTTGTGTGCTTAGGACATTTGCCAATGTCCTTTTCTTGTACTCTTCTATGTGATTATGGATTCCATGTTAACTTGTTTGTTTCAATTGTATGTATATGTGGCATTTGAACATGCCTTGTATGCTTGCTTTCCAATTTGAGTGACATGTGCCCATTTCCCTTGATTTCTTGGCCCCTTGGACACTCTTGTACGTTTCTTGATTCTTGCTATGTATGCTTGTTTTCCTAATTAATTTTCCTTTTTGTAATTTCATGATCCATATCATGCATTTCCTTGATTTCTTAGATGCCATGATGGATATCATGTTCCATCCCTCCTTGCTAACAACTAACAACTAACACTTTCAATTCTAATTCAGTACTTTGCACATGTTATTACATTGTTATATCTATCTAGGTATACCCTTGTTGATCTAACAATATCTCAATACAAACCTTGTTGTATATTGAGATATCTTGTCAATTATCATTTCTATATCATATATCTATGTGGCATAACACACTTTAAGGGCTTTTTCTTCTAAGGGAAGTCAATCCAACATCTTCATTCCTACCCTTAGAAGAGGGGGAAATGAATAGGATTTTGTCATAGAGATCAGAAGATCCTAATGGTTGAAAAAGTATTTTTTAGAACACTTAGAATAGTTACCAAATTTGGCCTTGGATAACATCACCAATGTTAGAATATAGCACTAGACAACGAATAGAAAAGTGAGTTTAGTCACAGGTTTGTCACCTCAATATAGTCTAGATTCAACATGTTTCAGTATAGGTTTTGCTCTAAGAATTTAGATATTGGGGGCATCATGTACAACATGATGGATCTCACTTTTAGTTTTATATTAGGTATTTGATATAACTTCTAGATCAGAATCCATGTTCTAGACACCAATGATTGGGGGCAATGTGCACAGTACATTGATCCTCCCTTTTTTCCAAGTTTAATTTATTTTCTAAGAATTTCTCAATAGTTGCATACTCTATTTGTAGGTCATTGGCATAATTTTTCAAGTTTGGATTTCATACAAGCTTAAATTATCAAGTACTTGAGTTGGCTTCCACAAAATACTATTACACTAGTTTCAAAGTGGCTTTCATACAAACCTAATTTCTATCTTTCAAAATGGCCAAGAGTGGCCTAGTTTTTAGCATACATTCAGCTATCCATGCTAATATTATTAGATCATAGTACATTCATGGGATTTAGGATCCATCTCATATGACATCTATTTCATATTGATATTACTTCATATATTCACTTCATGGGGCAATGATGAAGCTAAAGGACTAGCTAGCCTTTGTATTCTTAAGCCACCTATTCAAAGGGATTAGACACATAGTCCAAACATTGATTAACACATGCATGATTCATTAGCTTCACTTAGTAGGTGATAATGGATCAAAATGGCCTACCTTTGCATTCTCAAGCCACTTTTAGGGAATTGAGCACTTAGCTCTATTCATGATATTACTTTTGGTACATTACACACCCAACACAATCCAACATAGTCTAACATCATAATAGGTTTTGTATTGGTTTACGTACCTAGTGAGGTGTTTTTGTTCCTTTCTCTTCCTCTATCTCTTACCCAATTTTTTTACATTCTTATTTTAGATATAACATATCTAGTAAGGACTGATCTAATCTATGTTTTTCATTACAGATTCACACTTCACACCATGCTCTCTCTACACACATCCAACATCACACAACTTCATGAACTTCACCTTTACAAGTAAGATCATGTATGCTTTATATTTTTCCTTTATTTTAGTATTTCACTTGTATACATCATTATAATAAAGGGGAGAAAATGTAGTCATATCAAATGTGAAATTTGGTAATTTGAGTGTGGCTAATGACACTTAATCCATAGGTCTATCTTGCTTACTCTTATGACCCTCTTAGACATGTTTTAACTAATTCCCAATCATCTGTATCCTCCTAGACTAAAACCTTATAGAGCCAAAAAAAATTCCATGCTTAATCCATTCTCATAGGTCTTGTTAACCATGGATAATAGTGCCCAAACTTGGATTATAGCACTGAAACTCAAGACGTCTTATTTCTGGCACTATTGTCCAAGTACATTTTGGCTTCTAACAATCATATTATTCTGAATCCTTATCATAATTCATGTCAACCTAATATGAATTCATTTAACCCACGATCATTAAATCCCCTATATAAGGCCATCTAGAGTTGATTTAGAATGGTTGGAACTTATTTACAAGAGAGAAGCAAGAATACAAGCAATACCACTCAAGCACTTTTCCTTATTCTCTACATACGACCATCCAATAGTAATTCAAGCTTATTCAAACCTGTATACCAATCCATAGTCATTTAAATCACATCCAATTTTTCATTTACTTGCATTTTCATCACATTATTACACCAAAAACTTCAATGGAAGAACTACATATAGCTTGATCCCTCCTCAGAGTATTAGTATGTAGGCAACGTACCCACACATAAGGTGTGAAGTGCATCTAGCATATCCTTTACATACTAACCCATTTTCCCTATTTTAAAAATTTCTATTTAATTACATATAATATATAAGCACATGAATAATCAAATATATAGAGATTTTCATTGATAGGGAGGATTTGAAATTTGGTATACAAGCTCACACAAATATAGTGAATAAAACCCAAAAAAAATTAGATCTCTATGAACATTTTGGATAATAGAGGTGAGACCAAGACTATAGTGATAGAAAATAGGTGTCCTATTTTTAGTGGTCATATCTAATCAAGAAACAAACTCTAGATTATTATTTGTGATAGTCTCCTAATCTTGCATACAGATTTTCAGACCTTGTCTCGGTTAGAACAACATAGACTTATATAAGTTTGATTTTCTCTCTCTCACTACTATTTTTAGAAAATCCCTAACTATAATCAAATTTCATAAATTATTATCCTAATTATTTCATATTATTTACTAATTTTATCCACTCAGACCCATTTATTATTTAGTAATTAAACATCTAATTTCCCAAAACTAATAAATTAGATAGTTTGTCAATAGAGAATTGGTGATAATTCTATCAAAAGATGGTGGAACATTCATAAAAGGTGGTAGCTCATTTAATAATCTAGGATGGTGTGTTTTGTCTCTCTCACCCTTTCTTAATATCTTTATTTTGTTCTACACATCACTAGGGCTCTCAGTTTTTAGAAGAAAAGACTCTCTCTCAGTTTTGATAAGATCTTCTCTCTCAATTCTAAGGAGTAAGAGACTCTTATTTGACAAGGATAGACCCTATAAATATTTTTAATAACTACCTCTTGATTCAATAAAATAATTTCTTTGTCTATCTCTTACCTTGGATTAGTGTTTAGTAAGCTTGTGCATGATGGCCTTGTGAAGGAGATTCTTCCACATCTATTGTCCTTCTTGCTTACCTCTTTAAAGGTGTTCTCAAGTTAGTTATAGGTATGAATTAGTGTTATTTATACCATTAATTCAAGATAAATGTGAGTCTTAGAACTCCTCTTTATTTTCATTCATTGCTTCTTGAACTTAGTTTATGAAATACTTATGTAGTTAGACAGATTATGAGATTGTATGAGCTAGTATTCTCTTATGTTGATCTAGTGTGGGTTCAAGCATATGAGAGCCTCATTTAATTTTGTTTCATCACCTTGTTATATTTATTAGGATCCCTATTTACCCCTTTTTAACCCTTTTCCAAGTAGAATCATTATTTTAGGTGATCCATCAAGAGAAATTCATCCTTCTCCAAAGGTTTAACCCTATTATAAGATACCCACAACCTAGGGTTGTTCCCATATTATGACTAGAAATGGAATATATTGAATAACTTTGACACAGAGGTAAAATCTCATGATACAACACTTCCCCAAGTGGGGTACCGATGAATATATCCTCATTAAAATCACTTGAAGCATATTTATTACATTTTCCTTGACATTCAATTATATTTGCAACCTCCTCCTTATTTTCTTCCCATAAGAGAGGTTACTCTTAAATAAAATATGTGGTATGAGGGTGATGAACATGTTCATGAGTTGGAGAGGGAGTATGAGGTATGATGGATGGCTCATGAATGGGTATGGGGATGGAAGGAGTTTTCTTGCAAATTAAGACCTTGAGAATAGAAGATTCTTGTAGGAAATATTGGAGGGAAAGAAAGTTGAGTTGTGAAATGAACACTTCATTATCTTCAAAAAAATTCACTCTTCTAATATCCTTCTTGAGGCTCTTCAACAGATGCAAATAGATTTTCACACTTCTACACTAAGGCCTTCTTATTTATTTGAAAACCTTATTGGATAGATCTCCAAGATAGAGTATATTTAGGTACTTAAGGAGAGGGAAATGGGGTTTGAATAAGATTAATATTTTATTTGGCTTCAATCTCTTGAACTTGGCTCTCTTCCTCTTGCTTCCCCCAAGATTTCACTAGTTGGTTCCAAGTTGGAACTTTGACACTAGTAGGTTCTCTTGGAGAATGGTTTAGCTCTCTTAGAGGCTCTTCTTGAGGATGGTTAATGTTTTAATGAGGCATAGGAAGGCTGATAAGAAACAAAAATGGGATCTTGAAATTCTTGATCAAACTCATTTTTTTGACTTTTCCAAATCACCATACTCTCTAATGAAAAATCACACAAATCGTTCCTCTCAAATGGGTCATTTAGATATAAATAAAAATTACCCAATCACTTCCTCATATTGAGAATTTGAAAAAATATTTCTTGATAATTCTATTACTTTACTATTTATTTTATCCATTCCATCTTGAAAAACTTGGGAAGCTAGTGAAAGAAGAGAAGGAAGATAGCATGGTTGAAGACAAGGTTGTTTATATACATTATCATATCCATATGGGGATGGTGTAGGATGGTCAATCCATATGGGGATGGTGTAGGATGTTCATAAAATTTATATGACTCACAATGAGGGTAAGAGTGATGTTCTTGGTAGTAAGGAGGATGACAAGATTCATAAAGTTTCTAAGGTATGTTCTTGGGTTGCCAAGAAGGCTAGTAAAGAGTACTATAGGATTTATATGAACCATCATACTACTAATAAGGTTCATTATAATAATGGTAAGGATTATGTTGAGGCTGATAGATAATGTTATAGGCTTGAGGAGCTTCACCAACTTTCATGAAATTAAACTCTACTTCAAACTTATCAATAACAACCTCATGAAGACAATGAATTGAAAAGTACACTTACTTTAAACAATTGATTAGGCTACTAGAACTAGCTGATTATGCATGAAGTTATCATTTATTTTTTAAATTCTTCCAAAGGATGTTATGTAAAATAACAAAATCAATAATCCTTCCAATACTTTTGACCTTAGTCCCATCAGGCGTGACAAAACTATTATCAATCAAATTTAACCCTAAGGAGGTCTCTTCCAGGCTCCTTAAATTTGATGTAACATGAAAAAATCTCTCAAGTTGTGGGTGACCCTATGGGAGAGATGAGTCTATAGATTGAAGGGATAATTCCCTTGCACCACACCTATAACTAGCCACTAATCTACTTGCTTTGAAAGAAAAAGGATAAAAAGAGATAAACACTAACCTAATATAGGCGATGCACCAAGATTAACTCCATAATAATACTTGAACTTGCATTATGAAAGGGCAATTTGAAACACTAATCTCAACACCCAAAGTTATCCTAACAAAAGTATTTCAACAGGAAGGTAAGATACAATGTATTTCTCAAGGCAGATGAATAATAGGTTTGATTATAGACATTAATATTCTTCCTTACACTGAAAGGCACAAAAAAATTAACTACACATCATGTGACCTAATAGAAGGTAGATTACTTTCACAAAGCATGAAAGAGTGAGATGAAAAAAAGGAGATATAACTATCACTTATCATTCAACCATGAACTACTTCACATACTTAAACAAGAAGTTGATAACTTAAAATCAGCTTTAAATCTTTTATTCAAAGGCAAAATCAATATTCAAACTAGCAGGGCTTCACCATATCAGATGTAGATATTTTATAAGGCCAAAAGTGGTAACTAATATAGATAATTTAGAGAGAGAGAGAGAGAGAGAGAGAGAGAGAGAGAGAGAGAGAGAGAGAGAGAGAGAGAGAGAGAGAGAGAGAGAGAGAGAGAGAGAGAGAGAGAGAGAGAGAGATTTCCAAGTGTCCATCTAAGAGTTACAAATAAGGAGTTATGGAATAGTCCAAATAGACTTGCAAAGCCATGTGTCTCTCCTCTAAAGATGCTCCATCATCCAAGTGGTGTAGGAGTTATAATATAACTTAACACCTTGATCATTTTCTTGAAAACTACCTTTCCTTGCATAAGAAGAGTGATAAATGGGTTGGGGCTTGGCATACAAGAACGCTAAGAAAATTTACTTTTTTCCTTATAAAACACTACCTTAAAGTCCACAAAATAACCTTAAAATTTTAAAATCAACATGAAATGTTTGTATAAGTTTATTAAGGCATTAAATGACCTTGAAAGGCACCTAAGGACCTATGACACCACTTGATCAAGTTTCAACACTCCATGACATGACTAGGCTAGTATAATGCAAATACAAACTATTACCTTAATTTTTACAAATAAACCTTAAAAAATGATAATAAGGTTTTATGAAGAATTTTTAAAAGCTATTAATGCATTTCAAAGCTATGAACAAAGTTAAAAAGACATGACAATAAATTTTTCACCTATAGGTGTTGACATTTTGATGTTGGGGGTCAAAATTGGTTAACAAGCTTGTTAAACTAATATCATTAAATCCTTTAGTTAATTTTTTTTTATGGAGTTCATCCATTTTTAAGATGATGTATTTTTGAATACTTCTTAGCATATTTGAGGTTAATTTGGAGGTGAAATATTTATGGTATGTCATATTTACTTCCTACTATTATCAGTGTTTGTGTAAGGACATGTAGGATTTACACAAACTAAAATTTATTGTATACTATTATAGTTTTGCATTTAGTTTATGTTTTCATAATGGATAAGGCATGTTTAGAGAGGCTAATCTGATTAGACATTTTTATATTCATTTTAAGCACTTGTCCCTTTGAGACCTCCATTCTTTTACATTATAAATTTGTAGAGGTATTTATTGTATATATTTTTTTATTTTTTAAACAATTTCTCTTTGACATATCCTTTCCCCTTTTTTGTATATATTTTTAGATATTTGTTGTTATCATTCAACCAAATTTATAATTGGTAATTTAACATTATTTATGGATGTAAATCTATGAGCATAAGCCTACAAGTTATAAATGTCTTTGTTCACATACATTTGTTGTAATCTTAGTCTAGATTCTAAGTAACTTATGTTCATTCTGATAGTGACAATGAATTGGGTGGAGTGGTCATTATGCCTAAGTTTATCATCTAGATTTGTGTTCTTTGAGCCTCTTGTGTATTATAGGTTGATTTAGGGTCTCTCCCCTTGGTGTAGTAGATGTTAAAACATTTAATGTCTAAATGGGCTAATTTAGACCTTTAGCATACTTTGGTTTATCATTAAATAATAATAATTTATTATTTATTAAACACGAAGTGAAAACCTCATGTAAATAAATAATAAAATATTATGATTTATTATTATCCAATTAAATTAAATGATTCTTGGGAAGGATGGACCCATTGGTTATAATGGTCATCTCCACTCATATTTATTATAAATAGGGTTTTATCCCTATTATATTATTTACTATGAACACACTCGATGAATTTGATAGTTGTGTGTGGTAAATATTTACAAATGTTTTGTGAAGGCTTATGTGAAGAAGTGAGAATGTAAGGCTTTGTATTGGGGTGTGGAGTTTCTCAATTTATTGAATATCATTGTTGTGGGTTTTTTACCTCTTGGAGGTTTTCCCACTTTAAATTCTTGTGTAATGTGCCAATTTCTATATTGTATATATATATTCTATTCTATTAATTTTATCATAGAATTAGAGCTATGAGATGATTGGGTGATTGTCAAGAGGTTTTTGTTAGAATATTCAAAGCTTTATCAAATATATTTTTTATTTATCTCAGCTTGGTATGATATTTTTTACACTTTGGAGGCACACTATATTTATTTTTTCAATCATTCTTTGCTTTGTGGAGCCCTAAAACTTAACATTGGGTCTTATAATACCTCCATCAAGAATCCAAAGCAACTAGAAATCAAACTCAAGCCTCCCTTTGGAACCATTTTGATAGAGGCAAGAAAACTCAAAAAAATGATTTTTTGTCAAAATTCAATTTTGTAAATTCCTCCATTGTTTAAAAACATTACGAAAGATTGGAACAAATTTCAAATATTTTGAGGGCTTGTACAAGTTTTTCAGCTCTCCTAAGCATCTATAGGGGCACCATACTCTTGCTTGGGCAACTCAAAATATTTAATTCTTCATAAAAAAAAAAATCATTTTGAGGGTTCAGTTGTATTTATCAAACAAAAATAGGAGGGTTGCTAAGTTTTCAAGAAAATATGAGACCTATAAAAGGATATTTGAGCTCTTAAAATTATACAAGGGTGCCATTGTGAAGCTATATGTAGCTTATCTTACATAGTTTTAGAAATTATTTATTAAATATTTTTTTATTTAAACATCAAATTATCTATGTAGACTTGTGGCCCCCACTTTCTTTGTCTTTAACTCTAAAAGTTAAAAAGAAAGTAATTGTTATTTACTGATAATTTTACATGCACAATAAATATTTATTTATATATTTTTTATTATTAAAAATCAAATAAAAAAATAAATATCAATTAGTGCATGTAGATATGTAATTGAACCCATAGATGAGTTGGTGATCCTAATTTTACTAAAATTTACAACTAAGAGGATCTCAAGTTCAAAACCCCTTGAAAACTATCTTTTTTGATATTCTTGGTTGTCTTGGTAAAATTAATTGCAATTTAATTTAAATTAAATTCTTTTTTTTTGGTTTGCATGCAAATGTTTCACGCGTCTAAAACACTAGTTAACCTGTCAAACTTGTTTCAACTTTCAACCTAGTGAATATTTTGACATGCATAGTCAGGTAACCAGTCGATATCTAAGTTTTGGCACCTTCCAAACACATTTACCTAGTTAATTGTATGTTTTAAAACTTAATACTATTAAGTTTATAACATTTTTAATAATAGTGTCTAGGTGATCGTTCTGAGTACAACTCTTTCAACACCTAATTTTATGCAATTCTAAATTAGGTTTTTGCATTATTTGGTATCTAAATTATGGAATTAAGTATAGTTGCACTTTTAATTTAGTTTATTTTAAAATCATAGTATAAAAAATCATTAAAAAGATTATTTTTCTTTAAATTGTTCTTACATTAGTATATTTTATGACACTTGTGACATCCTATTTTGTTAAAATATTTCACAATTGTTTTTTTGTTTATCATTAAATTGAATAATTATTGTGTTTTTTTACTTTTAAATTTGTTTTAATATCAAATTAAGTTAAAATTCACACTAAAAAGTTTCATTTATAAGCATTTATTTATTGTCTTATTTAAAGGGAAGCTATGACTTTGCCTCATTTTTACTTAGATAAATCTCAAATACTTAATGAAAATAACTATAATATATGGAAAATTTATGGTCTAAAATTTATAGAATATTATGATTGAGACTGGAAAAAACCCTTTTGGATGTTATGTGACCCCTAAACTTACCAAAGCATTTCAATAAAAATCATAGGAAGCTACGTCCATTATCTTGTAGAGTGTTAAGGATGAATTCCTTCTCCATATTGGTAATCAGGAGTATCCTAGCGATGTTTGAAAACTCTTTGAATCAATGCATGAGGAAACTTGTATCTTGAAGATTAATAAGGTAATATTTGAATTGCTAACTAAACCTATGAAAGGTGATAATAAAGTTGTGAATTTTCTTGCTAAAATTAAAAACATTAAAGCTCAGTTAGATGGATGTAATTATAATTTGATTCAAGATCAATTGATTTATTTTATCATTTAGTTAAATATTCATAAAAAGTTTAGAAATTTTATTTCAATTTTGAATTTTAAGTATCAAACTGATCAAAATATCTCAGACATTACCACCTTGTTTTCTCTCCTAATTCAAGAAGAGCAAGTTATGACCAATTTTGACTCTAAATAGAATGCCACTTAGACACTTCTCACATTAAATAGTATTTTTGATAGCACTAAAAACTATAAATATAACCTTAATTCTATTAAAGATACATACAAGAATAAGAAATCTAGTAATAATAATCATAAACCTAAGTTTAATAGAAATTACATTTTGTGTGGTAAATTTGGTCATAAGAGGGAAAGTTATAAAAAATAAGGATAAAAATAACAATCAAATTTTTAAAAATAAAAAAGGAAGAAATATAATCAAAACAAGTAGAAGAATCAAAACTTTAATCAGAATAACAATCAAAATTCAAATGTTATTGATTTATATGCTGCTTTATTTACTACAAATAAAAATGAGTAGATTTTAGATAGTGGTGCATCACACCATATGAATTTTTTATCTAATATTATTTATGATTTTAGATATATATTTGAAAGAGTTTATTTATGAGATAATTCTTTTTTAGAAGTAACTAAATAGGGGGAAATAATGTTTTCAAATGTTACTACAAATGATGTTTTCTATGTCCTAAGCTTAAAAAGAATTTATTATCTTATTCTCAAGTTACAGTTGATAATTTCATAGTAACATTACTTTAAAATATTTATTCCATTATAAATCAATCTGGTTATTTGATTGTTGAAGGTATTCAAAAGAATGATTTATATATCTTTTCTCCTTCTGCATGTTTTCTTTCATCACATAGTAAGAATAAATCTCAATTATGACATGAAAGATCAGTACATATTAATTTTAAAAGTTTATATGATATATCTGCAAATAATCTTTTTGTTGGAATTCCTTCTATCCCCTATCATCATGAAACTTGTGAGGTTGCTTATGTGGTAAGCAACATACTAACCCCTTTCACAAGAATCATGATGTGAATTTCTCACATATCTTAGAATTGATTTATAGTGATGTTGTAGGACCTATTGAAGTTATATCTCTTAATAGTTATTTGTATTCTATTACTTTTATTGATGATTTCACTAGAATGATTTGGTATTTTTTCATTTTTTTTTTGGAGGTGTTGTCTAAATTCAAAAAATTTAAAGCTAGTGTTGAAAATGCATCCAATTTTTCTATTAATAGATTAAGAAACAATAATGATGGTCAATATGTTAGTAAAGGGTTTGAGTTTTTTTGCATTAGTTTTAGTATTCAAAGGGAACTAAAATCTCTCTATTCCCCTTAGAAAAATGGTATTATGGAGAGGACAAACCACACCATCATAAATATGGTTAGAATAATGTTGTAATCTATAAATGTTCTTATGTTTTTATAAGATGAAGCCATGAATACTGTTGTGCATATTCTAAATAGATTCTTTATGAAATCCTTGCATCTGTCTACCCCTTTAGAAATGTGGACTAAAAATAAACCTAGTGTGGATCATCTTAAGATATTTAGTAGTCCTACTTCTATCTGTATTCCTAAAGTTAAAAAAAAAAGCTTGATCCCACTTCTTTTTCTTTCATTTTTGTAGGTTATGGAGGTAAAACAAAAGGTTTAAAAGTATATGATCATTCTAAACATGAGATCAATGAGAATAGAAATGTTCTTATTCTTGAAAAATATTTTTGTGAGTCTTCTATGGAACCTCCTCAGTGTTCTTCTATTGATGAACCTGACTCTCATGTTTCTCCTTGTGATGAAATAGATTTCCTTGAGGAAGTTGATCCAATTTTGGATAACTTAGATTCTGATGAACCCCCTAAGTTTTATATTCAATATAAAAGATCTAAATGGAAAAAATAACTCATTCAATCTTCTGATATTGATATCCTTAATAAATTATCTATAAGTTAACATTATTATCATGCATTAATGACTATGTATGAATGTGAACTATTTCTATCTGATTTTTGCTTTTTCTTAAGTGTCAAAAGAAGAAACTAGTTAATAAGGGTGCGGAAGAATACCTGTTGAATGTGCACATGTTGAATCTAAGTGATTATGAATATATCCTCTTTGGCTTGAGAGAATGACCTATAAATAAGAAAACATTAAAATAAATTTGTTTTTTATACAAGTAGATGGGTGGATTGCCTAGCATGAGGTAGATCCTAGAAATGAAAGTTTTCTAAGAGACTATCAATCCACCTTCTTTAAAACAATTAAGTGGAAATGATAAAATAAATATATTTGACTTAAATTATTATAAAAACAAAATAAAATACATCAAATTACAACAAATTAATTGATAAAATTAAGTTATTTGCTAAGTTAACCAAAATGAAGCAACTAGTTTGATTATACTAATGCTGAAAATTGGTTAACGCAAGGTTGTAGTTTTGGGTTTGGTAATTTGATAAGGGCAATAAGAATGGTTTGGTTGGGGTTGATTGAGATAATAAAATGAGAAGGATGTATGGTTGAAATTTTTTAAATATCAAGTAACTAAGGTAACAAAAGGATGAGGAGGAAAAGAGGGTGAAGGTAATAAAGGTGTAAAGAGCGAAGGAAGTAAATGGAATTACAATGGCAAAAATGGTAAAAGAGGTTTATGGATTAATATGGAAATTGGATTAAGTAGTATAGGCCAAGGTAATAAAATAAAGGACATAAGTAAATAAATGAAATTAAAACAACCAAATAAGATTACTTTGAGACTTGTTGATGTGGTTGATGTTGTAATGATATGATGAAGGAATCTCATGTCAATTTTGGTAGAGTTTCATTATTTTGAATTCTTTTCTTCCAAAATGTGGATGACCTATAAAATTATAACCTCCTTAAAATATAAAAAAAAGGATGTGAATAACCAAATACTAACTTCTAACTTAACCTTGGGTGAAGGAGAGGGGGGTATTTATAGCATTTGTTATTAAGAACCATGCCAAAAGAGGGAATAGTAGAAGTATGGCACCATTTCCTATGTGGTGCATGAATGAGTCAAAATATGAGGGTAGTGGGATTCCCACCTTGATCATGTGTCTCCCATTTAGGTTAGTGTGTCTTCCACCTTGTACATGAGTCTAATTTTGAATGAGAATCACGCACATAGATCTAAATGAAGCCAAAAGACTTTTCACCATGCTTTCTTGTCTTCATCCAAGCACTTAAAGAGATGCCCCAAAAAATGTGGTTCCATTTTCCATGTGGGTAATGTTGACCATTTTGGTCCTACACGTCAAAATGGGTCTCCTTTCTTTCCTTGCTATTCTGAGCCATCAATCTCGGATGTATTCCCCTTACTACAATTATGTCATTTCCCTTTGTAGTAGACCTGTTCTGTAAAGGGCCAAGTGAATTGATCTTTGTAGATGTTTTGGGTTGATCCAGAGGTTTTTCACTTTGGATAGTTGATTTGCACAAGCTTTTTAGTAAAGGGACTGGCCAATTTCCAGTGATACGAGTCTTTTGGTAGGCTTCAAAGGATAAAGTGCCCTTGTGAAGGGCAATCATGTTACAAATTGGACCATTTCAATAGGCTACAGAGGGCAATTATGGACCCAAAGGTGCCCTTGTGGAGGGCAGAGATCACCTTCAAGAAAATGACAAGGCTAAAGGGAAATTTTCCTTCAAAAAAGAGATCAAAGCAAAGGATTTATTATAAATTTATGTTTAAAGAAAATCCATGGCAAAAAGGCAAAGGTCTTTTAGACATGTTTGAAAGAAAATACAAGGGAAGAAGGCGAATTCCTTCAGACAAAATCCTGAAGGAATTCCTTCATACTTTTTATCTAAAGGAATTTGTCCAAAGAAAAAGACTCAAAATAAAGAAAGGGCCAAGTCATTAAGAAAGATTTCCTTTGGAAAAAATGTTTGAAGGAATTCCTTCAAAATTTGTCTAAAGGAATTAAGAAGACCAAGGCAACCTGAAGGAACCCGAAGGGCAAGTGCCCTTACGAGGGACTCTTGACTGCCAAAAAGGGGACCTTTACCAAGATCTGAAGGGACACCTTCCCTTCAAGAAGGAATAAATTACAAAGGATCAAAGGAATTGAAAAAGGTTGAAGGTTCAGTTGTAGAAAGATAAAGAAATTACCAAAGGCTTGATAGGTGCACGAACATCAAATTTAAGGCAGTAAACTAACCATTGGCTTTCAAATGGTGATGGGCCTATAAATGTCAAATTTATGGTGATTAAATATCTATTTGGTTTTTTAATAGTGATAAACCCATAGATGTCAATTTTGATGGGATGTGTCAGCCATTAAGGATAAGCCAAAGGACTAATGCCTTCACAACAAGTAGCTCGAAAGAGCTCGAATGGTGTAGGCTCGATGAAATTCAAAGGGGCATAAAACCTAAGGGAAACTTAGTGACCCACTGAGAAAGGATCCTGAAGAGCTAGAAAAAGACAAAAAGATAGCCTGAGAGTTGAGTTTCTAGGAAAGAGACAAGAAATAAAAAGGAAAAGGGGAACAAAATAGAGAATCCAAAACATGGCCATGCACACATACGATAACATTTGGAATGTTCCAAAAGATACACCCAACCAAGCACAAACATGAATTAAGTAGTCCAGGTGGAAAAAGAAGGTGTCGGTAGGAGAATTTATTATTGTGGGTGAAATAGTCTCCACCAAGTGGTTATCAAATAGTGCAAGCATTAAATGGTGTGGCCTATTTTTCTTCATTTATCATAGATGAGCAGACAGTCACATAAGTTTAATAAAGAGGGGTGGCCTTATCATTCAAATGATCAAGCAACCCATGCTTTTACAATGATATTTAATATGATTTAAATGCCAAAGTCAAGACTTGTGACTTCCCTATCATGGTCCCTTCACCAGACTTCCTCTTTCTAATGTATTGAATGCAACATGGGCCACTTGTTGAAAAGGGTGACATAGTCTTCTTTTTCATGCTATATATTGTAACCTCCCAAGAGAGGAAGATATATCTTAGCTTGTATGGTGAAGCCCTATAGGATTTTACCTTGAATCAAGACAGAGCATTTTTACCTCCATTTGATTTTGTACTTTTACATATGTCTATGGTTTTGTCTTGTATTAAGTCATTCTCTTTCATGCTTTCACAAAATGATTCTATCATGTCTAGTGTATAGTGAGTTTCTTCTTTTGCAGGTTAGCAAGAGGTGTCCACAACAGAGTATAGGTACATGTGAATAATTTGCCATAGTGTGTCTTAGAACACCTCTAGTAGTGTTTCTTCCCTATATCTCTAGAGGACCCCTTATTAAGCACTGATGCAGAAGAGTTTCTCATGTCAAATGAAGTGTATATTATCTTGTTCTTGGTGAAAAGTGTATGTCAAATCTAATTAAACCAACCATTTTGGTGCATCGCTACTTTAGTTTAGGTTCTATTTTTAGTATTTACTCTCTCTTTTCACCCCCCATCATTAGCAGTAGAAGTTAAAGACATCAGAGATGCATCAAAGGGATCTAGCCCTTATCTAGAGACTCTCCCCTCAATTTTTCTAGACCCACAATAAGAGGGGAGTCTCCATTGTGTCGCATGGAAGAGAGAAGCCTAGCCTTATTTTAAGGGTGCAATCTACAATGTCAACAATTTTTGGCATGCCTGGTGGGGTAGTTTATTCAAGGAGTTGAAGCATTTTTGGTGTGTTATTCAACCAATTAACCTTTAGAGGCATTTCAACCAACATCAATGGCAACTCTGAGTTGAATTAGATAGTTAAGCAGTCCTAGTGCCATCAAGAAATCACATTTTGGTATGTATAATTTCACTGATCAGTAGCATGGACCTTGTTTTCCTTCATATAACTTTGATCAAGCTCAGGTTATTCATGGCATTACCTTAATTAGCTCTCCTAGTTTCCCTTCACCTAGTGTAAGGGAAGTAATGTTGGAGTTTGAGAAGTAAGTGATAGAGATAAATAGATTGGAGGTGCAGGATAGATATCAACAAGAGCTTATGTATGAAGAGGAGTGCTTGTTTAGGCAAGCTCAGGCCTTGTAATCCATAAAGGAGGAAGTAAAAAAATAGAAGAGTCTATTCATTCAAGGCATTAACCTTGTGCGCCTTCTCCCATTCCAAAGTAGCCCCCTCATATTCTAAATAAATCCCCCTCTTGTGCACCAAATCCTTTCTACCAAATATCACTTGCCCACTCTAGCTCATCTGATGCAATAACCACTCCTGATCTTAATCCCTTACACCTAACTTTTCAGCATCAAAGGGAATTAGATAAACCCCCCATGGAAATGAACCTTCTCAATTCCTTAAATTGTGAATCCTCCTTTGAAGGGAATACCATGAAATGGCACAACTCTATTCTAAAAACTCTTCCTATACATCAACAATCTCTTCCTAATCTTCCTCAACCTCCTCAAGTCTTTCAACATGATGTCAAGATTCCAAGTTGTAGGAGGGAATACCATGAACCAGCTCATGGCCTTAGAAATGGTGAAGTTACTCCTACTCATGATGATCCTCATGATTTCCAAGAAAGGCTTTTCCAAGAGAATATAGCCAAGAAAATTGCAGAGTTGGAGTCTAGAATGAGATTCCTCAGCCAAGGTGTGATGGATGATTTAGACCAAATAGAAGATTCTATGTCTGAACACACCCCGTCTACACTCCTTCAATATAGCTATCAAGCCACATATGATATATATGAGGTGTTGGCCAAATGTAAGGAAGATAATCATTTCATTCTAGCTCAAGGATTGCCTCCTCTTCCAAATAAGTTTGTCCATCAACCCTCCACTCCATTCTTTCTCAAGGAGGAACCTATTTTGAAAGAGGCAAGTGAAGAAGAGAAGATCTAATTTGCACCTACCTAGGAGGCTATCATGGGTGACAATGAGGATGAGATCATCATGGATGCTCCCTTTGAAGACATCATCAACAATGGAGAAGACATAGGTCATGTATACATGTGGATGTTCCAGCAATATGAAGAAGTTGACAAACCTTATTTGTCAACAATAGATGATGAGGAAAGTAATCATGGTGAGCTCTCTCTTCCCTTGTTTGATTAACTTCCTTGTTTATTTGATGAAGAGAATGACCATGCCATGGAACCCAAGTTGGAGGAGGATCAGGAGCATGTCTAGGAACAACTAAAAACTCTAGTCTTTGAGCAAAAAAAGGAGAGGCTTGTCCATCTTGATGAAAGCTTTGAAGAAGAGAGCCTTGAACAAGAAGGTGATTTTCTATGGGACGAGCAATTAGTTTGTGATCTCATTTAAGACATCACAGTAGTCACCTTTATTCAAAAAAGCCATGAGGAAGTAGAAGATAAATTTGATAATCTCTTCAATGAGGCAGAAGGGAATAAGTCAATCCATGATACATATCAAGGGGGTTATGAGCTAGATGATCCCTATGATGATGAGCCAACACCCATTGACTTCTTGGTGAGATACACTAGCATGAAGTGCCAGCATGAGGCAAGCTTCCAAGCTTTCAAGAGAAAGATGAATACATATATGTTGGAAGCATGTTTGACCTAGATTCATTTGGATACAAGCCAATGAAGGTGGAAATAAGAAGAGCAAGTCAACAAGTCTCCTTTCCATTCAGCCACTTGTCTGGCACCATAAGTTTTCTTGCCATGAAGGAGAATTAAGAAGTTTTTCCTTTGATCCAAGAGGGAGGAAAATATACCTAGTTAGTTGTACATAATAGTTTGCTTTTAGTTTTTATTTCCCTATTTTCCCTAAGTGTTGTTTACACTGGTGTTTTTTAGCCTTTGTTGTGTGTGTTTTCCTTTGTGTTTGAGGTAAATATTTGTTGGTTCATAAGTATTTACAATGTTTTTTCTAACTCTTTCAAGCTACATCTTGACTCCATGCCCAATGGACTTTGAGGCTACCAATATTTTTAAGCATAACTTGCAAGCTTCCCCTGGGAATTGCTAAATTTGTTGACCATTTTAGTCCTATAGGCCAAAATGGGTCTCCTTTCTTTCCCTATTATTCTAAGCCATCAATCTTGGATATATTCCCCTTACTGCAATTATGCCATTTCCTTTTGTAGTAGACCTATTTTGTAAAGGGATAAGTGACTTGAGATTTGTAGATGTTTCAGGTTAATCTAGAGGTTTTTCACTTTGGGCAGTTGATTTGCACAAGTCTTTCAGCAAAGGGACTGGCCAATTTTAAAGGATATGAGTCTTTTATTAGGATTTGAAGGACAAAGTGCCATTATGGAGGGTTATCGAGTTACAAACTGGACCATTCTAGTAGGTTGTGGAGGGCAATTATGGACCCAAATGTGCCCTTGCGGAGGGCAGAGAGCACCTTCAGGAAAATTACAAGGCCAAAGGGAAAGTTTCCTTTCAAAATTAGATCAAAGCAAAGGATTTCTTTAGACTTTTTGTCTGAAGGAAATCCATGGAAAAAATGCAAAGGTCCTTTGGAAAAAATGTCTGAAGTAAAATACAAGGAAGGGAAGAAGGTGAATTCCTTTGGATAAAAGCTCGAAGGAATTCCTTAAGAATTTTTGTCCAAAGGAATTTGTCTGAAGAAAAAGACCCAAAACAAAGAAAGGGCCAAGGCATGAAGAATGATTTCCTTCAGATAAAATGTCTGAAGGAATTCCTTCAAAATTTGTCTAAAGGAATTAAGAAGACCAAGGCAGCCCAAAGGAACCCGAAGGGCAAGTGCCCTTGTAGGGGACTCTCAGCTACCAAAAAGGGGACCTTTTCCAAGCTTCGAAGGGACACCTTCCCTTCAAAAAGGAATAAATTTCAAAGGGATAAAGGAATTAAAAAAGGCTGAAGGTTCAGTTGTGGAAAGCTGAAGAAATTGCCAAAGGGGTGATGGGTGCATGAATGTCAAATTCAAGGCATAAAAATAGCTATTGGCTTTCAAATGGTGATGGGCATGTAGATGTCAAACTTATGATGATGAAATAGCCATTTGGTTTTTGAATAGTGACAGGCCTATAGATGTCAATTTTGATAGGATGTGTCAGCCATTGAGGATAAGCCAAAGGACTAATGCCTTCATGATAAGTAGCTCAAAAGAGCTCGAATGGTGTAGGCCTGAAAAAATTTAAAGGGGCATAAGACCTAAGAAAAACTCATTGACCCACCGAGAAAGGTGCTCGAAGAGATATCAAAAGACAAAAAGATAGCCTAAGAACCAAGTTGCCAAGAAAGAGACAAGAAATAACAAGGAAAAGGGGAACAAAATAGAGAATCTAGAACATGGCCATGCACACATACAACAACATCTAGAATGTTCTAAAAGACACACCCAACCAAGCACATACATGACTTAAGTATTCCAGGTGGAAAAAGAAGGTATCAGTAGGAGAAGTTATTTTTGTGGGTGAAACAATCTCCACTAAGTGGTTATCAAAGAGCACAAGCATTAAATGGCATGACCTATTTTTCTTCATTTGAGCATGGATGAGCAGATAGTCATATAAGTTTCATAAAGAGAGGTAGCCTTATCATTCAAATGATCAAGCAACCCATGCTTTTACAATGACATTTAATATGATTTAAATGCCAAAGTCAAGACTTGTGGCTTCCCTAACATGGTCCCTTCACCAGACTTCCTCTTTCTAATGTATTCAACCCAACATGGGCCACTTGTTGAAAGGGGTGCCATAGTCTTCTTTTTCATGCTATATATTGTAACCTCTCAAGAGAGGAAGATATCTCTCAGCTTGTATGGTGAAGCCCTGCAAGATTTTACCTTGAATCAAGACATAGCATTTTTATCTCCATTTGAGTTTGCACTTTTTCATATGTCTATGGTTTTGTCTTGTGTTAAGTCATTTTATTTCATGCTTTCATAGAATGATTCCAACATGTCTATTGTATTGTGAGTTTTTTATTTTGTAGGTCAGTAATAAGTGTCCACAATAGAATATAGGTGCATTTGAATAGGCTACCATAGTGTGTCTCAAAACACCTCTGGTAGTGCTTCATCCCTATATGTCTAGAGGACCCCTTATTGAGCATTGATGTAGAAGAGTTTCTCATGTCAAATGAAGTGTATATCAACTTGTTCTTGGTGAAAAATGTATGTCAAAGCTAAGTAGACCAACCATTTTGGTGTATCACTACTTTATTTTAGGTTCTATTTTTAGTATTCTCTCTCTCTTTTTACCCCCCATCATTAGTAGTTGAAGTCAAAGACCTCAGAGATGCATCAAAGGGAGCTAACCCTTATCTAGAGATTTTCCCCTTAGTTTTTCTAGACCCACAGCAAGAGGGGAGTCTCCATTGTGCTACATGGAAGAGAGAAGCCCAAACTTATTTCAAGGGTGCAATCCACAATGTCAATAGGTACATGAATGATTCAAAATATGAGGGTGGTGAGATTCCCACCTTGATCATGGGTCTCTCATTTGGGTTGGTGTGTCTCCCACCTTGCATATGAGTCCAATTTTGAATGGGGATCATGTACATGGGTATAAATGAGTCCAAAATACTTTTCATAACCATTTATTATCTTCATCCAAGCACTTCAAGAGATGCCTCAAAAAATGTGGTGCCATTTTCTATGTGGGTGTATGAATAAGTCAAAAAATGAGGGTGGTGGGATTCCCACCTTGATCATGTGTCTCCCATTTAGGTTAAAAAGTCAAAAATGAGAGTGCTCTTTTTCTTTTCCAAATCATGAAAGAGGTGGGTATCCCATTTTGAAGGCCACTTTCATGTGTGAAGACAAAATACATGTTTAATAATGGCCTATTAATGAGAAATTCACCATATTTTAAGGGGGGACCCTTGTGATGCTTAAATGAAGTCATTAAGCACCTTGAGAAAGGGTCTCAAGTGGGGTACAATGTCCCACATCAAGACACCTCACTTTTAAGCCATGTCACTTACCATATCACCTCTCAAATCACCTTCCATATCACTTGCCATGTCACCATGAATAGTGATAGTAGGTCTCATAGTGAATAGTACTTTTGAATAGTATTATGTGAATAGGATAATAGTGATCTGGTTAGGTAAATAGAGGTTGGTTAAGGGTTAAAAAGGTTTAGGGGGACTTTAGGGGTCCTTGAGGAATTTAATCGTCAAAAACTATAATTGTGCAATTTTTTAGTGTCTATATTTTGCTCTTTTTTATTATGCAGCTTTGAATTAATAAGATGCAAAATAAAAATGAATCACTTGGTTAAAAGTTAGGGTGATCCAAGTATGGGAGGAGGTGTTCCCCCTCAAACTTAGTGTTGATGAGGAAAGGTTGAATCAGGTACATGTTTGATAAGTAGTTGGTGAGGAGGCATGAGGTGGTGCCATAAGGTAGCTGGGCATGTAAAATGCCAATGGGTTCACAAAAGGTGACTAAGTGTGATAGTCAAGATTGTGCAAAGACTAAAGTGGCCAATTTTGATAAGAATAAGGTAAATTTCTAGATGGACATACAATAAGGTAATCGATCCACATTGTTAGTCATAGTTGATTATATTAAGCCAATCAAATTATCTAGACAAGGTCAGTGTTTTTCATAGGCATCCAGGGTAGGAAGTGCTCTTGTAAAACTATATAAATTATTTGGTTACACATGAGGTGAGGTGTAAAAAGTGCAACATAGAAAGAATAATTAGTGTAGTCAAAAGGAGGCAAGGTCATCACAAAACATGTGAAGAGGTTGGGTCAAAAATGGCCAATGTCAAGTGGATGAGGGCAAGTGGATTGGTTGGCTAGAATGGGGTGGGTGAGTGGAATCCATATGCACTAGGCAAGTAGACACTACCTACATAGTTCCATGGACATAATGTCTAAAATGAACTTCAATCCTAATGTAGTTCTTTTGAGGTGGGGAGTGTTGGTTAACTTGGCTACCCCAATTTGATGTGTCATGTAGTTAGGTTTGGTTGAAGGATATTGGAGAAAAGGAATCTTGAAAGGGTGGAAAATATGGATATCAAATTGTTTGTTGATTGGTTTGGTAGAAATGGTAGATGATATTACCTAGGAGTTAATTAGATGATTGCTTCAACTATGAAAAAAGAATTGATTGCCATGGATAAGCAGATTCAAGAATGAAATTTCTACCACCATTTGTTAAAAAAATGGAGAAATATGATTTACTAGGCTTTAGAAAATATGGGACTACTCGAATTGCCATGCTGACCTAACGCATTCTTTCATCACCATCTAAATAAGATGACATTGTGTACACTCCCTAATAATGTTGTTAATAGGCTATGGAAGGGTATTATTCAATGATTCAGGGAAGAAAAGTAGTAGAGTGGGTAAATGAGAAGTGGTGATGATTTGAACCATTGACTCCAAAGTCAATGGGGACCTAAAATAAGTAAGCATTGAGTTTTGAGGGAATTTAGAGAAATACTCTAAGGGGTTTTAGAATATGGAGCGAGGTGAATAATAATAAATTTAAATGAGGGAGCAAGTTGAAATAGGAAGGAAAATAAATGGTATAAATGGAAACTTAAGAGAGAAAATAGAAGAATAATGTACAAAGATAGACAAATTAGGGAGTTGAAAAGGAAGGTGGGATAAATAGGTCTAAAAGAGACTAAGGAGGAAAATAGTTTGGTGGAAGAGGGGAATCCTATAGTGGGTTACTAGGTGGAATACGATTAAAGAGTAAGGCTATTATAGTGCATAGGAAGATGTAAGATGAGTAGGTAAAATTAAGGGAAATTATTGGTTGGGAGGTAGGTCATGTGATAGGGTATAACTAGCAGTCATACATGAGTACCTCAAATCTTCCATTTGAAGATGGGTTTAGTTTTGATTCTAACATCTCTAAAAAAAGGTTCAAAATAGGTAAGACTAGAGGAGGGGGAAGGAATATGTATCGTAATAGCTTATGGTGCTCATGCTCGCTTATAGGTTGTATGAGCTTGAAAGCAAGGTCAATTATGTTATAGAATCATAGGATCGATATATATCTCATAGTAAATCAAAATTGAATGGAAGACATTCATGGCCATAGCATGTTATATGTTGTGATCATATAAGCTCAAAATGGTTAGAGGGTTTAAAATGGAAAAAAGTGATAGATAGGGTGAAAGGATTAGTTAGAGAGGGAAAAAAAGATCTAGGCTTAACATGCAAAGGCATTAAATAAATAAAGGGATTCACTTGAAGTAACGAACCTAACCAGATTTTGTGCATTAAAGTAAGGGCATGGAAGACACGAGGAAGCAGACAAGGAAATGTACGTATAAATGGTACAACTAGTGACCAAAATCTAAAGAGGTAGAGGTTGAATGGAAGAAAATAAAGGGGATCCAACAAGGGATAAGGTGAAGGTGGAACAAGAGATGGATGAAGAGATAGGTGAAGAAAATAACAAGGTCACATATAAAGATGAAGGTGGAGAAGGATGGAAGGAGCTAGGCATGGACATATAGGAGGAAAAAAAGCAAGGTTAGGATGAATAAGGAGTGTCCTCAAGATGAAAAAAATGAAATGAAATGGAGAAAAGGGAGAGGATGGTGGAAAAAAATGAAAGGGAATGAGATGAAGATAAAGGAAGAATTAAAGTAAGGATATAAAGCATGGATACTCACACAAATGAAAAAGATAAGTGAGTACCAAGATATAAATAATAAAAGGGGAATGCGAAAGGCAAAAGGCAAGAATAAATAAGAAGAAAAGGGACAATTATGGACGGTTTCTCAAAGGATAAGTACCCAAGTAGAAACTAGTTATGGAGGAAAAAAAGAAGACAAAAGGGATGAAAGGATGAAAATAAAGAAAATAGGATGAATGGAAAATGGGAAAGCTAGGAAGAGTGGAAAAATTATAAAAAATTATGGTACACAAAGAAAAAGTGTAGCAACAGAAGAAATAGAAAGATTTCAAGATGCACAGTATGATGTGGAATTGGTGGGGAATTGAGAGTGATGAAGAGGGTGTGATAAATTGACAAGGACAAGGAAAAATGATGAATATTGCAAAAGAAGACAAAGGAGATAGGGGAAAGGTTGGTAAAAAGTGGAGAGAGAGGCAAAAAATGCAAAAAGTGGGTGGTAAAGTGAGTCGTGAAGCATGCATAAGTAAAGGTGTTGGGGAGGCCAATGAAGTAGAGTAGGTGGTGACTTTATGAGAGATAAGAGGGGCCAATGATGAAGGATGTAAATCCTTGTGTTAAAAGATATTGAAAAGCTTAAGGGAGGGAGGTGGTGAGGAGATAGGTATAGGTGTGGAGGAAAATATATTAGGTGAGAAGGGTTAATAAATTAAAGGATGTGGTCGAGCTGACCTTAGTAAATAAGCATTGTCTACATAGTCCAAAAATACCTCAAGTTAATTTAGTTCTCCTAGTAATGGGAAAAAAATTAAGAGAAATTATTAGATGATGTTAAAATACAAGGATTATAAGAAGAATCTAAAGCTTCCCTGACATAGGATGCCCTAGACAAGAGGGTGTTATTAACAATAGAAGTTAATGAGAAGGAAAAGGGGAGGGTAATTGGTTGTTAGTGGTCAAACTTTTAGGACTATATAATGTAGAGAAATAATAATGAAATAAAGATAGAATTAAAATTCATAAAACACAACAAAATAGAGACACAAATTTAATGTGGTTCACCCAATATGGGCTACATCTACATAGAAATTGCCAGTCCTTCTTATTATTCAATCTAATAAATAAAGGAAAAAACCTAAAATACATCCACTACAATATCCTCTTCACTCTCTCACCTTTTTTTTCCTGATCATAATGCCCTCATATCAAAGGAGGGTTACAAATTAGGGTAAAAATACACTAACTTAATTTCTACCGTTAGATCTAAAATCTAATAGTAAGCAGTCCATATTAACTACAAAATTATAATATTTTATAATGCATTTTTCAAAAAAATTTGCTTCAAGGGTGTTGTCCCCAAATCCCTACTAGGGGGGTTCTATAATAGGTCACCCCTCCCATAAAACCCCATGGCAGTCATAGTAGGGGGTGTTATTAGGAACTAGGCATTAAAATAAGATCAGGCTCCACCATCTAACATGAACTACCCTTAGAAGTTAAGCAATGCCTACATAGTCGATGAATATTAGGCTAATGTAGTTTAACTAGTGTTAGAAAATAGAACTCAAATTGGCTACCCTAATTTAATGGACCACATGGGTAAGTTTGGACTGATGGATAAGGTTTTGTAAAATAGAAGTTTTGGGTTTTGATGAAGGTGATGGTGTAGATTGGTCAATAGTTACCATAATGATCCCACATTTAGTAGGATGAGAGACACAAATGGGTAAGGTAGGATAAATTAGAAGGGAACACAATGATAATAACCATAAATAGCCTTCAATGGAGCTAATCCAAAGAAGAGGTGCCTTTGTAAGGAGGTTGCACCTTTTAAAATTATGTGAGGGTATAAGTACAATGTTGGCATCTATCACTATGAGAAAAGTTTTAGGAGTTGGGTGTCTATCAGGATTTGCATAGTCATGTTGGTGAAAGGTCATCATCATTAAAAGCCAAGTTTTAAGGCCAGTAGTAAAGTGATGACTTGCAAAGAATTTATTTGATGACTAAGTAGATTCTATGAGTTATAAAATTGGTAGTGTGGTGAGTGATAGAGGATGGACCCTGCTTGACCCAATAAATTGCATGGGTATGCTAAATGAAAGGTGGTCATGTCTGCATCCTCTATCCCAATTCCTTAGAATTAATGGCTTGGGGTTCTAATTAGAAGAGGCCTTGGTAGCAGGGAGTTACGCGGTCAAGGATATTGGTTATATAGTTAGATGAAATGGGGAAGTGTCCACAATGATAAACATTTGGGAGTTACCACCATCAACAACAGTGGCATTTTTGAAGGCATGATAATTACAATGGCCCATGGTTGGAAGCCAATTTACGTCAACTAGGCTAAAGGTGAAAATGATGAAAATGACCACCAGTCCCACAAGGATCATAAGATGACAAAGAAAGGAAAAACATTGGATGTGGATTGGATGATAAGGGCAATAAAAAGATATCATGACAGTGCATAATGGCTTTATTGAGATGACCAATTAGATTTAGGGTGACATGTCCATATAAAAAGGTAAGTAGACATGACCATTTAAAGTGGGAAGATTGTTAAAGGGAATCAATGACATCATATGACCTTCCCCATTGGTGGAATGGAGAATCATGTCGATGAGGAAGAATGGTCATGTATTTTATTTAAAGAATCATAATAAAGACAAGTGTCTATCATTGAGTTGTTTGGTTTTTCAGGTTATAGAGAGTGTAGAGAAATACACAAAGTCGAAGATGGTAAATAATGGGAATAAAAGTGGAGATAATCATCAACCCCCATGACCCCAAATAATCAATATGGTGAATGTGCAAATATAATGGATATTACAACATTAATGGCAATAATAGAAGTATTGCTAGATCAATAACAAGAGGAAAAACACCGACAACCCAAGATTAAGCCTAAAATCTTATCTCTATAGTAATAAAGAAGGTGATAATTTCACTATGTAAGATTAAAGGCTAGAGAACATGACCATCATCCTATATATGGAGGGAACCCTCACTATCTAAGGGGATATTCATTGACGTAATAATTGGTGATACCTATGCGAGTAGAACAACCAAAGTAGAGGGATCCAATGGTTGTGATAGGCGAGTAGGGTAAAATACCCAGAGTGGAATATTATTCTCATCCTATGGTGATGAATGTGGAAGAGGAGAATAGAGCACACCCTTTAGTAACTACTAAGACATGGAATGTTATGGATGTTAGTTTAGGGAGAAATCAAGTAGAAGGATGGTTAAACACAAATCTAGAGTCACCAGACAATCAACCTAGTGCTTAGGTAGGAAAATAATGTATGTAGGGGACTTAGGTAAAGTTTGGATAGTCTGATAAATTTTTATGTGCCATGCGAATCCTCACACCCAAAATAAAATATTGCATAGTTTGTTGTAAACATGTACAAAATGTGTTGGATGTCACTAGTCGAATGTTATCATGCTTAAGGTTGTGTGGATATTTATGAATGTTATGGTTATGGTTATGATTTGTATGGTTATGGTTGTTGTAATCTCACTTAATGTAAAAATATTATTATTTTTGTTGCAACACTAGATGGTAAAAGTCATGATGAAAACATCAACCAAGCACATTAAGATAAGAATAGGGCATAATTTTTTGTTTTTGGTAAAGAATGAAAACATACCCGAAGTGGGATTAGCTTAATGAATATAAGCCCTTCAAACACTATGCATGAGAAATCATGAATTGATAAAAAAAAGGTTTCTTGATCACAAGGTGTCAAGTAAGCTCTAAATCCCTTGATTTACAACTAGTGTAAAGGGAAGATGGGTGATAGGTGGTGTGAAGGGTAATGGGTAATATGTATAATAACTTCATGTGAATTAGATTGTCCCTTCTATAGGTGGCCTAAGAATGGTAATATAAAATTCCATGTCATATGATATATGTAGACTAATCAATGTGAGAAGTCTACATGTGAAAGCTAATTATAGCTTCCAACTTATTATGTTGCTTGATAACTGATTGTAACTTCAGATTTTGTTGTGATAGTAGGTATTTTGATATATTGTTGTATATGGGAAGCTGATTGATGCGAGAAGATTCCAATAAATTTCTCTACTTTTGACAAAGTCAAATTAACCATCCTTCAAGAGAGTGGTCTAACATTATTTAATTTTTGTAATGCTCTTGATAGTTGTCTTTTAAGGAAGCAATCTATCTTATATTTGAAATTTTTTTTGGACAACTATCCTTCAAGGGAACAATCTGTAATGCTTAACATATTGACCCAAGTAGTATTTTAGTATCCAAATTATTTTTGAATGCAATGTTTTTAGACATGGACAAGTCTAATTAGGTTTAAAGGTTTACCTTTATGAAGGCAAAATTTTAACACAAGAAGGTTAATGATATGAAAAGATGTGGTTTTTAAGAGACAATGACCATGGGATTCCATCTTGTTAGAGATGAAAAGTATCCATGAGAACCATGATATGGGTAGAGCCATGGTACCCACATTTAGGATTAAGCTATGACTATGATGGTTAATCACATGATTCTATGTTATAATCAATTGTCCAAAAAAGGAGAGGAGAAAGATGGGTGAATGTTAAAATCTCATAATCAAGGGATGAGCTTAAGTTATACAAAAGGAGTGATCTTGATCCTTATTTAATAGAAAAATAGATGCAGATGAAAAGCATTGAGAGGTTCAGGTTCTAGTTTGCCTTTGAGAGAGGATAAATGATAAGCTCTCGATCCATACTTATGGGTAATGATGTATGGTCCAAGCCAATTGAAAACAAACTTGCCTCGTTTACTCTTCTCCATGTTGGTCACGTGTTGGTTTTATTTTAGAATGAGGTCTCTAATATTGAAGTCTCATTTTTTGAGATACTTTTTATAATCAAATTTGATACACTCTTGATAGGTATGGAGGTGGGTAAGGATTGATAAATGATGATCATCAAGTAGCTCAAGCTGAACTAAATGGTGTTGATGATAATCTTCTTTAGAAATAAGATTTTGCAAAGATATGTAAAGAAAGGGAATTTGGACTTCAAGAGGCAAGAATACCTTTGATTCAAAGACTAAATAGAAGGGAGTAGCACCCATAGAGGTTTGAATGTTAGTATGCTAGGCCTATAAGGTGAATGAGATGTGCAAGTACCAATCCCAATATGAAGAACTAAAAAATTTTGCTAGTATTTTGTTAAGGATTTTATTAGAGGCTTCCATCTATCCATTTACTTATAGTCATTAAGGTGAGGAAGATCTTAAATTGATGCCAAATGCATCACATAAACCTTAGACTTGTTTATTTTTGAATGATTTACCATTATTGATGATGATCTTATGAGGAATGCCAAAGCAGTAGATGATATGATGGTTGATAAAGTTGACAATATTCTCCACTTTGGTCAAGATAAGAGGAATAGCTTCCACCCACTTGGTGAAATATTTGGTGGCTATGATAATGGAGCTATACTACTGCAAAGAATGGGGGTTGATTTCTCCAATGAGATTAAGCCCTCATTATGAGAAACGCCAAAAGTCCTTAGATACTTGGAGGCCATTAGCTAGTACATGATGTAAATTAGCATACTATTGACATTTAGCACACTATTTTTCATAATCACAATAGTATTGGTTGAGAGTGGGATAATAGTAACCAAGGTAATGGATATGTTTAATGACCAATATACCACTAAAGTCTCCCCCATAGATCCCATCATGTGTTTCCCTAATGGTGTGGAAAGCTTCATGGATGCATAGGAAAAAAAGGAGACCATCAAAACCATGTTTGTAAAGGATTTCCCCTAGTATGGTGTAACGAGATGTACTTTGAACAAACTTTCTATGGGCATTCCTAGAGAGGTTAGGAGGAACGATGCCTAGGTTGAGGTAGTTGAAGGTTTGGTCATACCAAATGTTGGATGGGGATTCTTCCACATTAAAAATGGTAGGGAAGTCAGATTAGATATAAGAGGGTGTGTTAAAATGATTAATGGTGATAAATATTTTAGAGTTGGAAGGATGAGAAGGTATTTAGGAAGTAAGGTAGGCCATTGTATCCATGAATTTATTGGTAGATTAGAGAACGGATTGGACTAGGTAATGTTTGAATGATGTTAAGAGTTTGTCAACTAAAAGTTTATATTTTTTTAAGACATCATTCTTACATTGATAGGATCCATTGACCTGGTTGACCACAAGCTGGGATTCACCAAAGACATATATTTTCTTAATTATTAAGGTTAGAATAGTTTAGAGACCTATCACTAGGACTTCATACTAAACCATATTATTGGTGCATTCAAAGTCAAGTCTGAAGGAGAGATGAAGGGGTTCTCCATAAAAAATAATGATAATAAATCTGACACCCCCTCCTTGTTGGAACTTTGATCCATCGAAGAACATGGTCATTTGGTAGATTATGTCCTCTTCTTGAAAAAGAGTCATGATAGACTCATTTGAAAAGGCAAGAGGAGGTGGTTAGTTGTTTGGTAAAAAAGCTTTAGCCAATTGGTTGGCAATGACCTACCCTTTAGTTGACTTTTACTAAAGGAATTCAAGGTAAAATTTAGCTAAGAGCATGAGCCACTTATCCATACAATAATTTTGGTATGGTTTAGAGTGCATATAATTGAGTGGGTCGATATTAGTTATGACATAGGTTTTATGGTTAAGAAGGTAGTGGTAGAGTTTAGTGGCCATGAAGGTCAATGCTAAGCATAGTTTCTCGATATGTGTATACCAAGTGTTATATTCTAAAAGTGTGTGGCTAATGTAGTATACATATTTCTCTTTGTGTTTTTCATCTTGGTGAGCCAGCATTTCCCCTAGGGAATGGTTGGTGGCAGAGATATATAGGTAAAAGGGGTGGTCATCCTTAGGAGGGGTGAGAATAGGTGGTGAAAAAAAGTACTATTTAAGTAAAACAAAGGCATTTTGATAATTTCAATTCTATTTGAAAGAGACATACTTCTTTATAAGGTGATGGAAAGGTTAGAACCAATCTAAAATTTGGGAAATGAAATGGTGAATGGATTGAAGTTTTTCCTACATGTTATAGAGCTATTTAAGGTTGGTTGGCAGAGGCATGTCCAAAATTTCTCTAACTTTATTAGGGTCTACTTCGATTCTATGAAGAGAGATGATAAAGTCAAGAAGCTTTCTTGAAAGGACCCCAAAAATGCATTTCTTGGGATTAAGGCAAACATGATAATGAATGAGGCATTTAAATATGATCATAAGAATAGTCAAGTGATCTTTTTAGAGTTTGGATTTCTTGAGAAGGTCATCCACATAGTCTTCTACAATCTTATGGATGATATCATAGAAGATATAAGTCATGGCATGTTGGTAGGTTTCCCTAGTGTTCTTTAACTTGAAAGGCATGAATCTATAGCAAAAAGTTCCCCAAGGGGTGGTAAAGGTAGTTTTGTGCTGATATTCAAGAGCAATCAAGATATGATTATAACCCAAAAACCCATCCATAAGAGATAACATCTCGTGGTGAGCTGTAAAATTAATAACTTGGTCAATGCTAGGTAGATGAAAGTCATTCTTGGGGTAGGTGAGGTTAAGGTCACGAAAGTCCACACAAATGTGTAGATCCTCAGTGACTTTAGTGATAGGTATGATATTTGAGACCATTAGGGGTAGTCAATGGGTTGAATTAAGTTTATAGATAGGAAACACTAAAGCTCTTCTTTGAAGAGAAGGTTTATACAAGGATGTATGCATCAAAGTTTCTTTTTAATAGGCTTGGCATCATGATGAGTGACTATGTTATGGGTAGCAATGGTGGGGTCAATCTTAGGTATATCACTGTAATACCAAGTGAATGCTATATTGTGGTCTTGGAAGAAAGAGGAGACGTCTTTAAGTTCCTTAGTATTTAATCATTGGCCCAATTTGACAAATCAGGGGTTATCTAGAGTGCCCAAATTGATATATATGGTGAATTCACTCGACATGGTTGAGGCCTCAAGGGGAAGGGATTTGTGGATTGAAGAATCATTTGCACTGAGATAGGTATGAATGGAATCATCGTCTTGACATTGGATGGTGTTAATGGTAGGAGAATTTTTCTCTACCATTTCAGGGTGTACTAGTGGAAAGACTTTGGTTTGGCAACCCTTTTGGTAGATGAGAGGGCCCAAACTAAAGGTATTGACTAGAAAATAAAAGTTAGGGGGGATGATATCAAGATATTTAGGTATGGAAATTGGTTAGGTTGGTGAGGATGGGATATCTTTTTCCATGGTGGAAAATGGTTTGGGTAAATTGGTGGGTTCTTTAGGTGGTTTATACCCAAGGCCAAATGACTCATGAGGTTGCAAAGTTTTGATATAGGGTAACTCATGAGGCTCTTGTTCAAAGTGATCAAAGCCAAATCCTTTCCAATCACATCTATTAAGATACAACTTTGTGAAATATGATTCTTTAAGACAGGAAAATTTAGAGGTAAATTATTGGATGGATGAAATAGTGGTAGGGGATAGAAGTGGCTGATCAAGTCCCCCATAAATAAAATTTGTTTGATGGTTAAGGAGCCCAAAAGGGATTATGGTTACAATGTTAGGGTTGTAGGAAGGGTCATGTCTAGGATTCTCATATTCTTGGCGAGTAGTGAAGACAACTAGGGCTAAGAGTCTATATTCCTTGAGGGAAAGATGTTGAATTGTGGGTGTCATGGGGTTATCTATAGGAATATAGGAAGAAGGGATAGATGAGCTAGTAGAAGATTCATCAACATTTGGTGTAGAAGTGTCATAGGTTTTGGTTGGTGGGGTTATGTCATTAGAAAATGGTTGTGAGGTGGATGAAGCAAGAAGAAGGATGTCATTATGCTGATATGTCATATTTCAATATGTGAAAGGACTAAGGTCAGCTTTAATAGTCACAACTTTCCCTTCATTCTCAAATTTGAAAAATCAATGTAAGGTGGAAGGGACATAACTCATGGCACAAATCCAAGGGTGTTCGAGTAAAAAATTATATTATAATTCTCCTATAACATAAAAAAATTTGAAAATGGTATGAGGCCCTACAAAGATATGGAGGACAATTGTGCCTAAGGTAGTAGCCATGGCATCATTAAAAGAGCAAAGGACTACTATACTTTTACACATGATGTTCATGGATAAGTGTAGCTGGTCATAGGCATGGGAGGAGATAATATTGACTCTATCTCTTCCATCAATCATCACCCTTTTGATGCAAGTTTGATTAATGTATGTTATAATGAAGAGGGGGGAATCAGGATCTTCTAGATGAATGGAAGGTATTTATAAATTTTTGAAGGTGACGAGGTTAGAAGTTTGAAGGGTACCAACAAAGGTAGTTAAAGGTTGAGGGTCATTGGGTTGGACATCGATGGATTGTAAGGCTTATATGAGTACTTGGTGGTGATGGGGAGAGGTAGAAACTAACTCATATAAGCTCATTTTTGTTCGAGTTTAGTGAAGCTGCTTGAGGATATCTTTCTAGATGGATATTACATATGGGTTAGGGTATGGAGGGTCATTGGGTTGGACCTTGATGGATTGAAAGGATTATATGAGTACTTGGTGGTGATGGGGAGAGGTAGAAAATAACTCATATAATCTCATTTTTGTTAGAGTTTGGTGAAGCTGCTTGAGGATAGCTTTCTAGATGGATATTGCATATGGGTTAGGGTATGGAAGGTTATATGGGGAGGCACTTAAGATAGACATCTTGAGTTTATTTGATGATGGATATGGTTGGGTATTGTTGGCTTAGGAGTTTGGGGAGGGATAATTCTAAGGATTGGATACCGTAGCCTTTCCTTTATCCTTATGTTGTGATCTTATGACCACATTGATTGTATGGATAATAAGAGAGGTTGAGGTAGTAGATTTGTCTGACTTGCCTTTATTCTTAGGTGAAGGTGGACAAGTGGGTAGGTATGGTTGTTATTTGGGTTGGTAGGGGTGGCATAGGAGGTTCATCTTTTGATAGATCATCATCATTATAAAGTTGAAGGATATAGGAAAATCAAATTATCATTGAATCATGATGGTTTATGAAATGAAGGGTCAAAAGGTTTTATAGATGGTAAGGCCAAGGAAGAGGTTCAAAACAACCTTTGTATAATGGTTAAATAGGACTTAACTAAAGGTGGTAAATATTTAGTGGTTATTTCTTTAGGTGTTTAGGTAGAAGGTTGTTTGGACATGGGTTTGGTGATAGGTATCTTAGGTAAGGTGGTATGTTTTGTTGGTTTTAGTTTAGGAAAGATGGTTGATGATTTGGAGGTAGAGGATGGCATGATAGGAAACTTAGGAATCATTGGTGTAGTGAGGATAGGTGTCTTAAAAATCAAGTATGAAGGTGTGACCAATAAATTTGGTGGGGTGTTGGTAAAAATAATGGGTTTCATGCTCAAGGTAGAGGGTTGAGGACCCATAATGGAGGGCAAGTTTAAGGGACGTAAAATTTGAGGTTTTGGGCCTTTTGGTGGTTTTACTTCTTTGGTTGTTTTGATTGCTAATTTTGAAGGGGGTTTGGTTATTTGGGTCTTATTTTTAGTGGTTAATCCCTTAGGTGGAGGAGAAGGAATGGTTCCTTTACCTTTATCTTGGTTTTTGATAAAAGGTTTTGAAATTAGAGGTTGGGTGGATAAAGTTATCTTATCTTGTGAGCTAGCTTCCAAAGAGGGAGTGGATGGTTTTATGATAGGGGAGGTAGGTGTTCTATCCTCTAATGGAGGTATGGGTAGAGTGGCTTCTTTTATTTGGGTGTCTAAAGGAATAGAAGCTAGTTTCTCTCCTTCCATTAGGAGGATGGGGAAAGAGGTGGTTGAGATAATGTTTTATTCAACAATGGGTTGATTAATAACCACATTAATAGTATGTTCCTAATGGGATGGTTTTATTTTATTATCATGATAAGGGGTAAAAGGAGCATGATTAGGAAAAGGATTGTAGAATATGTTAATGCCCTAGTTCGGTGGTGCATTGGGATTGTCCAACGTAAGCTCCCCCTTGTCAATGAGGGATTGGATAAGGTATTTGAAGGTGTTACACCTATATATGTCATGTCATATGACTTGGTGAAAGGTTCAATGGTCATTCTAATTATACCAACCCGATATGGGGCAAGAAGCATCAAACTATTGGGGCAGTTTAATTGGTGAAAGTTGTATGATATTGGATTTTAGTAACTTTTATAAAATAGAAGGATAGGGATCCCCAAGTGGAGTTAATTGATTATGATTTTTCCAAGTTTGGTTCCTTTGGTTTCAGTTTGAATAAATAGAGGAGTCAAAGGTTTGGTTCCTTGGGTTTTGTTGGTTGGTAGATGGTGGTGGTACAACTTTGATAACAATGGTGTTGGTGATTGCTTTGTTTTTAGTGTTGGGATTCATTTGGTTGTTTGGTTTAAAATAAAAAGGCTCATTAGGTTTGTAAGTTGAGTTCTTGCTCTTCAAGTTTAACCTTCCTTCATAAATGGTTTTGTTCTCTAGTTTTTGAGCCATGGTAAAAGCTTCATCAAAAGTCTAAAAGTTTTGGACATGCAATGTGGATGAAAAATGTTTTGTACATGCCTGAGCAAAGAGCTCTATAAGCTCAAGTTGAGGCAATGAAAAGGAAAGTTGGTTGATTATGCTCCTCCAATGAGCCAAAAAATTGGTAATAGATTAATCTTCAAATTTTTAAATGGAGTAGAGGTCAGTAATAGAAACTTTCTTGGATATATTGATTGAAAAGTGATCCAAGAAGTTTTGGGTTAATTGGATAAAAGAGAGGATGGAATGTTTAGGTATGGCATTATACTGATCCAATGCTATTCCAGATAATGACATAGGAAAGGTATGGAGGAGAAGAGCATCATCATGGACAATAAAGTAGCATGAATGCCTAAATGCTTTTAAATGTTTTTGAGGGTCTTATTTACTATTAAACTTGGTAAATTTTTGAAGTTTTCACTAGACTAGATAAGGTCTGATGGGGATTGAAGGGTGAATAGGTTAAATGAAAATTTGACCATAAGATAAGAGATTATGGGCTCTAGAGATGGATGACTCAAGGGTAGTAATCTTTTCCATGATCAACTTCATGAAGTCTACTTGAGGTTGTTGGGATGTGTAGTTATATGGCATGTTTTGTTGAGGTTGGGCAATGTGTGAATAACTAGTAGATGGTTGAGATGAATCCATGTATTGATATGTGGATTTTAGAGGTTGGGTGGAATATATATATTAGTATGTAGATTTTAATGGTTGGATAGATGTGGGTGGTTGGATAGTGGGCATATGCTCTTATGGTTTATAAAGATAGTTAAAGGTTGTGTGTTAGGTCAGAGTGGTGGTTGGGTTAGTGGCTAATGGAAGGGTGGTAAATCTTGTGTTGATTGATGATAACATGGAGGGTATGGACACCACAAGGCTTAGAAGTGGAGTAGTGTTTTATGGATTAGAGGTAACTAGAGGAAGATGGGTAGTGCTAGAGGTAGGCACTCCTTTTATGGGGGAGTGATTAGTAAGAGGTATAAGGTCAATGGTAGTTTAGGTTGGTGAGTTAGGTTTGAGAGAGTTGTTAATTGATGATTACATTTGGGAAACTAAAGGTTGAGTAGTTCCCATGGTAGTGGAGGTATTTTCCATGAGGTGGAGAGGCATGCCATAAGGCAGATCTATGGGTGGGGTCAAAACTAGGATTTGGTAAGACATGGTTATTAGGTAGTGTTGTAAGTTTGCATGATTGTTATTTAGAAAAGTGTAAAAATATACATCTCTTGGGACTACCTAAGTATGACTTCCTAAAGAGTGAAGGGAGTATGTGGGTTTGGAAATGTGTTACATGGATGAAGAGGTGGAAGTAGGTGATGGTTAATTTTGTGGTGCATTTTGTTACTCAAGGTCTTTTTACTATTGACGAGTGAGAACCATACAAGAAGATAAGAAAAGGATGATACATTCTCACACCTCAACAAAATATAAATAAAATGACTCAAGTTAAACAATGCATTCACTAAGAGTCACATGTTAAATCTTAGGATTCTTTTAAATCTCTCTTTTGGCTTATGCTTTAGAAAAGTGTGAAGAGAAAATTGGATTTAATAGGTCTTAAACAATGTAATTTATGTTTGGTTTCAGGTTATGTTTAGGCACTCAATATGAGTTTATATTGGTATGAGTACATGGCATGGTACTTGGGGCTTGCTCCCCTCACATCACAATCCCACAGTCAGTGTGGGTGCTCAGCCAATATGTACTTATTTCTAGAGTTTATACTCAGCCAGAAAACTGAGTTAGTTATCCCCTCGATGATTAAATCCAAGTAAGATAATCGATAAAGGGTAAAGTGATTTACTAGGAAATGAAATCCTATTCACGCTTTATCTCAAGTGTGTTTTGATGTTTTGTTGTGCAAGTGGTTTGGTTTGTGTAACATATATGAACTATGATTAATTCATAATACTTTTAATTAAACCAAGTGAGTTAAAATTAAGCAAATAGTCAATGGATGTACTCAATTTTAACCAATTTTTTAAATTTAAATTAAGACAAGAACAAATAAAATTCACCCAAATTCAACATGAAAATGCAATCCTAATCTTATGATGAATTCTCTTTTGTTTCTTTTTAGAAATGCAATAAAATTTAATTTTCTAAAAACTGCAACTAATTTTTTTTCCTTTTTTTTTGTAAAGAAAGAGGCTTAATTTTTTAATAATTAAAATAAATAAATTTCAATAATTTAATTATAAATGTCCTAAAACATCTAAGATCCCAAAAAATTCAAGGATCCCACCGCGCGTGCCAAAATATTTCTATCTAATTTTTGCTTTTTCTTAAGTGTGAAAAGAAGAAACTAGTTAAGAAGGGTGTGGAAGAATACCTATTGAATGTGCGTGATTTGAATCCAATTTATTTTGGATATATCCTATTTGGATTGGGAGGATGACTTAAAATTTATTAAATACTAAAATAAAATTGTTTTTTAGACAAGTAGATGGGTGGATTGCCAAGCATGAGTTAGATCCTAGAAGCGAAAGCTTTCTAGAACATTGTCAGTCCACCTTATTTAAAACACTTAAGTGGAAATTATAAAATAAATATATTTATCTTAAATTAATGTAAAATTAAAATAAAATAAAATAAATTTTAATAAATTAATTGATAAAATTAGATTCTTTGATAAGTTAACCAAAATAAAGCAACTAGTTTGATTATACTAATGTTGAAAATTGGTTAAGGCAAAGTTGTGGTTTTGAGTTTGGTAATTTGATAAGGGTCAAAATAATGGTTTGGTTGGGATTGATTTAGATAATAAAATGAGAGGTAGGGATGGTTTAAAAATATAAAACAAAAATTAACTAGGTTATCAAAAAGATGAGGGGGGAAAAAAGGTGAAGGTGGCAAAGGTGCAAAGAGGGCAAAGGAGGTAAATGGAATTAAAATGGTAAAGGTGGTAAAGGAGGCCAATAAATTAAGATGGAAAGTGTATTAATGGGTAGAGGCTAAGGTAATAAAAGTAAGTACTTAATTAAATAAATTAAATAAAAAAAACCAAATAAGGTTACCTTGAGGCTTGTTGATGTGGTTGATGTTGTTGATGATGTTATTAAGGAATCCTGTGGCAATTTCGACAAAGCTTTATTGCTTTGAATTCTTTTCTTTTAAGATGTGGATTAACTATAAAATTATCATCTCCTTCAAAAATCTGCAACAATATGTTAATAATCAAATACTAACTTTCAATTTGACCTTGGGTGAAGGAGGGGGGGTATTTATAGCGTTTGTTGTCAAGAACCATGCCAAAAGAGGGAATACTATAAGTATGATGCCATTTATCATGTGGTACATGAATGAGTCAAAATATGAGGGTGATGGTATTCCCAAATTTATCATGGGTCTTCCATTTGGGTTGGTGTGTCTCTCACCTTACACGTGAGTCTAATTTTGGATGGGAATCATGCACATGGGTCTAAATGAGGCCAAAAGACTTTTCACCATCCTTTCTTATCTTCATCCAAGAACTTAAGGAAATGCCCCACAAAATATGGCAAAATTTTCTATGTGGGTGAATGAATGAGTCAAAATATGAGGGTGGTGGGATTTCCACCTTGATCATGGGTCTTTCATTTGGATTGGTGTGTCTCCCACCTTGCACATGAGTCTAATTTTGAATGGGAATCATGCACATGGGCATAAATGAGGCCAAAAGAATTTTCACCACCCTTTCTTGTCTTCTTTCAAGAACTTAAAAAGATGACCCAAAACATTTTACACTATTTTCCATGCAGATGTATGAATTAGTCAAAATATGAGGGTGGTGGAATTCTCACCTTGATTATGGGTCTCCCATTTGCATTAAAAAGTTAAAAATGGGTGGATATAGTGCCCTTTATATTTTCCAAAGCACTAAAGAGGTGGGTATCCCATTTTGAAGGACAATTTCATGTGTGAAGACAAAATACATGTTTAATGATGGCCTCTTAAGGGGAAATTCACTATATTTTAATGGGGGGCCCTTGTGATGCTTAAATGAGGTCATTAAACACCATAGGAAAGGGTTTCAGGTGGAGTACGATGTCCTACATCAAGTCACCTAACTTCTAAGCCATGTCACTTGCCATTACACCTCCCAAGTAACCTTCTATTTTACTTTCCATGTCACATTGCATGTCACTTTCTATGTCACATGCCATGTCATCATGAATAGTGATAGTGAATAGCACTTTTAAATAGTATTTTTGAATAGTACTATGTGAATAGGAGAATAGTGATTTGTTTAGTTTAAGAGAGGTTGGTTAAGGTTTAATAAGGTTTAGGAGGTCTTTAGGGGGGCCTGAGGCATTTAGTCATCAAAAATTGTAAGTGTGAAATTTTCTAGTGCCTACATGAACCTCAATAATTGAGGAAGCCACTCAAGATGATAGATATAATGTTTTTATTCAAAATGAATATAATGCCTTAATTAAAAATCAGACTTGGGATCTTATCTCTCCACCTAAAAGATATATTGTTGGTTATAGATGGCTTTATAAGATCAAATATAATTCAATTGGTAAAATTGACAAGTTTAAAGCTAGATTATTTATTCGAATGTTTATTCAAAAACCTGAGACTGAATATGTTGAAACCTTTGCTATTGTAGAAAAAATGAGTATTTTTAGACTTATTATTTATTTTTCAGCCCAAAATGGTTGGGTTATCCATCAAATGGATGTCAAGAATGCATTTCTAAATGGTGATTTAGAAGAATAAATGTATATGACTTAGCCTAAAGGCTTCACTGATCCTAATAGAGAACATTATCTATGCAAGTTAAAAAAATATTTGTATGGTTTAAAACAAGATCCTCAAACTTGGTATTCTAAAATTACTTATTTTTTTAAAGAATTAGGTTTTATTAACTATTATTCAGATAATGATCTCTTTTTTAAAGTTAAAAATGGTCACTTGATTCTAATTATATTATATGTTAATGAATTGTTAATTGCTGGCGATATAACTTGTTTAATTCATAAATATAAGGATAAACTAAGTCAAATGTTTGAAATAACTAATTTAAGAATTCTATGTCATTTTATAGGAATGGATATATTTCAGAATAAAAATTCAATTATTGTAAATCTACCTCTACTCATATTAAAGTTGGTATTAAACTTGATTCTAAACATGCATGTAAAAAATATAACCCTAATTTATATAGATAACTTGTTGGTATTTTAAGTTATCTAACCATTACTAGGCCAAATATTTGATATGTTAGTGTTGCTTCTAGATTTATGCGGGATCCATATTTGATTATTGAAAATTAGCTAAATGAATTATTTATTATATCAAAGGAATAATTAATTTTTATTATTTTATTATTTCACTAATAATGCTAAATTATATGGTTATTTTGATGTTGACCATGCTGGTCATACTATAGATCAAAAATCTAGTTCTAAATGTGTATTTAAGTTTTAAGCAGGTGCTATCACTTGGAATAACAAGAAGAAACATACTGTCTCTATCTCTTCTATTGAATCAAAGTAAAAAAGTTCTATAGAAGCTACCAAATAAGCCATGTGGCTATGAAGGTTGTTCGAAATACTTCATTTAGATGTTTCTCATAGTACCATCATTCATTATGATTATAGATAAAATTTGGGCAAATAGATTAAATCATGCAATTTAAAATACCCAAAACATCAAACTACCTAAGTAATATCTAGATCCATTAGAATCAAATGAAAATAGATGAATGGATCATTCAAACCAACACTCGAATCTTTAAGCTAATTACTCCAAACCAAGATCAAACAGATGAAAGACAGGAGGATTAGATTAAGATTATCTTAGACTCAGATTTTTGACATTATCCTGATATGATCAAGGATGTTGATGATGGATTCAAGGATTTGTTTAGCATGGACTTATTATATTTCTTTTTGATTGCTATTTATCTTAGCCATGGAGAAATGGGTTGTTTATAAAATATGGATGAAAGAATAAATGGTTGGATTTAATTTTTGGACCTTTGAGATCAATGGTTGGGGATTTTCCAAAGAATTGTTAATTCCTTAGAAACCTTTAGAATAGAGGGTTCTAGATGGGGAAGGTTAAGTTAGAGAGGATTCTATAATCTTCTTAAGGAATAATTAGGACTATAAGAGGATTAGATAAGGATTATGTGGGTGATGGGACTAGGGGTGTAGGAGAGCCTAGGAATAGGCTTAGGATGTGGGTAAATGAGTCATGGGAATTTAAAATTCCCAAATAATGGATAAGTGGGATTAGGATAAGATTAAGAGAAATCAAAGGGATTAATAGGTTGGTGGGGATGTTATAAGGTTAGTGAATGAGAAAATGTTGAGGGGGGATATTATATAAATGACTAAGATTAGGATAAAGGGAATAAATTATTTGAATTAATTAGAATAATTAAGATGAGTAAATTTAGATGCATACATTTTTCCCCTCTTTGAAATGAAATAGCAAGTGGATCAAAATGGAGGGAGTAATGGTCTTTCAATGAAAAACCACTTTATAGATGAAAAAAGTAGATGATGTTAGTGGAAGCAACTATGATTCCCCCTCAAGGGGACATGAAGGGAAGAATGAGATGGATGGCCATTCAAAAGAGGAAACGAGGGGTGGGATGAGATGGATATATGAAGGGATGGGATGTTATACATTGGATAGATAATGAATAAGATGAATGTGACTTGAGTAATGACCTAAAGATTGATGATGCCCCTAACAAAGACTATACATAAAGAGTGAGAATTGACTATGTTATGGTTATCAACACATCCTAAGGGAGAATCAACCATAACATGATGATAGGAAATAAGGTTGAAAGATTTCAATATATCCTAGGCAAGGATGCATGTTAGGGAGAGTTGAAGATCAAGATGATAAAGGCCATGAGCTATCAACTCGTCCCAAGTAAGGACACATGTCAGGAGAGCATCAAGCCAAAGCTAATATAATGATTTGATAATATTGATGATTATAGCTCAAGGTTGAAGTCAAATGATATGATGAAAGAGAAGAAAAATAAGAATGATATGATTGAGTGTCCAAAATATGAAGGGGAAGAATCAAATCAATGAGACATAATGTGATTAATAACAATGATGCCCCTAACAAGGACACTTGCAAGGGAGTGAGAGATGATGATAAAGTTATAGTCTTGGTCATGTCCTAATCAAGGGATTAAATCATAAACATTATATGAATGAATAATGGAAGAAAATATGTATTTTAAAATTTCTTAGGCCCAATCAATAGGTGTAGGCAATTGATGAAAAGATTAAGGAGATGCTTGTGGGGATGGTTTGATCAAGAGAATAGTTGATGAATTATTGATACTATAGCTCAAGGATTTGAACAATGTAAGACTTATAGGATGATGAGGGGAGAATAGTGGAAAAGGAAAATGTGGATGATATATCCTTGGGCACTAAAAAGTGGCCAATGCTACCTACATAGTCTAAAAATACCTCAAGCTAATATAGTTCTAACTCAGGGGTAAATGACAATTGATTGAGTAGAGATGATGATTATGATAACCATTAATGATTAAGGGATAATATATTAGCTATTATTTGGATGAGACAAGAGGATTATAACAATTATGAGAAATAAAGATGATTAGATGAAAATGAGGAGGGTGTAGATGATCAAGCCATCATAGATAGTCTAAGAAATCTTTTAAATATAGCACTTGGCAGGATGCCCCATGATATAAGAATGAACAAGAGGACATTATGCCATAGTTTAGGGGAAAATATCAAAATCTACATTATAAAGGGAACTTATAAGCATTATTTTAGCTTTGGTGACCTCATAGCATCCTTATTCATTACCTAATAGATAAAAAGAGACATGATGCAACATATATATGAAAGACAAAAATAATCAAATATTTACATGATAAAAGACATGAAAACAAGCCAAACATAACAAATAAGTAGTACACACAAGTATCTACATGTAATGTCATAATGTCTTGTCTAATGATGGGATGAGTGATTGAGGAATGACTAGGATGATCATGATGTGATTGTGGACTTAGGATAGACTTGAATTTGGATAGGATGATCATGATTAGGATTAGGATGTGGGTAAGGATAAGGACTTTGATATGGATTTTGAACTATAGGAGGGACTTGGAAGAGGATATGGATATGGCAACTTGGATTAGTAGTAGGATAAGGATTGAATAGACAAAAGTGAGACTAGGTCAATGCTAGATCGATATAGACTAGATTTGCCCTTATTTTAGACTAGGAGGACGGATGCCATGATTGTGAAAGATGAAAGGCATGGAGATGGAAGGGAAAAAGGCATAAGACAAGACACCATAGACTATTTTTGGATTTTTAAATTTTTTATGATTTTTAGGGTTTTATAGAATATTTTAATTTTTAGGCCTTTTGAGAATATGTATGTACAATATACAAAAGGGGTTACTAACAAAAGGAATACCAAGCCTAGAAATGAGGTTAAAGACATATGAAATAATGGATGGGATGATAAAATGATGAAGGTGATATAGAAAAATATATGAAGACCAAGGGAAAATAGACTAGGGGTCGATAATGATCGTATTGTGAAGGAACCAAATTTTTAGTTGCCTAAGTGTCTATTGGAGGATATGCCAAGATTATTATAGAACATGTCTCAAGACACCTCCTACATCCTTATGATGGTCAATATGGGAAGGAAGGAGGGGAAAAATAGGAGCATGATATAGATAGAGGGATAATTTATTAATGAGATTGACAAGGTATGGGTTTGATGGATGCAAATGATGGATTTTACCCCCAAGTGTTGAGGTAAAATGTGAATAATGGATTACTTTACCATGACATCAAAAACTAGTTTTCATCGTGATACTTTCCAAAGGTGATATTAAATTGGTTTTTAACATTGGATGAATGATTTTTATTTTATCTTTTTACTTTTTTTGAACTTTTTTGGGCATCTTGATTTATTATATATGGGTACGAGATGTGAGATGCAGACATTGTTGTTTTTTATCCAATGCCTATTCAAGAGATATGTGCTACTAGGACCATGTTTTTATTGCTAGATGGGTTGATTTTCATGTGACCTTTGATGATTCTTGATTTAGAGCCCTCCAAATATCTAGGTTAGGTATCTTCATTACCCATATAAGACACAATGTTACTTGGGGAAGGTATGTGAAATATGGATTGGATTGGATTAGATTTTTATGTTTATGGGGGTGTAATGGATTGGAATGGATGATAGGATCATGATAGGATGGTGTGATGGGTGATTGAGGAGTGGGACTAGTGGTCACACACATCATTGGAGATGTTGGATGTTCTACATTTGATTAGTTCTAACTGACAAAAGACTGTAGGAGATCTAAGATGCTTTGACTTTACAGTTCATTTCTAATCTAATTATTTGATGGATGATCAATCGTACTAATAGTGATTTTGATATTATTTGGATTTTATAGTTGGATTTCACATTGACTACCTCTTGGTACCTGATTTTGGGCTTCACTAGGGGAGATTGATTTTTGACTTTGATGATACCCCAGTGCCTAACATTGGGCTTCACTAGGGGAAGATATTTTTGGATTAGGCTGATGATTTGAATTTTCCTAAATTTTACTTATGGGGGCAAAGTTGATTTTATTATTATGATTAAATTTTTGAATATGGTCTTAAACTTCTACGTTTGTGGCACATGTTATATTACTTGGGCAAGAATCCATGATGTATGTTTCTATTCATCCCTATAGAGGGAGGTGATTAAATGACCATTGATAGGAAGAAAAGGATCAATGATATACGATAGTGGTGGAGATGGTATTTTGAGGTCAATGAGTAGTGATGGGGAAGCATGGTATTCATAGGAGTTCCTAGGAGACCTAGTTTTGACATTGCAAAAAATCTCTTCAAGATCAGTAAAAGGATCATTAGGACTAAATGAAAGACACATGTCAAAAGTAGGATCAGGTTCACTCTAATTATCTTTAATAGATTAAGATATAAAAAATGCTATCATGACTTCATCATCTTGATTGTGATCAAAAGATATGCCTGGTGATTTATTATCATCTAATTTGGAGGTATCTTCAAAAGAATAGGCATAGTTATCATCTACTGCAACATCTATTAGGGTTGATATTTATAATGAAGAATCTAATTTAGATACGGGTATTTATGTTCTCTTATGTTGACTCTGATGTACATGATTTAATGTTGCTATTAAAAGAGTGATTGTTTGCAAGTGACCTCTCAACATGGGGAGATGATGGAAAAATAATGGATTGAACAAAGATAGGCCCATGGAAGGACTCATGAGATATGGGAAGATTTGGTGCATGATAAATAAACCCATCTCTAGTGGATGATTTGTCAAATATGGGGGAATCATGGAAGATAGATGTGGTGTCTTGACCTTGGCTTGGAAGGGGAAGGGGTTGATCATGATTAGAGATGGAATATTGGCATTTTTTCTTGTTCACCTGGGGATATAGACTCATTTGGTTCATCCTTAGTTCTTATGTCATCATTATCAATTAATTTTTGGATATAGTCTCTAAAATTATGAAATATATTAATTGAAAGCTTGAGTTATTTATGGTATATGCAAAATTATTCTACTCATTACTAAGAGGGCATGTTTTTGAACAAATCTATAGGTCATGTGTTTTGGTGGACAACCATACCATGGCTCAATAGGGATTCTATGGATATAGGAAGAGGAGTATAGGGGATCTCTTCACTTGGTGACTTATATGTGGAAGCATTGGACTTTAGACTAGGTGGTTATTGACATGACTTAGTGGATGGACCAGTAGTAAATGAGGTGGCCAGGATAGGATTCCTTTTGCTAGTAGAGGAAGGGGTAGATGACTGGATATGGTTAGTGGATGGATAATTATATGGGGATAAGGTTTGATCAGGGACTAGTTTGGCTGGTGATTTTAGGATGAGGATCTAAAAATCATTAGGAAGGTGGGTACCCATCTCCAATAGTCATGGAATGATTTTGTCCATATTGGAAAAGATGTATTGATTGAAGAGGGAGACTTCATCATTGGAATAATTAGGGGTGTGAGGATGATGATTGTAATGAATGGATGATGGCTTTAACCATGGTGGGCTAGGGGGTTATGAATGGGGAAGGATATATGATATTAATTTGGTCTTGATGGGATTTAGATGGGTAGGGTCAAAGTCTATAGGTTGAGAAAGGAGCATATCCCTATAGGTGATAAGATGTTATTCAATTGGGGTATTGACCAATTTTTTTTTGGATGCCATGGATAAGGTTGGGATAAAGTATAGATGATGTGGATTCACTAGCCCTAATCAACAAGTGCATGGGTTCGAATGGAAACACTAAGGGGTGAATATGGGATATGTGTGAGATAAATTTGGATAAAGGGTTATTTTAATCTGATCTCAAGTTTGGCTTGATGTGTGATGTGATGTGATATGTGATAAAGTATACCAAATTGGGATATGATCTAAACATTAATGATTGGTATTAGATTCAACTAAGTGAGATATGACAAGATCTAAGATTAGATGGGGGGCTACACTAGCTCGAGAGACTAATTTTGATTGGATTGATAAGATTAAGAATAGCTCAAGAATAAGATGATTGACTAAAATATGATGAGATAATTAGATTAATTGGATTGATATGATATGCGATGGTGGATCAAACTTGATTAGACATGTGAAAGCTAATGATGAGGACCCTAATATGACAAGATTTATTTGCTAATGGGGATGAAGACTAATGTATGACTACAAACTTGATAGGATGATTATTATAGATAAAGAGATGAGTTGGGTTAGACTACAATTAGGACTAATTGATAAGGTGATTAGTTAAGACAAGATCAAATTAAATGATTGGTTATGGATAAAGTGTATATAGGACAAGATGTGGATGATAGGATGAGATTAGGACATGTAGGTGATGTGAATGAATGAGACTAGGCTAAGAGGTGATCAAGATTGGTCAAGGTTGTCTAAGTGATGAGGATGATTAATGTTAAGGCTAAGTGAAGAATATGAGGTTGGAATATGATAAAATATGATGTATGGATGAAAAGGCTTGATTAGGATATGTAAGTGAGGGGGGGTGTATGACTAATGATGGGTGGATGTGACTAGACTAGAATGGGATTACGACAAGATGGTGATGGGAGATAAGATGGGATAGTTTTAAAAGGATCTACAAGGGAAATATATACAAGATAATGATGATATACAATGATGAGACAAGGATATAAAAGATGATGATATGTGAAAAATATATATATAAGTGTGTATAGGTTTAGGTGAAAGGCTAACTTGGCTCACAAACAACACGGGTCTAGCATAAAACATAACAAATCAAGTAGACCACAAACCTAAGATTATTAAATTGATGTGGTTGTGTAACTCGATGACTGAATCATCTAATAGCTTCACAGGTGAGTCTATAGGCTAGTGACATTTTATGGAATCTTCCAAACCCTCTCAACCCTTTTTACACATGAAAATCACTTGGGAGCTGATCCTAACTCTAGTAAAAAGTCACCTATTATGGCTAAAAGGTTTTAATCTAGGATGAATGGGCTTTCTAGAGGAATCCCCAATGTATGCTAGGTATGGTGGGGCTAAATTCTATGTAGGGTGACATCTAATGCTTGGTTTAGAGAGTGAACTCTTCCCCTTCATAGATGACCTATATAGGATCAACTACTTATCCTAGTGATAAATATCCCTAATATTTATACTCTACTAGAACACAGAGTGAGGATTAGTGCATGGTGGTGGACTCCATGGTCACTATCCCCTAAATACTATTACAAGTGTGTGGGTGTCAATTCCACATCATGTTTCCCCTAAAACATAAAAATGGGAGGGTTTATTAGTGGTTTTTTAATCCTCCAAGAATCACTACAAGGATGCAAGGAGGAGAGCATACACCATCATAGCCCTTGAGTGACAAATAGTTAGGTAAAAAAGAGATTACTTAATCTACTAATTAGATGTGAGATATATATACAAGATGAAAGAATATACAACATAATTTAGATCAAGTGATTAAAATGAACAAAAATATTAGACAAATGAAATGATTCATAAGATGCCAAAATCTCTTTGATAGACAGTCTACAAGAAGATGATTAGTAGTTTCAAGTGGCACTTTTAAAGAGGCAATCTAAAAGACAATGATTAGTAACCTACAAGGAAAAATGTTAGATCAGAATATAACCTATAAAATAAGATTTTAACAAGTTAAACACTTCTAGATTCCCTATAAGAAATAAAATGTTAGTCTAATAAGCCTTAATAAAAACCACTAGAAAAAATCACAATTTGGCTCTATAATTTCCTTGGATGAGTAGGCCATGATGTGGAGGTCTAGGGGTGTCATCCCCTAATGAGGTCAAGGGATAGAGCCCCTTATAGGTTCTATGGGTAGCGCCCCCGATGCACTCCCTATTTTGGTATAGGGTGAGGTTAAGGGGTGGAGCCCCTATCACCAAAGGCAATTTGGGAAGCTCAAACTGACTTAAAATCCACCAAAAATGACTCAAAAAATGCACTCAAAAAGGACAATTTTGAAGGGAAAAATTAGTGTAAAAATACAACTTCATAATGCAATATCATAGGTACACATTTTTACTAATGCAAAACTACAACTAGAAAGGGTGATATCATGACTATTAGAAAAAATAATTAATCATGAGTTATGGTATTGCCCTGAATGGATAACCATGATGGTCAACTAGATAGTTTATGCAAAAATGTGAAAATTAAAGCAAAACCATGAATTTTAATATGATGTCACAACTTTGAGATTATTGATATTTTGATAAAGTATAAAACTTCAAAATTTTGATTTGTGACCAAAGCAGATGCTTAGATGGTTATGATAGATTAACCCAGATGTTAAATACCTAAGAAAAGTTTGTAGATAACTATGGCAAATTAGTCTTATAATGATGTATCAAGTTTTTACCAAGACAATATTTTTTTTATCAAAAATGGATAAATCATACACAATTTGTAGAATAGAAAAGGTATTTTCAATCAAATTTGTCTTAAATCCTATATTTATTAGCTGAAGATAGTGACTAGTGAGCAAACAATCTCAAAAATTACCACATTCACAATATCACTGTAGTTAGTGCAATATCATGATTACTAGGTCAATACCATGACTATGTGATTAGTGATATTATCAAAGACAATAAAGAGGTTAAGACTATGATGTTTTTCCTTCAGATGAACCCATCCTTTTGATGTTTCCTATTGACCCTATCAATCAACCGATCACATAATAAAAAAACCCTTACAAAATTTGGTTAGCAAAATATACATATTAAGATCTAAAACCCCTTAAACATGATTTTAAAAGGGTTTATATGGTGGTTTATGTGATTAATGGTCCCCTTTCAAGATATAAAATGACAAGATGAAACCTATAGGTGAGATATCAGAGGATAACTCTAGAAAATTACAATGTCATGATTATCAGTAGCAATATTATGATTTAAAGTGTGATATCATGAGTCTAGGAATAACAATATTATGGTTTAAGAGTCAAATATCAAAACCTCAAAAAATATTGATTTTTATTGCACATCTAAGATAAAAACCACTTCCAAGAAATACAAAAAGGGTAAAATGATTGCACAAAGGAGCAAGAACAAAAAACTAGTTATTTTATGTTCACCAAGGAATCTTGTAAAAATGTCAATAGAAATGCAATATCATAATTTTTATAGCAATGTCACTACTTGAAAAGTATTAGTATTGCACAAAGGTGACAACCTATCAAAATTGGAGACCATTAACTATTAAAAATAAAGGTTAACATAACATTACTTAAATGTTTATAATGTTACAACTACAATACCATGAATACTAGAGCAAAGCTGCAACTTGCTTGTACATAATGATTTTATCAGATCCAACTTGTGATTCTCATCCAATTGTACCTATAATCTACTAAACCACTTCTATAAATATAAAAAGGTTAGATTTAGGGAGTGACCCCTCCTACCATAGTTTCTAAAATTCAAGTGAAATTTGAGAAAATGGATTAAATCATGCAATTTAAACTACCCAAAACATCAAACTACCTAAGTAAGATATAGAGCCATTAGAATCAAATGAAAATATATTAATTGATCATTCAAACTAGCACTCTAATCCTAAATCTAATTTCTCCAAGCCAATATCAAATGGATGAAAGACAAGAGGATTGGATTTAGATTACCTTAGACTTAGATTTTTGATATAATGTTGGCATGATCAAGGATATTAATGATGGATTCAAGGATTAGTTTAGCATGGGCTTAGTATATTTCTTCCTAATTACCAGTTAGTTTAGCCATAGGGAAATGTCTTGTTTATATAGAATATGGAGGGAAGAATAAATGGCTAGATTTAATTCTTGGGCCATTGAGATCAATGGTTGGGGATTTTCCAAGGAATTTTTAATTCCTTAGAAACTTCTAAAATAGAGGGTTCTAGATGGGGAAGGCTAAGTTAGAGAGGATTCTAGAATTAGAGGTTTCTATAATCCTCTTAGGGACTAATTAGGATTAGAAAGGGATTAGATAGGGATTAGGTGGGTGATTAGAGTGTTTCTATGCTATATTCACTTTCTACATTCAAAGGATAGAAGTAAAAAACTAAGAAGAAATGGTCTAAGGCTTGTATGTACTTGGATGAAGTCGTGTGCACCGTTATCCAGACGTCGTGAGAACTCCTCTTTGGTTGTGGAGGATGACACCTGCAAAAGAAATAGACTAAGACAAAGAAAGCATTAGATGAGGAGATGTTGGGTTGCCAAGCAAAAGTTTTATCCCAAAAGCAAAAGCTTGAGGAATGTCAACCCACTGATTGATAAAAGTAATGTCTGATAAAAGGCAGAATGATAAAATACTAAAATGATTAAAGACTAAAAAGGAAATGGAAGCAAATGCTTACCTGAATGTTGATGTTGGCCTGGTCACAGTCACTGGCGTCGGTGGTCTTATCAGTGTCGGTTGTCAAGGTATGTTGAAGTTGGTTAGTCTGTCGACATCAGTTGGGGTAGTGGTCTTTGCGGCCGACGTCGGTCGGGGTAGTAGTATGTGGATGAGGTCTGGTCAAGTTTTTGGTCTATGGATGGGTTTGAAAAGGGGTTTGGATGAGTTTTCATGCTGTTTGGACAGTCTGAGAGAGTCTAGTTTTGGTTAATGGTCTGTGTAGAGGTTTGGGCAGAGTTGCAGGGACAATGGACAGAGTATATGGTCAGACAGAAGATAGATTCAATAGGGAGACAAAGAAGTAAGGATTCAGTACTAGTCTGGTTGACACTCTAGTCTGGGGGTGATATTACTTGAAAGTAATAACTAAAAACATAATGAGAACATAGACAATATGCATACCTGTGGCCTACTGAAGGAGTGCTACTGATACCTATACCTATTGTTGATGTAGCCTATGTGGAGGACCTGTTGCTGGTGTAAAAGACTAATGTTGTTGCTGGTGCAAAAGCCCTATGAGAGGGAGAGTGAGAGGTCTGGTTTGAAGATTGGTAGATTGATTGGTAGAGTGGCAGATGGTTGAAGATTGAAGATTCAAGGAGTCAATGATCAAAGGTCGGGTGATTGAAGGTCGAAAGAGCGGATCCACATTTCGGAGGTGGAATGCAGTCTTGAAGGCTGTTGACGCTGGTAGAATCACCGACATTAGCCAAATAATGACTGTTGTTGGTGGCTACAAAATGGGGACAGAGGCTAATTTTAGCCTTTTGCCCATTCTTGCATGCCGTCGGGTCAAAGGGCCATGGGAAAATGGTTGAGAGGGTCTAAATAGGCATGGGAGAATGAAATGGGGGTCATAAATGGGTCATGGGGGGAGGAAGGGAATCCAAGGAAGGGCATCTTAGGGTGGTGAGGTGGCAAGGGAGAGAGAATTATTAACTTAAAATAAGATAATTATTTCAAATTAATAAGATATAGGTTAGGAGTGTCGAAGTGTATCCAGGGGACCAAGGGGGGAGAGGATGAGGAGGATGACCAAGGGAGTAGACATGATTTTGGTGTCTACATTTGCCCCTTTTTGTCTTGTTGGTTGTTTTAGATGAAATGCAAGACAAAAATAGGATTTGATTGCCCCAAGTGTGGGATAAGGTCAATTTCATCTTGGTGGTTGTTTAAGTGAACTGCAAGACAAAAATAGGAGGGTTGGTTGCCCCGATTATGGATGAGGTATTCCCCCTCAAAGCAGGAGTCGAGAAAAGGGAACCTAGAATCAGGGGCTGATTTGATAAAGAGTGGATGAAAAATGGTGAAGATGGAGTGTAAACGTTGCAAAAGTCATGATTGCATGTATACCACTTCACGAGATGGTCAGGTTAAATTATCACAGGTTGAGGGTTGAAGAATGCCAAAATTGAAATAACTGGGCCCCAGCGTTTGGTTGTAGCTAATCGAGTTATTCAATCTAAGCTGAAGCTCCAATGGTCATCATGTTCCAGGTATCCCAGGCTCAAGAAGTGCTCCTGAAAACATGAAAATGTCACAAGTAGTGGGGATCAACCGGATTGCGATCTTATACTTGTGAGGGTCAAAAATAGTCTGCACACAATTTTGCTAACCATTCGCGAGGTAACATACATGCAAAAACAACCAAGGCAAAGTTTGTCTTGGAAGTGGTCAGAGTCAGAGGAGATAGGCATGATCTCTAATGGTCATTGGTCAAGGTGGATGGATGGATGAAAGGATGTGGCTGAGCTAACCTCAAAAGACTGAGTGTTGCCTACATAGCCCTTGTGGAAGGGCCTCAGGCCAATGTAGTTCTCCCTAAAATGGAGGAAGGGTCAAAGGTATGGATTGGTCTTGGTCGAGGTCAAGGTCAAAATAAGGATAGGGTTTGTCCATTAGAGAGATGAACAAACAAGGGTGGTCGAGCTAACCCTAGAAGACATCGTGTCAACTGAGTGCTGCCTACATATCCCCGGTCATAGGGCCTCAGACCAATGTAGTTCGAATGAAGAAGCAAAATTGGTCGATGATTGGTTTGGTCATGTGTCAAAATGATGAGGAGAAAAATATGTTACAGCCTTTTCTAAATGGTGTATTCTGTAACATTGGTCGAGGGTCTTTCATTCCTAGCAATTGTCCATAGTCGTGATGGATGTATGCTAAAAATGAATTGGGTCTATTTATGCTTCAGCAAGTATTGGTTTATGCTTAACATAAATTGTGTATGGTCAATAGTTTCCATGTGTATTGGTGCCCATAAAAACTATGTGAAATGGACTATGATGATGTATGATGTCATGATGTCATGTTGGTGGTCTGAAAATGTTGAAGTTGGCTTGGTTGGAATTGGTTGGGTAGAAAAAAGTTTGGTAAAATGTGACCAAAGTGTGAAAGATAAGTGAAGGGTGAATTGCTCTTTCATTGACAAGGACCAAAATGAAAGCATAGATAGAGGTTGTTAGAACAAAGAGCCCCATTCATGCGTCACGTCATTGACCAATGGGTTCTGTTAGAGCGGTAATCGAATCACTTAACGTTAAGTGAGCTCGAAGTCCCTTGAGTATGTTGGGGTGATAGGATGAATTATGTGATATGAGAGAATGGGGTAACCCCTTTGTGGTGGTAGGAATAACCTTGCCCCTTTTATAGGTGACTCGAGAACGACTATAGGCATGTCCATGACTTTATAACTTGTCAGTCATTTTTTTTTTGCGCAGACTGATCGATGCAAGAAGTCTACATAGGGATGTTGTTTTGCTTGGTGGTCATACATGTGAAGCTGATCGATGTCAGAAGCTTCAAAAAGAGTGTTGTCTGTAGCAATATTTAGTCATAGCCATCCTTTGAGGGAGTGGTCTATATTTTGCTTTATATGTTTTATATGACTTGGCCTAGCTATCCTTCAAGGGAGCAGTCTAGTAATACAGCAATTATGTCGCTGTCCTTCGAGGGAGCAGTCTACATTTAAAGTTTATGACCTTTGATATGATAGGTATCCCATTTTGATATATGTTTTTGTTGACTAAATTTTAGCCATGGACGAGCCTCTAGAGGTTTAAGGGTTCCCTTTTATTAGGATAAAGCATTACTGCTTGACAAAAGGGTTGACAAATGTTGAGAAAATAGGGTTGAAAGGAATAAGAATGACAATGATAGAGGGTTGCTCAAGGGACGAGCTCAAGTAAAACGTCAAGTGATCGAGTACTCGACTAATAGCAGAATGGTCATAGATACAAGGCATTAAAAGGGGCTCAGGTTTTGATAAGTCCCTGGGCCATGCTTGTGCGTTATGATAAGGTCTGAGTCAATTAGGAGCAAACTTGCCCCATTTGGCTCTTCAAGATTGGTCACATGTTGATGTTGGATGGGTTGATGATTGATATGGTCACTGATTAGTCGAGACTTGTTGAATGTTTTGATAAAAAAGTTGGTTGAATGTTTGGTCGAGGTTATGATTGATGATTGGTTAGTGTCTAGTCGATGGTCTGGATTGATGATTGGTCGATGTCTGGTTGATATTTGTTGATATTTGGTCGATGGTTGGGTTGAAATTGGTAGTCGAGGTTTGGGATTAAAAGAGTGATTGATATTTGGTCGAGACTAGGTCGAAAGGTTAGCCGAGGGTTGGATGAACGTTGAATTCCCCCAGCAGGTAGGGAGAATGTTTGACAGATTGGTCAAGGTCGGATGAGGCTTGGTGGTCAGATTGACTATGTTGATGTTGAATAAGGGGGTTAAAGGCAGCAAAAGGACCATAGTCTAGCTTGGAGATCCCGATTTAGGTGATGAAGTTGGAGAAGTATGGGTCGGTGTTGATGATTTGTCAAAGGGGTGGTCAAGAGGATCCTTAATGAGAAGGGTATCCTTTCTCCGATGTTGATGAGTGATAGCTTTAAGAGCACAACAACGCTCAGTGTTATGTCCTAGAGTGTGATGATAGTGGCAAAATTTAGAGTTTTCAAACCAAGATGGTCTTGATCTGAGAGTCGATGAGTGGGGTGGTGTTGAAGGCTTGTTGCCAACATGGTTGAGAAGAAAGGTGTCATTCCCCAGACATTGGCGAATGACAACCTTGAGGCACAATAATGCTCAGTGTCATGCCAAGGCATGCAATGATACACACAAATCTGAGTGTCATCAAACCAAGGTAGTTTTGGTCTGAGAGATTGATATGGTTTAAGAGGTGGGAGGTTGATGCGAGAAGATTACAATAATTGCCATAATAGCAAGGCATAAGAACCTACTAATGGGTCTGTGTGTCTTATTGTAGTGGGGGTTGATGACTTTAGTTTAGGAGGCATTGGTCGATGGATTGGAGGAGATATATGTCTGATGGGTTGAGAGAGTAATGGAGGTAAGTTGCCTCTATGAGAGGTGGGAGTGGGAAGCACTCCTATTAAAGTAGACCGATGCGGGCCCAAGATTGAGGGTAATGATGAAGGTGGGAGAGGAATTCTCCGGTGTGGTCTAGTGGCCTTCTTTGGTTTGGGTTGAGGGCCACCTTTGTGCGAGGTGAGGTTAGATACGGGTTTGGGTTCAGATGTGGACAGAGGTGAGTGAGATGTAGCAATCTTAGACAAAAGGCAAGAAGAAACTGTGACTGGGTCTTCCTCGATCGAAATGGGCAGAGAGACTGAGTCTTCTCTTGGTGGAGAAGAAATAAGAGAGTGCAGCTCCTCAAGAGGGTAGAGGGCAGAGATGATGGTGCCTTCTACTTGTGCTTGAGGAGTAGGCAAGGTAGGGTCCTCCATTGGTAGGAGAAAAGATGAAGGTGTGGCTAATGGCATAGGTATGGTCAAGGCATCCTCCAGTATAAGAGAGGTCGATGGAAGACTAACAGGAGAAGAGGGTTCTTCTACCTATGATGGATGAATAGGAGAAGAAGACTCTTCTACCTGTGAAAGAGGAATAGGAGAAGAAGACTCTTCTACCTGTGAAGGAGGTTGGTTAGGGACAAGAGGCAAGATAGTGTTGACTGTGTGAATGTCATGCTCGTGGGAGCTATCGGCCATGGTCTGGACATTATTTTGAGTAGGAGGATGGTTTGGGAATGGTTGTTTGAAGATGTCGATATGTTGGTTGGGCAGGGTGTTCGGGTTATCCAAAACAAGATCCCCCTTGTCAATCATGTCTTTGACTATGTTTTTAAAGGTTCGGCAATTGTCGATGTCATGGCCATGGACGCGATAAAAGTGATAGAAGTCAGCCTCCCTATACCATGTAGGGAGGGCTTTTGAAGGGTCTAATTGATTTGGTCAGATCGGAGGGAGATTGAGGACCCCTTACTTGACTAGTTTTTCCAAAATGGAAGTGTATGATTCTCCAAGCGGAGTGTATGAACGATGGATGTACCATTGTTGGAATTGTTTGGAGATGCTTAAAGATGTAGAAGGTTGAGAGTGATTAGTTGTTATCGAGGATGGTGATCTAATGACCATAGTGTTAGCCACTCCTTTGGGTTTGGAGTGGGAAGAAGAAGGTCTAGAAGAAGAAGGGTCAGTAGTTCTTGCGTTAGTATTACGCAATTTAACCTTATCCTCTTCAATGGCGTAGAGTTCAAGCTTTCGGGCCATGGTGAAAGCTTCATCAAAAGTGTGGAATGTTTGAATCCGCAAGGTAGAAGAGATGTGCCTGGCACATGCTCAAAAAAAGAGCTCGATGAGCTTAGGTTGAGGCAAAGAGAAGGAGAGCTAGTTAATCAAACCTCTCCAACGGGCGACAAAATTGACTATTGATTCGTCGTCAAATTGCCTGATGGAGTGGAGGTCTATGATTGAGACTTGTTTGGTGATATTGATATAAAAATGGTTGAGAAATAATTGGGTGAGTTGAGTGAATGAAAAGATAGAATGTTTGGTAAGAGAGCTATACCAGTCAAGGGCAGGGCCAGAAAGTGACATGGGGAACGTGCGTAGAAGTTACGCATCATCATGGGCTCTTAGGTAGTAGGCATGTCTGAATGCCCATAGATGTTGTTGTGGGTCTTCCTTACTCTAGAAGCAAGTAAATTTAGGAAGCTCCCACTGGTTGGGGTATGGTCAAATAGGGACAGAAGGATGAATGGGCTCATTGCAAATTTGCTCATACGAGAGAGCATTGCGTGAACTAGAAATAGAGGTCTAGAGATTGGACATTTTATCCATCAGCATTTTGATGAGATCTACTAACAGATTGTTGGGTGGGGCACTCCCTAAGTTATAAGGTGCTTGAAAGATATTGAGAGGGGCATACGACGTAGTTGGTTGCGCTTATAGGGGCGCAACATATGTTTAACTAGTTGTAGAGACAGAAGTGGAGGCCAAGGGTGGTTGGGTCATGAAGGTAGAAGGCATAAGATGACTAGATACCACCAAAGGTGGTTGCGTGGTGGCATTGGTAAAAGGGGAGGTAGACAATCCTACATTTATGGGCACAAGAGTGTGAAGGGTTGAGACAATCAAGTTCTGGTATGATGTAGAACTTGGTTGAATTGCATGTGGTTGAGGGGGTAATGGAACCCTGATGGAGGTCAGTCTAAAAATGGATGGGGAGGCCAAACTTTGTGTATTGGCCATGGTCAGGTTAATGGTTGAGGTAAAAGGCTGGGTAGCGGATGGTGTTAATGTCATCGCCGCTTCACCTGAAAGGTCTCACATTGGGTTTCTTGCGAGATAGTTTTGGAGGGCTGTGACATTGAGGTCCAAGAATCTCCTGAAATCTTGGTCCCCTTCAAGGAAAATGGGGGTCTAAGTTGGGGTCAGTCGAGTAGGAGTTCTTTCAGTCTACGAGTGGAACTCCATTAGGGGACTGGTTATGGATGGGGAAGGTGGAAGCGATTGATGCCTCATGTGGTCAAGAAGAGCCTTGGTTTGACTGCATGTCAAAACCATTCAAGGCAAGAAGGGTCAGGTTCCAGAAACTATGTTTTTTTAGTTTCAAAAACTCAGAATGTGGTTTTTGATAGAAAAAGGGTTAGGTTTTAGGCTGCTATTTTGAAAAAAAAGGACTGTGACAGTGACCGACATCAGTTGAAAAACTGATGTCGGTGGGAAAAATGGCCGACATCAGTTAGATAACTGATGCTAGAGAGGGAAGATTGCCGACATCGGTTGAAAAACTGATGCCGATGACTGTGGTTTCCAGAAACTCAAAAAATTTGAAGATTCTTGGAAAAAATGAAGAGAATGTCCTCACTAGCTCAAAAAACTAGATAGACATAGAAAAATAGAGATGGAGACAGGCAGACCCTAAGCGTTAACTCCTAAGAATCAACTTTTAGAATCCTGTTGGCTTATGCCTTAAAGTGATGTTTGGGGAGGTTGGTTGTTAGAGGGGTCCTAGAAGAGGTAGTCTATGGATGGTTTCAAGTTTGTTTAGGCGCTCAAGAGTCTGGGTCAGGTTCCATACATGGCCTGGTGCTAAGGAGCAAGCTCCCCTCACTTCACGAGCCTAGTGATAAGCTAGTCTCGCTTAGCCAAAATATACTTTCCCTAGAGATTAGACTCTGCCAGAGAATAGAGTGGGCTTTCCCCTTGGTGATGAAATCCAAGTAGGATTGTTGGGATAGGTAAGGTATCCGCTGGGGGATGAAATCCCAGTTGGGCCTTGTCTCAGGTGAGTTTTGATGTTTGATTTGGTGCAAGTGGTTTGGTTGTGTAACATAAAGTAGACTATGATTAATTCATGATGCGGTTATTAATTACTAGGTGTGGACTAAGAAATGCAAGCAAGCAGAAATGACATGCAATGTGTTTTAAGCCTAAGTTGAAATGTGAGTTTGAATGAAAACAAGTTGAGAAAGGGTTTGAAGAATATGACTTTTGACTAGTTTGAAATGCAAGAAAAGAAAGAAAAGTTCTTTTTAATCCCGCTAATGATGTCGTTTAGAAGAGAAGAAAGAGGTGAAAAGGGAGAAACCTAATGCACCTATATGAACAGAAAGAAAGGGAACCCAAGGAAGACCCTAAGGTCCCACCGGGCGTGCCAGAATGTTTCTATGCTATATTCGCTTTCTACATTCAAAGGATAGAAGTAAGAAACTAAGAAGAAATGGTCTAAGGCTTGTATGTACCTGGATGAAGTCGTGCACACTGTTATCCAGACGTCGTGAGAACTCCTCTTTGGTTGTGGAGGATGACACCTACAAAAGAAAGAGACTAAGACAAAGAAGGCATTAGATGAGGAGATGGTGGGTTTCCAAGCAAAAGCTTGATCCCAAAAGCAAAATCTTGACGAATGTCAACCCACTGATCGATAAAAGTAATGTCTGATAAAAGGCAGAATGATAAAATACTGAAATGATTAAAGACTGAAAAGGAAATGGAAGCAAATGCTTACCTAAATGTTGCTGTCGGCTTGGTCATAGTCACCAGCATCGGTGGTCTTATCGGCATCGATTGTCAAGGCCTATCGACGTCGGTTAGTCTACCAACGTCGGTTGGGGCAGTGGTCTTTGTGACTAGCATCGGTCGGGGTAGTAGTCTGTGAATGAGGTCTAGTCGAGTTTTTGGTCTATGGATGGGTTTGAAAAGGGGTCTAGATGGGTTTTTGTGCTGTTTGGATGGTCTGAGAAAGTCTGGTTTTGGTTAATGGTCTGTGTAGAGGTTTGGGCAGAGTTGCAGGGACAATGGACAAAGTGTATGGTCAGACAGAAGATAGAGGCAATAGGGAGATAGAGAAGTAAGGATTTAGCACTGGTCTGGTTGACACTCCGGTCTGGGGGGTGATATTACTTGAAAGCAATAACTAAAAACATAATGACAACACAGACAATATACATACCTGTGGCTTGTTGAAGGAGTGCTATTGATACCTGTACCTATTGTTGATGTAGCCTGTGTGGAGGACCTATTGCTGGTGTAGAAGATTGATGTTGTTGTTGGTGTATAAGCCCTGTGAGAGGGAGAGTGAGAGGTCTTGTTTGAAGATTGGTAGATTGATTGGCAGAGTGGTGGATGGTCGAAGACTAAAGATTCAAGGAGCCAATGATCAGAGGTCGGGTGATTGAAGGTCGAAAGAGCGGATCCACGTTCCAGAGGTGGAATGCAGTCTTGAAGGTTGTCGACGTTGGTAGAATCACCGACGTTGACTAAATAATGACTGATGTTGGCGGCTTCAGAATGGGGATAGAGGCTAATTTTAGCCTTCTGCCCATTCTTACACGCCGCCAGGTCAAAGGGCCATGGGAAAATGGTCGAGAGGGTCTAAATAGGCGTGGGAGAATGAAATGGGGGTCATAAATGGGTCATGGGGGGATGAATGGAATCCAAGGAAGGGCATCCTAGGGTGGTGAGGTGGCAAGGGAGAGAGAATTATTAACTTAAAATAAGATAATTATTTCAAATTAATAAGATATAGGTTAGGAGTGTCGAAGTGGACGAGGGGGACCAAGGGGGGAGAGGAGGAGGAGGATGACCAAGGGAGTAGACATGATTTTGGTGTCGACAAAAATCGTAGATGGGGAAGGCTAAGTTAGAGAGAATTCTAGAATTAGAGGTTTCTATAATCCTCTTAGGGACTAATTAGGATTAGAAAGGGATTAGATAGGGATTAGGTGGGTGATTAGAGACTAGGGGTGTAGGAGAGCCATGGTGTCTACAAAAATAGAGGGTTATAGATGGGGAAGGCTAAGTTAGAGAGGATTCTAGAATTAGAGGTTTCTATAATCCTCTTAGGGACTAATTAGGATTAGAAAGGGATTAGATAGGTATTAGGTGGGTGATTAGAGACTAGGGGTGTAGGAGAGCCTAGGAATAGGCTTAGTAAGTGGGTAGGTGAGTCATAGGAATTTAAAATTCCCAATTAATGGATAAGTGGGATTTAGATATGATTAAGAGATAATTAAAGGGATTAATATATTGGTGGAGATGTCATAAGGTTAGTGAATGAGGAAATGTTGAGGGGGTATATTAGATAAATGACAAGGATTAGGATAAAGGGAATAAATTAGGAAAATTAATTAGAATAATTAAGGCAAACATATTTAGATGCATACAATGATAACCAAAATTTTATAGCTCTGGTAAAAAATCTAGTGCAACACCAAAGAACTAAACATATTGAATTTCATGTATATTTTATCTACGAGAAAGTACTCAATAGTGATATTGATCTACAGTTTTATCCTAAAGATGAAAAATTGGTAGATATATTCACAAAATCACTTGGGGCTATGAAATTTTTTTAGTTGCATGAAATGCTAAGCCTCTTGGAGTTGTCATTAAAGGTGAGTGTGCATGACAATGCCACTTCCTAATGAACATGTGTTCCTTCTTCTTCTCTATATTCCTCATTGTAAAGCATTGTAAATTCATGTGAAATTTAAGTGATTTAAGTAAACATCATGTGGAATTTTTACTTTTATACCCAAATACATAAAAACATACTTTTAAAGGAGTTCCTTATGTTATAAAAGGCTCCAAATATGCTTAGATGATTATTCATGAGAAACTGTGAGATGTAGTCTCATGATCATGCTAGCCTAAACTTACTTTATAGTAGTTTATGGATTATAATTCTTTTTGTTTCAAAAGGTGAGGTCTAACATGATGAAGGTTTTTAAATCTTTCACTTGTGTACATAGTATAATTCCTATGTTAAGGTGACTATGACATTTATCCTTAGTTAGAATTAAGGGGGAGTGTTAGACCCGTATCATACTTTGATTTATTATTAAATAATAATAATTTATTATTTATTAAACTAGAGGTGAAAACCTTGAGTAAATAAATAGTAAAATATTGTGATTTATTGTTAACCAATTAAATTAAATGATTCTCAGGAAGGATGGACCCATTGGTTACAATGGTCATCTCCCCTCACATTTATTATAAATAGGGTTTTAACCCTATTTAATGATTCACTACAAACACACTCGGTGAATTTGATATTTTCATGTGGAAAATATTTACAAAGTTTATATGGTGTAATGTCCTTTTCAAGACAATATTGAAACCTAAACACCTATTCAAAGATGTATTCTTTTCCATGAATAGACTTCATTGATCCAATAATCACCTAAGACATAAGCCTAAATCACCTAAGTGATCAACATTCATTTATTTTTACGAAGTGTTTCACACTCTTGGTCCTTTTTATCCTCTTGAAATGCTGAACTATACAAAGGCAATAATGGATAGTAAAAGACTACCAACTGATGGTCTTAAGAATTTATAAAATCAATGCTACATAGACTAGACACAAGACTAAGCATAATATTTGGGTGAACCCTAGACAAACTATTGGATATACTCAATTTATAACACTTTTTAAAACCCTTTATCTATCTTAACAAACCTAAATAAACATGGCTTAATGAACTATCTGGTTGCATTTGATGGTTTGCTCACATTCTACCTTGAGGATAGAGTGGGCTCTCTTGTAGCCCTTCCAACCCTATTTTTCCTTCATAAATATTTGTATCTTGATCATACAAATACTTTGAAAACACATTTGGATACCCATTATTGATCTTGATATCATATGGAAAATTTGGATATAGTTACCTTATACGAACTAGTCCTAATATAGACTATATCAGACCTAATTAGGCCTTTAAAAACACTATTTATATGGTTTTATGAAGAAACAAGTGAATTTGAGAGTTAATATTGATATGGGGTGTCTAAAATAATGTATTAAGACCATTCATCATAATACTTTGATCATTCATTACCTTAAACCATATACAAACACCACTATCTTAGTCTTAACAAGTCTTTTATGGGCTAGTTCAAGATCAAGGTTTAGAAAGTGATCTTAAGAAATGACTCAGGTCTTGAAATTTTTAACATATCAAGTATACATAGAGAGCTCACAAACTTCAAATAAACTTGATTTTCCACCATATAGATTCCTTGTACTAGGAAGCCCTAGTTTGGGCCAGTTTGTAAATAATTTACTCTATAGGACAAACCATGGACTTTAAAGACATTAAAAAAATTATATTTACCTTGTTTAAGCTTAATATATAGTCCTACTTCCTTATATTTGACTATCATACTTGGAACTTGCTACCCTGTCAAATCTGCATACACGGTCTATAGTAAATCATGAATAAAACACTCTAAAGGCTATATTTTCATTTAATTCTTATTTCTCACCTCTAAATACATTATAATATCTTTATTGGGTTGAATTAATCATTATACAAACAACTAATCCGTACTTAGGTACCAAATCTTCTAATCTAACTTCATGCAAACTAATTCCAAAAATAGAGTTAACCACTCGTTCTATCTAAGAGAGATTCTCCCAGCCTATATATCTTTAAAACAACCTAGGATGAAATATTTCATGGATTATAAAATAAATTTTGATACTAAATCATATAAAATTAGCCTTTATACAAGACTTAGTCCTTATTACAAACCAAAAGAGCATATTTGCAAATTTGAACATTTGAATATTTGAATGGATAAAATTTTGGAGGAAAAACTTGTCCAAAACTCCTAGGAGACATAAACACCTTGAATATCCCTTAAAAATGTGTCTCTCCTTGATTCTTCTACATCATTATATGAAGGCTTATGTGAAGAAGTGAGAAGGGAAGGTTTTGTATTGGGTGTAGAGTTTCTCAGTTTATTGAATATCATCTTTGTGGGTTTTTTACCTCTTGGAGGTTTTCCCACTTTAAATTCTTTTGTACTGTGTCAATTATATGTGCTCTTTTCCATCATTTATTCATATATATCTAATCTATATTGCATATATATTTTATATTTTATTGATTTTATTAGCAGAGTCAGAAGAGTAGAGAGTAGGCCACCTAACATATATGTTTTCTTAAAGTCATAATATATTTTAGTGTGAATATTTAATATGCCTTATTTCTAAAATGACCCATCACTTATTTTATCTTATTACCCTTATTTGGGATCACTAAATCTAGCAGTGTAAATGTGGGAGCCAACAAATTAGCACCATTACTAAGGATTACATATTTACTATTATAGTTGAATAATCATTGGTGTTTACTTTAATCTATGTTCAATCACAATTTTTGTGCAAGGTGGGTGGGTTGTTCATTATGGACCATCAAATCTACTAATAAAATAATTTCCTTTGTTTGGAATTTGTCCCTTACATACAATGATCACAATAAATATCTCAAATCTGAATTTTTTCCATAAGATTTGATTATATTTGTGTGGTATTGGTGACTTTATTGAGGTTAAAAAACTAGATCATCCTACTTTTTAATTAAAGTCTATATTGTATTTTGAGAAATTTTCATGAATTATCTTCTATCTCTTACATTATTCTTCCTTTGTGAAGTGTCAACTCAGAATTGTTCTACAAACGTGTGTCATTTGGAATTATTGACTACAAAAAATAGGTGTTTTATCAATTTAGTTTCATTGATATATAGAAAGAGTCATCATTCCTCATTATATTGTGTATTCAGATAATATCCATATTCCTTTTGGCATGAATTTTGCTACAATGGGTGTTTTTGGTTATAGTGGAAATGTGAACTCAAAAAATGGTATGAACTAGCCTATTAGGTTTATGATTTCAAATTATTTTAATCGGTATTGTAATAGATTAAGGTCTTCTTTTTGTATTGAAAGTATGTCTAATTCTTAGTTTTAATTTTTTTTATCAAAGATATAAGCCAAATAATATGTCTTATTTTCATTATTTTCATGATCCTTTCCCTAAAACAATTTGTAAATTTTTTCCCAAGATTAATGGAAATAATGCAAATAAGGGAGAGGGCCATTTAGAAGCCTATATTAATCTGGTTGATGAATTTGAGATATAAAATGGTGTAGTGATTAGGTTGCTATTTTATATTTTATTAAGGGATTAAAAATATTAGTTTCTTGAATTTATTGATTAAATTATAGACCCATGGGACAAGTTTAAACATCTCTTCATTGAGAGATATGGTGACAAAACCAATGCTACTCTTATGATTCATTATTTTTATAACATTAAAAGGGAGAAAGATGTGAGTATGCATGCATTTAATCTCATATTCAAGAAAATGTGGAAGAAGATCATTTAACATTTGAAACCAAATAAAGCAATGGTTGTCATGATTTATTTTGATGTTTTTTATAGGGAATTGAATTATTACTTAAGAGATAAAAATACGTCAACTCCCATCTATGATTGTGACTTGGCCCTAAGTTATGATTATAGATTTCATGATTTTTAGATGCAAAATAATGTGGTTGAACCTTTTGTGATTAAATGCAGAGTTGGATATGATCCTAAACCTATAAATTTATAAAATGAATCAAAATTCAAAGTAGTTGAATAATTTGGAGAAACATAACAAGAAACACGTGAAAATCATAACTATAACCTTGTTGATATAATAATTGTTGACATTAATATTTATGAATCACCCACTATAGATGTCTATGAAACTTATTATGCTAATAAGTTTACCTCATGTGGTTTAGATGATGGTGTATTCCTCCACTATGATTTTAGAGCTAGATTTCAAGAAGAAAATAAAACACTAAGTAGGTTGAGCTTAATGAATGTCATGATGTTGATTTTATTTACTTTCTAAAATTTAATGATGATTCCCATTATATAACTAAGGATGAATCATTTTTAAATGGTGATCTAGCTAAACTTATTGGATGAAGTGTTTGATATCCAAAAATCTCTTATTGATAGTGAAATAATTAGGCAAAAATTTGTTGATCACTCTATTGGTAAACATGTGCATAATGTCTAGATTTAATCATATTGAGGTTTTCAATAATGATGTTTTGATATAGATGCATTATTATGTATTGATAATAATGTTAATGTGTAGTCCATATTTGGATTAGAACATTAGAATATTATTTTTCCCACTTATGTTGAAGAAAGGTACGAATCCAATCAATTTTTACATTTTTTCATGAAATTTTAGTTGTGGAAAATCTTCCTAAACTCCGTGAAGAAGAATTTTATGGTTTAAATGAGTTTTAGAAACTTGTTAATTATGTATGCCAAAGATATTGTAAAAGTGAAAGTGAATATGATGAAAATGAATATATTGGGGACTTAAGCTCTTTACATCACTCTACTAATCCATTATTTTAGCATGGGTCAAAAAATGCATTATATGATCCAAATAAGCTAGAACACATATGTTTCCACTTATAAGGATTTTAAGTATGATGAAAATGAAAATAATAGTGGACTAGACCTTTTTCAATGATATGAAAATCCACTATTTCAACAATCCTTGTCATTTAAATCTAAACCTAATTTCATAGATGCACATGTTGATGTGATTTATCCTTATCTAATTGATCCACCCATATTCCAATTTATGGAAGATATTTAAGTTTACAGCCACACCAATTTCCTACAAGCAATGATTTTTATTTAGGTCTGCAAGAAAATGTTGATTGTTTACCTTAAATTTTATGTTGAGAATCCATTTTTAGTGTTTTATTTTATGCATGTTCAATTATTAAAATTAATTTGGCTGAGTGAATATGACACAAGAGTATCATCAAGGACAATGTGAATTTTGGTATAATAAGTCAATGTTTGGTCTTATAAGGTCAAAGAGGTCAAGAAGTGTCAATAAGAAGCCTATTTATGCTTCATATTTTTATGAAATGTTCATATTTAAGTGTATAATGTCATTTTATACCCTTACTAATGTCTTAGAATTAGTATATTTTTATAAACTAACTCTTTTAAGGTTCTTTCTACTTTCTCACCAAAATGGGAAATTCAAATATTTAAATTTGTTAATAAGAAAATTGAGGGTTTTAGCATGTAATAAAGGGATTGGTCATATGATAAAGATTATTTAGGATATAAGTATAGGTATTAATTTTATTTCAACCCTGTACTCAATGTACACCTATCTTAAGACTGATTTAGATGCATCCAATGTAGTAACAGGATCAAAACAAGCATGTTTTCGGATAAATCATAAGTTGTTGAGAGATATTTGGTATTAAAATAAAACCAAAATAATTTTAGACATATATAGTAACATGATAAGGCTCTAAAAAATAGAGGAGGATCTTAATAAAGTAATAAAACAAGCATAATGTTAGGTTGTGGAGCTAAAAGCTTCACCAGGATGCAAACAGGAGAAGTTATGGAGGATGCAGAGTTGCGGGGAGTTGCAGAATCAGTTGCAGAGAAACTGGCATCGGTCTGATCAACTGACGTTAGTCAAATGGAAATGAGGAAGCAACCAACATCGGTTACCAGTCGGCTGACATCGGTCATGAGGAGCCGACGTCGACAGCCTGTGTGTGAACAGGCAGTTTGCATGTTGATCTGGGAGAGTCTATTTTGAGACTGTTAGTTTGCATGTTGAAGGCTATTCTTAGTCTTGAGTTGCATGTCTAATTATTATAATTAGGTTAGTCTAATTATTGTAAGCATGAGATCTATATATGGACTCATGGGTTGTATTGTAAACTTGTAGCTAGTGAGTAAGAGAGCAATAAGCTCCTTCAAAGAGAAGAGAGCAATGGTGCGTTCCTCCTAGTGCCGCAGTACCAAGGTGGGTACTGGTTTGGAGAATCAGAAGGGTTTTTTTGTGTGTATGATCTTGGTCAGCATGTGGGCATGACTTTCTATAGGAGATCTACAATGGTGAGTAAGGTCTAGTGATTTGCAGGTAGCAACAGAGAGCAGGAGATCTACTTGGAGTACGGTTGTGTACTTGATGAACTGGCAGTGTATTACTGACTGGTTGGAGAGGTGAACATCAATTCTATATTGGAATTGATTGTTGTGACCAAGAGAGAGAGGGAAGAAGGTCTTGAGGTGTGGCAAACCTTTGAGGTGGAAGAAGAAGTGGCATCTTCTTTATTGTATATTCTTCTAAGTGATTATTAATACAATTGTGTATTGTCTCTCAATTCGTGTGTTGCTTCATATTTCTAGTTACTTATTGATTCTAGTTAAATTCTATGTTTAGTTGCTAATATAAGAAGTAATCATATGTGCTCTAATTGGTAGAGCAAGATCCTAACACATTGGGATCAGAGCATGTTTATTGTTCCAAGTTCCCTGACAAGTGGTATCAAAGCCTTGGTTATAGGTTCAAGAGCTGATACCAACAATTGGTATTAGAGCTATTGGTTGGGTTGACTAATAGGTGGTTTTAGATCTGGTAGTGTTTTTGATTACAGGTCACTCACAGGTGTTTTAGATTGAGTGGGAGTATAGCAATGGCAAAAGAAAGTAAGCTACAAATGGAGAAATTGAATAGCACGAATGGTCTGATTGATGGAAAGAAAGAGCAGGTAAAAAGAGATTGTTGGTCGGTAGAAGATCAGTGCGTAGAAGCATATGTTGCAAGTGATGTTGCACAGGATGTTCTAGATAAAGTGGAGTCTTTGTTTACAGATTCTTTTGCCTCTTTCCATGCAGCCCGAAATAGAGCATCTTTTCATAGGTATGTCTTTGAAGACTTTGGAGAGATTTATTTAGGGGTTGGAGAGCCTTGTCAGATGATTGACGAAGGGGAAGTGAAGCTGAAATTGTAGACGGATGACACATAGTGGTTGAAGGAAGTCATGCAGGTACCAGTCTTGGAGATGAGTCTAATTTCTTCAAGAAATTTAGGAGATGAGAGATGCACTGTAACTCTCACAACGGATACACTTAAATTAGATGGTGGTAAGAAAGTAGGTATCCTTTATCTATCTACTTATATTGTTGATTCACCTTCTGTTGTAGAGATGTGGCTTCGTAGGCTTAGTCACATATGTAGAAGGAGAATGCAGGTTTTGAAGCGGAAGTTAGATGTCTTTGACAAGCTAAAGAACTGGAAAGCCTTGGTGTTCATGGAAGAGATGATAGACAGAGATTAGGTGAGGAAATTGAATTATTCACAGTAGAGCAGGGTTGATTTGATTAGGAATTTGATCCATGGAGAGCTCGTGGGTAAAAAGTTATCACTCACAGATGAACACAGGTACCGGCATTGGTCAGATAGTAACCGACATCGGCAATAGGACGACCGACATCAGTCATGAAGAAACTGATGTTGGCAGAAAGGACACCAACATCGGCCAAGGAAATGACGTCGGTAGTCAGGGTCAGTACAGGGAGCCAACATCGGTCAGGAGCAGACTAGGAGATGGCCGAGATCAGTCACTGGTACAGATGGTGGGTGGACAGCAAGCTGTCAACAAGTCTCAAACGCTCATGTTGAGTTCAGAAAGGGTAAGTGAACCTCATATTCATTGTTCACCTTCTTTATATTGCTTATTGATGGTCAAGAACCAGGAAGATGGAAGAGGCAATGCAGGTAGAATCTAGATACAGTGAGAGCTTGGCATGGATGAGGAGTGTGAGTCCTTGGAGAAGAACCAAACAAGTGTTTGTTGGTAAAGTTGTCAGCTGGAAGTAAGCACTGAGAGATGAAATGGATTCCCAAGTTAAAGAAGAGAGTGGATGGATATAAGAGACAGAAGGCCAAGGCATATGGTCTTGAAGAAGCTCCAGGACAGTGGTACAGGTTTTGACAGGTGGATGACTAAGCATGGCTTCAGTCAATGTCAGTGTAACTATTGTGGTTTTATCTTACCAGGTGGATGATGATTGCAACATTATCTAGTTACTGTATGTGGGTTATTTGCTAGCAGGTTTGTACATACAGGGATTTGTTGAGCTAAAGGTAAGGTTAGTTCAGAGGCGTGTCATGAAGAATTTGGAGCAGTGAAATTCTTTGGCATAACAGACATGGAGATTTTATCTCCAGTGGGAGCTGATGTGAAGACGGTGTTGGTGGGGTTCATGATGTAGGATGCAGAATCTGAAAGCACACCAAGGGCTGGACAGTTCAAGCTTAGCTTGAAACAGGGTTTGAAATCACATAGGGTCTAGTGTAGACTTGAGTTTTTCCCAAGCAGTGGGGGTTGTCAGAAAGTATGGAGCCAATTTGGGGAAGGAGTACTGGAGGGCAGTTCAATGGGACTAGCATCAGGGATTCTTGTTATGTAGGGTCAAGTTCTTCACTACATGGATATGTAGGTTCGGATGTGGCAGGTTACTTGAATGATAGGTGCAGCATCACAGATTGTGTGGTGGTTGGTCTTCAGGATTGATCCTGAAGAGGAATACAATCCAAGGAATAATTTAGATGGTGTACAGGTATAGGTACAAGTGCAGCTATTTATCTCTAAGTGGGAGATTGTTAGGTTGCGGAGCTAAAAGCTTCACTAGGATGCAAATAAGAGAAGTTACGAAGGATGCAGAGTTGCAGGGAGTTGCAGAATCAGTTGTAGGGAAATCGGCGTCGGTCTGATCAACTGACATTGGTCAGATGGCAGTGAGGAAGTAATCGACATCAGTTACCAGTCGTCTGACATCGGTCATGAGGAGCTGACATCAGTAGCCTATGCGTGAACAGGTAGTTTGCATGTTGATCTGGGAGAGTCTATTTTGAGACTGTTAGTTTGCATGTTGAAGGCTAGTCTTAGTCTTGAGTTGCATGTCTAATTATTGTAATTAGGTTAGTCTAATTATTATAAGCATGAGATCTATATATGGACTCATGGGCTGTATTGTAAACTTGTAGCTAGTGAGTAAGAGAGCAATAAGCTCCTTCAGAGAGAAGAGAGCAATGGTGCATTCCTCCTAGTGCCATAGTACCAAGGTGGGTACTAGTTTGGAGAATCATAAGGGTTCTTCGTGTGTGTATGATCTTGGTCAGCATGTGGGCATGACTTTCTATAGGAGATCTACAATGGTGAGTAAGGTATAGTGATTTGCAAGTAGTAGCAGAGAGTAGGAGATCTACTTGGAGTACGGTTGTGTACTTGATGAACTGGCAGCGTGTTACTGACTGGTTGGAGAGGTGAACATCAATTCTGTATTGGAATTGATTGTTGTGACCAAGAGAGAGAGGGAAGAAGGTCTTGAGGTGTGGCAAACCTTTGAGGTGGAAGAAGAAGTGGCATCTTCTTTATTGTATATTCTTCTGAGTGATTATTAATACAATTGTGTATTGTCTCTCAATTCCTGTGTTGTTTCATATTTCTAGTTACTTATTGATTCTAGTTAAATTCTGTGTTTAGTTGCTAATACAAGAAGTAATCATATGTGCTCTAATTGGTAGAGCAAGATCCTGACACAGTGGGATCAAAGCATGTTTATTGTTCTAGGTTCCCTGACACATAAAATCTGATTTTATAGGTCTTTGTAGGGGGTTGGTTAATGGAGAGTTGCAAGTCTATGTATGAAGTTAAAGATATTTATTTAAAAAAGAGATTTTTATTATGTTATTCATTGAATATATATTATATTAAAAGGTTTAAGTTTTGTTATTAATGATTTACAAAACTTTATACATGCTTTTTTAGTAATTATTTCCTTGACAGAGTTCTAAACATTATATTTCTTAAAATCTGGGTGTTAAATTCATAAAAAAAAGATAATTTTAACATATTTTTTAGATTTTATCACCAGATTAATGATAAATAGAGTGAGATAATGTATTTAATATCCTATTACAAGTGTAATAAGCCTTATAACATCCTTAAAACTTAATAGCCATCAATTTTAGTGCTCTCGGGTCTACAATTTGGTCTTAAACCTTAGGACAACGTTTCACCTAGAAAAATTACCATAACTTGTGAAAGATGCATCCAAATGCCTTAAAATTTTATAAAAAAATTCTAGAGGATGTCCTTTAAAATATAAAATTGGTTTAAATTCTTGGTCAATATTATAAATAAAAATATAGATGACTATGTTTTGAAAACCTATAATAAATCCTAAAAAATAGGGTTTCATTCACAAAAAAATGAATATGTTTAAAATGAACTAATTTAATTTTTTAGGTGTTTAATAGTGTAAATATTAGGTTATTAAAGGGATGAGTATATAATTTAAATATATATAAATATTTAAAATATAATCCATTTGATTTACCTGAAATAGCAAGTGTAATGAGAAAATCTACTTATTTGCAATAATACAAGTGTCATTAGATGATAAGAATGTTGAAACAGGTCAGGGAAGACTGTCTGGAGTACTTCAAATTTGAAAATGGATATGTGAATTCCATAGCAAACTACCTTTATTAGTGGGATATTAACACATTGTGCTAGTGCCTAAGGCACCATGCTAATGTCCTTTTGAGAATAGGGGTCTTGAGACTTTTAAACATGCTATGAGGGAGCTTTGGGGTTATGTACATGTGTTCAGGAGTTTTTAATCATCTTTATATATTAGTATTTGTTTTTATCTTCTTAAAAACCCTAATTAATACCTACTCACATGAAACAATAATGGAAACAAATATAAAATAAAAGGAAAAAGTGGGTTGTAGGATGTTACGATCACCTGATATATAACCCCTACTATTTTGATTGCTACCTGCATTAACCCCAATGATAGGGGTTTTAGATCACATGTAGTTATCCCTTATAGAATGTGCATAATAAATTCACATGGTATGATATAATTACTTTCACTTAGGTCTTTATTTGAATAATTATTTAGATCTAGATGTGTTATTGAGTAATATGTAAAGTGTTAAGTTATAATATTAACTGATTTTATATAATTATGTGCCAAAGTAGTAAGTGCTAGTTATAAAATTCCTTGTGAGGCTCTTTATATGGGAGAAAATTTAATTTAAATATGAGACACTTGTTCATAGGCTGACAAGTTGAAAAGATAGATAAAATCATAAAAATAGACTCAATGAAGGTTTAGGACCTATAACAAGTTAAAAATGTGACCATTGGACACTAGTGCACTGTGGTAGTGTCTAGGATCATGCTAGTGTGTAGGACCATGCTAGTGTCATATGATCATAAAACTAGATAGTGACTATGGTAGATAGGCTAGGGGCCCTTATGACTGGGATAACATGATTTAAGACCACTGGAGGTGTAACAATTAGGAAAGATAATCCATAATAAATACCAAAAGACCAAAGTGACCATGTGAACAAGACTCACATTCATCATTAAGAACCTATCATGAAAGAGATATAAAATACATAGTACTTTTGTTTTCTTGATCAAATTATGGTAATTTGCCCCCATTTTATTCTAGTAGTGTAATGGAAATGAAAGAACTGAATTAAAAGTAAAATAAAATGTATATCTTAGGAATTAAAAATACTTAAACCAGATTTACTATTACCATAAACCAGATCCAAAGCTATGTAATAACATGCATCATGAAAAAATTACTTAATTCACCATTATTATGAAAGCATAAATGAGAACACAAGATAATAACATGGATAACACAATGTGATTCACCCAGTGTGGGCTACATCCACCAATGAAAGTTCTCAAATAAAAATAGTAATCGATATACCAAGACTACAATGAAATCTCATAGAGATATAAAAATATCCTATAGAAAATGCTGCAAAAATAGCTACACTTTCACCTGCACCTGCATAATGTTGTATCTCATAAGTTTCTAAACCACAACCTGTAATGAACACCTACACTTTGTAAAACACCTGCACTTTGAATTTGATCCTCAAAATAAACCATTAACCTCTAAAGGCCACACCACACCCTATATATATATATAGAATATAAGGAAAATCCATGAAAGGAGGAGAAAATGTGTCATGTTTATCCAAGATAATCATCATCCACTCAAGATAACTCACTTCCACCTCATCAAGCTCATTCAAAAGCTCTCCCATGAAGGAACACACCAAACTAAGGGTCTCCACCTTTCAAGGGCACATTTTCCAACATCATGTGATCACAACAAACTCCTTACAATAAGGAAGGTATTCCATTTTCCAAAAAATAACTAGCTCCCTCAAAAAAAGGAATTCAACATGAGAAAAGGCATGTAACAACTAACTCCATAAAACATGGAAACATATAAATTAGAAATATACTAGGAATATTCCACTCATATGTGAAGTAAGGTTTTACAAAAGGTGGAGTAGGGAAAACCATGCTCCCCACATCCTTGGAACTCTTTAGGCACCCAAAATTTATTCCTATGGTCATGTGATATCCCCAAAGGGCTCCACACTCAACAATCTCCCACTTGGAGACCATTTCTCCTGAACATAATCTATCACTACTCCATGACCACTAAGGCCAACCAAATATGAACATAGTCTCAACATGTCCAATGTGACCACCTTGGTCATCATATCCATATGATTTTAGCTAGTATGAATCTTCTCCAACTTCACTAAGTTCTCCTCCAAAGATGTCTTGATGAAGTGATAAAGTAACTGAATGTCTTTCATCCTTGAGTGGAAAGCAGAGTTCTTTGCCAAATGAATAGAACTCTAACTATCACTGTGTAGTCTCCCAACTTCCTACTCATGCCCCAACTCTCAAAATAGATCTTGTAACCAAATCATATCCTTGTTAGCCTTTATGGCAGCAACATACTCTACCTTTGTGGTTGACAAAGCCATAACCTTTTGTATCCTAGAAATATATCTAACCATTGTATCTCCAAAAGTAAATATATAGCCTATTGTACTTCTCCTACTATTAATATCCCCTACCATATCTGAGTCCACATAACCATGCAAAGTGGTATATGATCCACCACAACATAATACAAAATCTATGGTTCATCTCAAATATTGAAGAATCCATTTCACTGCCTACCAATGATCATATACTAGATCACTCATATACCTACTCACAAATCCAACTACTTAGGAAATATCTATCATAATACAAACCATGGCATACATCAAGCTTCCAACTATCAATGAGTAAGGTACCTTAGACACTACTATTTTGATTATCTAAAGTGGCATGCCAAAGGAGTACCAACTAATTTAGCATCCAACATGTTAAACCTTTCAAAAAAATTATTCACATACTCTGATTAGGATAAGATCAACTTCTTGTCCTTCCTATCATGAGAAATCCTCATACCAATGATTTGCTTTGCAGCACCCAAATCCTTCATAAAAAAAGAGTCACTAAGTTATTTCTTGAGAATATGAATATGTTGTATGTTCTTTCCTACAACTAACATGTCATCAACATATAAGCATAATATAATAAAGGAACCATCATCAAAATGTTTTATGTACACACAATGGTCATAATGACACCTCTGATATTGTTGTTACAACATAAAATAATCAAATTTATTATACCATTGCCATAAAGCTTGTTTCAGGCTATACAAGATCTTCTTTAATCTGCATACAAAGTTCTCCTTCCCTTTGACCTCATATCCCTATGGCTACTTCATATACAACTCTTCATCCAAATCACCATGAAGAAAAGTAGTTTCCACATCTAAATATTATAAGTAAAAATCCTTAACTGCAACTAAACCAAGAACAGTCCTAATAGAAGTCATTTTTACAACAAGAGATAAAATGTCATCAAAATCAATACCTAATTTTTGTGTAAACCCCTTGACCACCATCCTGGCCTTATACCATTTTCTCCCTTCATTCTCTTCTTTTATCCTAAAGATCCACTTGTTTGGAAATGCACTCTTGCACTTGGGTAACCTAACAAATCCCATGTTTGGTTCTCCATGAGAGATCTATGTTCTTCATCCATGGCATGTTCCCACCTCAACCTAGCATCTACCTACATTTCTTCCTCATAACATGATGTTTCTCCATTATCAGTGAGTAATAAATAATTCAAAGAAGGAGAAAAATGTTCAGGTGCTCTTTTTACCCTAGAAGACCTTCTTACCATAGGAGTTTGGGGTCCTTGTGTAGAAGGTTCTTGAACTAAATCTTTGGATACTTTTCCATCCACAATGTCATCTAATAATGTGTACTCTTTCTATTCTTGATCCTATTTTTACAACTAATCCTTGTGCATGACTTTTTCATTAAAGACTACATCTATAGACCAAAATATTTTCTTATATTTAATGCTCCATATATGGAAACCAAAGTCATCCTCACCATAACCAATAAATGTGCATTTATCTAATTTAGCCTCTAACTTGGTCCTATTCTCTTTCTTAATGAGAACAAAATCCTCACATCCAAATAATTTAAGAAAAGAATAATCAACATTCTTACCAAACCAAGCTTGTTTAGGAATGCCTCCATCCAAAGGCATAGAAGGTCCTCTATTAATCAGTTATACTACTGTGCTAACTTCTTCTACCCAAAACTATAAAGATAACCCTGCATGTAACCTCATGCTCTTAGCACATTCCATTATTGTTCTATTCATCCTTTCAGATACCCCATTTTGTAATGGAGTTCCTGGAACCATCCTTTACCTATGGATTCCATTTTTAGAATAATAATCAAAGAAAGCATTACTTCAATACTCACCTCCATTATCTAATTTGAGACATTTCAACTTGAGACATGTTTCATTCTCAACCAAGACTTTACACTTCTTAAAAGTGTTAAATATATTAGATTTCTTTTTAATGCAATAAACCCAAACTTTCCTAGTTTCATCATCAATAAAATTGAAATAATAATTAGATCCACCAATAGAAGATACCTGAGATGGTCCTCATACATCTGAGTGTACTAGATCTAACTTATGATCTTTCTTTGTGGGTCCAACCTTTAGGAACTTAACCTACTTATGTTTATCATACACACAATTCTCTCAAAAGTCTAGATCTAGATATTTCAATCTAGGCAACTTATCTTCTAAGATTTGCATGCCCTTATGGGTCATATGATCGAGCCTGTAGTGCTGCATAGTTGCATATGCATCTATAGTAACTAAATTAATAGAATCAACACTAATAGTCAAATATAAAGTACCAAATTACTTACCTCTTGAAATCACAAGAGCACCTTTTGAAACTTTCTAATAATCTATAGTAAATATTATTGAACATCCCTCACTACCCAATTTCCCCACTGAAAACAAATTCTATCTCAACATAGTGACATGTCTAACATCCTTAAGGATCCATGTGTTCCCTTTCTTCATTTTAACTTGAACACAACATCTCCCTACTATTTCACATGGTTCATCATCACCAATATAAGCATGTCCTAGATTCTCTTGAACATAATTAGTAAAATAATGCCTATGTGGGGTGGTATGAAAAGAAGCCCTTGAATTTAATACCCAAGACTCAAAATAACTATCCATAGAAATAATTAAAGCATCATGACATAATTTACCTGATGTCACATTTACCTCATTCATTTCCTCCTTGTTAGCATTCTTATTTATAAGTGGCCAACAATCCTTCTCTGAGTGTCCACTCTTCCCACAATGCCAACATATCATTTTGGATCTAGATCTAGACTTAGATCTACCTTTTGAATTTCCATGGTTATTTTTACTCTTGTATTTTTGCCTCCCTCTAGTATCAATGGATAAATCATTACCTAAAGATGATTCACTAATGCTTTTCCTTCACATATCCTCGCTAAGGATCACACCTACATTATCCTCAAAATTCAAGCTTCCCTTGGTAGGGACTACATTATTCACATTCATAACAAAACTATCCCAACTATCAGGCAAAGAACATAATATTAGAAAATCTCCAACTTCATCATCAAACATAATTCAACTAAATTGAGAATACTTACAACCATAATAAAATCATTAAGATGATTAGCTATTGAACCATTCTCAGACATTTTCATGTTAAACAATTTTTTCATAAGAAATTTTTTATTAGAAGCAGAGGGTTTCTCATATAACTTCCAAGTTTATCCATGAGATCTTTTATGGTTTTCTCATCAAAAATATTAAATGCAACAGAATATGCAAGACATAACTAAATGGCTCCTAATGCCTTCCTATCAAATAATGACCAATCTACATCACTCATACTTACAGTTTGTTCTACTTTCCCCTCCAAGGGGAGATGTAGCTCCTTCTGATATACGTAATCCTCCATCTTCATTTTACACAAACCAACATACTTACCATCAAACTTCTCCACTTTGAATCTGATCTCTTCTCCCATAGCTCCCACTCAAGCTAATAGCTTTCTTATGATTTACCACTTCAGCAAAACACACAACCAATGGCTCTGATACCAGTTGTTAGTAATTAAAACCACTTAAAATAGATTTATTATTACCATAAAATAGATCTAAATCTATGAAATAACATGCATCATAGAAAAATTTCTTAATTCACTATTATTATGAAAGCATAAATGAGATAACAAGATAATAACATAGATAACATAGATCTAAAGTGGTTCACCCAATGTCAGATACATCCACCAATGAAAGTTCTCAAATAAAAATAGTAATCTAAATACTAAGACTATAATGAAATATCAGAGTTAAAAATCTCCTATAAAAAATATTACACAAATAGCTACACTTTCACCTGCACCTGCATAATGTTGTATCTCACAAGTTTCTAAACCACACCTTATAATGAACACATGTACTTTGCAAAACACTTGCACTTTGAATTTGATCCTCAAAGCCACATTGTGCAAATAAACAATCAACCTCTAAAGGGCACACCATACTTTGTATATATATAATATGAAGGAAAATCCATGAAAAGAGGAAAAAATGTGTCATGCTTATACAAGATCAGCATCATCCACTCAAGACAACTCAATTCCACCTCATCAAGCTCATAAAAAATCTCTCCCATGAAGGAACATGCCAAACTAAGGATCTCCACCTTTCAAGGGCATATTTTCCAACATCATGTGATCATAACCAACTCCTTGTAACAAGGAAGGTATTCCCTTTTCCAAAAAACAACTAGCTCCCTCAAAATAAGGAAGTCAACATGGGAAAAGACATCTAACAACTAAATCCATAAAACATGGAAACATAAAAATAAGAAATATACTAGGAATATTCCACTCACATGTGGAGTAAGGTTCCAAAAAAGGTGGAGTAGAGAAAAATACACTCCCCACATCCATGGAGCTCTTTAGGCCCCCAAAGTTTATTCTTATGGTCATGTGATATCCCCAGAGGGCTCCACACTCAACAGTACATGTGTACTTACCTATGTGGATGTATTCTAGACCCGACCTGCTTCTTGGCTAGAGAAGTGAACAAGGATTTGGAATGTTGGCTATGAAGAGGAAATCCATAATGTGGGTATCCCCTATATTGAGTATGAGTAACTGACTAGATTATGAGAAACAAATCCTTGTTTGTCCCCACCCTGATACATAGCTAAGTCTAAGATGTACTTTGTAACTATGGAGAAACAAGCACTATTTACCCCCACTTTTGACATGTAACTGAGTCTAAAAAGTAATCTATAACTATGGAGAAAAATCCTTGATTTCCCCCATTCTGAAATATAACTAAGTCTAAGAAGTAATATGTGAATGTGGAGAACAAGACCTACTTACCCCTACTCTGACATGTAATTGAGTTTGAGAAGTAATATGTGAATGTGGAGTAACAAGCCCTTCTTTCCCCCACTCTGATATGTAAACTGGGTGTGAAAATTAATCTCTACTTGGAGGCTGAAACTATCACTTAACCTACATAATATGGGTCTGGTGGGAAACTATGGATCAAGCACTATAGACAGCCATATGACCCAATCTAGTGAAATCCTAATGACATCCTAGTGATAATATGAGTGTAATCCAGTAACCTAAACATAGATAATGGTATAATTTTCAATTCCATCTATGTAACCTGGTGGAATCTTGTGGAATCAAGGACATGTGCCTTACAGTATGCCCCTAAACTTGATATCTAGTGTATGCACCTAAAATCGCTTGCTTCATTGTAATTGAATAATATTCCTATTAGTCGATGCTAATTCTACTTATCCTATTTTATCCCACTAATTTATCCCATTCCTATTCCATTAATCAAATATCCCCTTCCATTAATCTACATTCACTAATCTTATTCATCCCATCTCTTTATTAATTTTCCTTAATCTCCCATTATCCTAACCTAATCTTGTTTATCTATTATATGGGAATTTTTAATTCCCATAACCCCACCTAACCACCTTTTAGCCTACCCCCTAGGTATTCCTACATCCCTAAGAATCCTAATCTTCATTTATCCCTTAATAAATCCCATTAAATTCAAGAAAATCCTAACTAGCCACCCACCACCCTACACTAGCCTTCCCTAAACCCCTAAACCCTATGGGGAGATTTCTAGAATTGGAGGATTATAGAAATCTCTTCAAATTATCCCCCTTCATCTAGAATTTTCCTATTCTAGAGGTTTCCATGGAATTACAAATTCCATGGAAATTACTCAACCATTGATTTTATTCTCCTAAATTCAAATCTAAGCCCTTGATCTTTCCTCCATTTATCTATTTAACTAACCTCTCCCTCCACTCTCAAACATATTTAGCTCATAACAAAACCATGCCAAAACTATTCTAAAAGTCTCATATCAAGTCCTTGAATCAAGCATCTAATCCATCATCTAAAATCCAACATCAAGCATCACTTTGTCAATTTGAGTCTAATCATATTAATTTGAATCCTAAAATGGAGGCATGAGAAGATAAGGAGCATGATAAGATTTTTATATTAGTTTTGATTTATCTTCTCTATCCTTTCTTATTAGTATTTAAAAAGGTTTTAGATTTTATTGTCATTTTTATAATATATCTTGAATCTAAATTTTGATACACAATTTGGTGACCACGGTAGGACCTCTTTCTCCTATTTAACCATTTTTACTTGTTAGTGTTGTTTGGACTAGCTTGCAAGTCTGATTGGGTGAAGAAAATCTTAAAATTTTGAAATTTTTGCATATACAGGTCTTAGTCACATTATTGTACTATTAGTCACAAGATTGCAATGGTGAGATTGTCAAATCCAATAGTGGTATTGTGACTAAGCCATTAACAATTAAGGCTTTAGAAGGGCTTAGCATTTTGACAATCTTGATACTCTCTCATTAGCAGGATTGCCCTGTGAATCATGAGATTATAAATCCCAATTATGATATTGTAAACCACTAATGGTTTATCTTGCAAGTCATTTTCAATAATCCCACCACTTGCCCAATAGCAGGATTGCCTTTCAAATAACGGTATTGTCATTTTGAGTAGCGATATTATCAAAAATTGTGTTAGGGTTTAGATTGTTGTTTATTTTGCTAAATCTTTATTCTTGTAGGTGTTTTGTGTGCTTTTCTTGATTATGTGTGTAGGTTAAAGAGATAATCCTCTTTAAAATCCACTCTCCACACATTTTTGATAATCACATGACTATCCCATAGAGAGATTGCATTGATAATAGTAGGATTACAAATCCCAATCATGGTATTGTCCTTTTGTCTCAAACTGTTAAGACCCTACCCCTGTCAAATTTATATTTTCATCTATAGGGATTTTTGGTTCTAATAGAAAGGAGATCAAGGTATGTAAGTTTCAAAGTCTGAAAAGGATCCTTCTTTTATCAATAAATTTTGTTAACATTTCCCTATATATAAACAAATTAACCTTCATTTATATCTGAAGATAATATACTTATCAGGGGTGTTTTCTATCCTACAAGGTGTTGGTGAAACATAGGTACAAAAATATTAGCTGGAGGCTCATCTTATAGGCTAATTTAACACCATCTAACAATACCACTACTCTCTCGGTCATGGGTTTGTCCTGAGACTAGTGGGATTATCATTTTGAGTTGTGGCATTGTAGTTTAGTCCAGTTCGGATTAGTGATAGGATTTTATATACTTTTTATCATCAAATAATTATATTTAATATCAAATCCCTATAAATTATATTTATTTGATAAACTTTTTATTTAGGACACACATATTATTTTTCTTATAAACTACAATATCACTATTTGCATTTTTATGTTAGTCGTGACATTATCATTTTGAATCACAGTTTTGTGGTTTATGATAAAATTGCTATTGTCAATCTACTCTTAGTCATGAGATTGTTATTCCTAATCATAGGATTGTCAGAATACCATGGTTTTGAGCTTAACTATCATGGTTAGCTAATATCTACAATCCCACAACCCTTTTAGTCATGGGTTTGTCTTGTAAGTCATGGTTTTGCACTATGTAGTCATGGGTTTGTAGTCATTTTTGAATTTAATTTGGTCCTTTTTGAGTCAATTTTAGTGAATTTTGAGTCACTTCAAGCCTCCCACAAAATACAAAATTCCTTTAGTAGTGAGGGGCTTCATCACTCGACCCCTCAGGCTCTGCAAGGGGTGTTGCCCCTTGACCCCACTAGGGATTATCACCCCTAGACCCCCATGTCATGTCCCACTCACCCCAAAGGATTTATAGAGCCAAAACATGATTTTTTAGGGGTGTTTTATTAAGTCATATTTGGCTAATATCTTATTTTTTATAGTGGTCATCTTTGTTAAACATCATCTTGTAGTACATATTTTGGGTCTAACATTTTGTCTTATAGGTTACTTCTTTGGAATGCCACTTTTTAACATCATTTTTGTATTATGTATATAATTTTAATCATCTTGTCTTGTATATAGTATTTTTCATGAAAAATCATTTATTCCATATACTTGTGTGTGTGTTAACTTGTAAATAATTGGCGTATCATGCACATCACACATAGGTAATTACATCAGTTAATTAATTATATTGTGTGTTTTGCCTATTTATTAGACTCTCCTCCTAGGATAAAATGTGACATGGAATTGACACCCACATATGGGCTTAGTCTATAGGGGTTAGTGTTGTGGATTTCATCACCGCACACTAACCACACTCCATGTTCTGGTAGACTATAAAAATTAGGGACAACTACCATTAAGCTAAGCAATTGACCCCATACAGGTCATCCATGAAGGGGAAGAGTTAACTCTCTAAACTAGGCATTAGATAACACATTATATGGACTTAGGCCCCAACATACCATCATGTATATCGAGGACTCCCATAGATCCTTGTTCATACCTAGAATAAGACCTTTTGGCCATAACAGGTATTCCACTACAGGCATCAAGAATAATGTTGAAGTGAACATCAAGTGAAAGCAAGGTTAAGAGGGTTCAATCGATTCCATAATAGGTCATCGACCTACAGCCTCACTTATGTAGCCATTAAATGGTGTGGACATCAGTTATACACCCATTAGTTTACTAATCATAGGTTTTAGATTTATTTTTTGGTGTGTTGTGTTAAATCCATATTGTTTGTGAGCTAAGTCAACCTTTTACCTATTTGATCCCATCTAGGTCCTTTGTACATATCATTTTGTATATTCTATCCCCATCATTCTATCATCTTGTGCATATCCCACTATCCTTTTTGTGTGCATTCTAAATCATCATCCTTATCATTATCTTCATCTTCATCTTGATCCACATCCCTATCACCTACATCTCATCTTTTACATCTTAGTCATCATTATATATAGTCTCTTTTTATATCTTTCTCTTTATCATAACCACTCATTCTTATCCATTCACATCTTACATCCTTATCCCAATTCCACATCATCACCCACTTATCATAATCACCGCATCCTTTCCTAGTCTCACCATATCCCATTATCCTTGGTCATCACCCCATTATCTTCTACATCCTTGCCTAATCAATATCTTGTCCATCCCTTCCTATTCTAACCATATCTACCTATCACCTTATCCACTCATATATCTTATTCACCATCTTATATCCATTGTCTAATCCCATATATAATATCATATCTATTACATCTTAGTCTAACCATATCCCTTATCATTGATCATATTAATCTTCATATTGTATATCCTAGTCTCATCCCCTTGTATATATTATTCTATTGTACATCCTACTTGTCATATCCCATTATAGCTCCACTTATCATTCATCTTTCCATCCATCACCTATCTTAATCACATCTTATCTCATTATCCATATCCTATCCTAAGTCCATCTCATCCCTAGTCCTCATTATACTATCTTGTCTTCATTTCATCTTAGTCATACCCCAATCCTCTTATACATCCTAGTCTAATAATTATCTTGTATATTCTTCTATATCCTTTTCATTATCCCATCTCCTATCTTAGGCTAGTCATACCTTGTCATAAGACCACCTCATCCATAATCAATCACACCTCACTTTGACCTTGACTTATCCATCAATCACACCATAGTCTTGATCATTCCCATATCATTTTATTGACATCACCCCCTTACATATTTGATCATAACCCATCACCTATCCTAATCCCATCTTTTCTCACCTTCCACATTTTATCCTAAGTCTACCTTATCCATAGTCCTAATCATCCCCGTATCATCTTGTCTCATTATCCCATTACCTTGTGTATTCTTATTTTCCTTCTTGTGCATAACTCATTCTCTTGTACATTTTTTATATTCACATATTATCACTAGATCCATACATCATCCCCTAATCACATCCTAGTCATACCTCATCATCCACATCTTGTCTTAAATCCATACCTGATCACTTGTCTTGACCTTGCCTTCATCACCCATATAGTCATCGCCTCATCTTATCCTAGTTGGATTTTTGGTCACATACAGGTCTAAACCATCCATGTTTCATTACCCATTTATCATTGCATCATCATACTTATCCTTATTCCATTGTCTTAACCACCTTCATCACCTAATCCTACCCAATCCCATCTTGAGAAAATTGGTTTAAGGTTTTGAGTTAGTCATATCATCTACATCATCCTATCATACTACTCCATTCTCATTTATCCTTTGGTCAAATACTCATACCTAATCAATATCTTGTTAGCATCTTATCACTTTGTCAGTCTCAATCTAACAAACCCATCAACTATAAATCATCCTTAGTCAAATCATCTTTCCTTATTTATAACAAGCACCCATCATATCATCCTCTTGCTAGTTTGAATTTAGGCACCCATCACTATACTCAATCCCTTTGCTAGCTTGACAACTAGACATTGTTGATAAATTATTATCACCTATTACACTATCAGTCTGACATTTGATCATAGTCCTTAATCCATTATCCTATCTCATATCCATCATTACCTATCCTACTAGCTTGGTCCTTTCGATCTATTTTTGTTCAAGAACCTTATCCAATCCTTATCCTACCTACATCATCCATCATCTATCAACCATCACCTTAGAACTATACCTCACCTTCATTAACCAATACATACATGCCCATAAGGATGAGATCCTCTTGAAGTTTATTATGATGTGTGTACCACTTCCCAAAGGTGTTGATCCACTTTCACTCATTGCACCTCTTGTCTAAGCCCCATCATGTGAATCCCATACAAATCCTCCATCCACTAGCCATAAACCACCACCTACCCATTCCAATACTAGCAAAGGGAATCCAATCTTGGCCAACTCAAATCCATCCACCCAGTTATATCCATAACCATCTAATCATAAGTACAATACTTCCACATCTGAGTCACAACATGAAGTGGGTCCTTATAGTCCCCTTCCCATATCATTAGAAGTTGTTTTCAAACAACTTGTCACCACTAACATGATGGTCTATCCACTTATCTAACATCTTGATCCTTCTAAGCCTATACCCTCTTGGTATAACAAAAACCAATATTGTCTATACCATCAAACCTAGCGGTATACCATTAATTGATGTCAACCTTTCTAAGACTTTGTCTAAGACCTAATTAGCTATGGTGATATAATAATTGATGATGAACCAAATGATTCTCAATACTTGGGTAAACAAAAATAAGAATGCTAAGATCCCCCTTTCAGTAATGTTCAAGCCCTTCCCTCTCTAAGCCAAGGTTAAAAGACCACTCCCATCCTTGAAAAACCCTCCATAAAAGCTGATTCTATCTCCCATGATCCTATTCCTCTCATCTCTCATGAACCCTTCCATGACCCCCCCTTGAATCCAACATTCCTCCATCATCTCCCTCTCACCCATCACATCAAATACCCCATGTTGAGAGGTCAATTATGGACAAGCACTCTCCTACTAGTAGTATTACATCTTATGCATTAGAGTTAGCTTCAATGTTAGCATCTGAGGTCTTATATTTTGTAGGATCATGTTTAATACCCCTATCCAAATTAGATTCCTCATCAAAAACATCATCCTTCATTGATGTTGATAATGTTTGTCTTTTATAGGATACCCATAATCCATATTCCTCTGATTCATTACCAGGTATATATTTTAATCCCATTCCATATAATGACATCATAAATGAGTTATTTCAAGCCTTATTTATCAAATATTGTCAGAGTGAGTCTGATCCTCCTTTGGATACATCTACTATAACTAGTCCTAGAGATCCTTTTGTTGATCTTGAGGAGATTTTCTTTGATGTCAAAATTGGGTCTCTTAGGAACCCCTATGTAGATTATGCTTCCCCATCACTACTCATTGACCTTGTCACACCATCTCTACCACCTTCATCTATCATAGATCCCTTTCTTCCCATAAATTATCACTTAATAACTTCCCTCAATAAGGACACATAGGAGCATGCATCATTGGACCCTTATGTTGGGTGAATATTTTGTCAGTCAGCAGTCTGATTGAGCAAAATAGGTCTTATCATCCAAAACAAAGGAGATTGGTCGGCCCATTATGCAAGTTTCCTACATCAGAGGTGGACAAATATCTCCTCTCATCAAGGGGAGGTTCCCTATAAATATGCAAGAGCTATATATATACTATACATATAAGCAAAAAATAATACTCAGGGGTGGGTTATACCATCCATCTCTCTTCTTTCAGAGATGATGTTCACAAACTAAGGAGAAATCCTAGGTAATTGGTGAAGGTACTCCTCTTCTTTTAGGAGTAACATTCAGCCAAGAGCCAGATCCCTTCCTAGATAGTAGAAGTCCTGGTGAAATGATAGAAGGCACTTCTCTTCTTTTAGAAGTGCTTGTTCTTGCAAATAATAAGAATCTTTTTGGTAGTGACAAGAAACTAGTAATGCAAAATAGAATAACCAGTAGTCTAAGATGTAGCACAAAGTCTCCACCTTGACTACCTAAGAGTGAAATACAAAAAAAAATGGGGGCACAAATTTGTCCCAAGGTCCTTTACATAGGAAACAAAAAATAAACACACACTGAAGACAATTATGACAGCACAAATCTATTCAACCTCTATCACACCATAGGCTATGTTGAAGGCTACAATCTATTCATCAGGTTAAACTCTCCCATCACCAAATAATTTGGAGAAATTCTTCCTTGAGATATATGAAAGTTCATGTAGAGGTGGAGTCAAATTAAGTGGGCCAAAAGAGTTACCCTAGGGGCCTTGAACTGCCATGATGGGATTATGAAAAAGAGGATAACAAATTTGGGTGGTGTATGGATAGGCAAAGCTCTACTAGCAGTAGAAAAAGAAACTCTACCTTGTGTTGGTGACCTCGTAGGGCTAGGAGGAAGACTCCTAGTTCGTTGAAGGTGAGGTTGTGGAGGAAACAACTCAAAATTACTCTGTTGTACCAACTCAAAAGTAGGGTCAACAACACCTTGAGATTTTTGGCTTTTGGTATAATGTGGAGTTGCTAGATTGTAGAACAAAAATGGAAAAGAGCAGGATTTGCTTTAGCTAAAGTTTGAGACTTCAAACTGCATGCTCTTCCCCAACAGAGTCACCAAAAACTATTGGGTGAATATTTTGTCAGTCAGTAGTCTGATTGAGCAAAATAGGTCTTATCATCCATAGAAAAGGAGATTGGTCAGCCCAGTGTGTAAGTTTCCTACATTAGAGGTGGAAAAATCTCTCCTCTCATCAAGGGGAGGTTCCCTATAAATACATAGGATATATATATATACACTATAAATATAAGTAGAAAATAATACTCAGGGGTGGGATATACCATCCATCTCTCTTCTTTCAGAGATGATGTTCACAAACTACGAAGAAATCTTGGGTGATTGGTGAATGTACTTCTCTTCTTTCAGGAGTAACATTTAGCCAAGAGCTAGATCCCTTCCTAAATAGTAGAAGTCCTGGTGAAATGATAGAAGGCACTTCTCTTCTTTCAAAAGTGCTTATTCTTGCAAATAATAGGAATCTTTCTGGTAGTGACAAGAAACTAGTAACACAAAATAGAGTAACCAACAGTCTAAGATTTAGCACAAAGTCTCCACCTTGACTTCCCAAGAGTGAAATATGAAGAATAATGGGGGCACAAAGTCATCCCATGGTCCTTTACACAGGAAACAAAAAATAAACACACACTTAAGACAATTATGACAACAAAAAGTCTGAAAGTAGTTGGCTTTAGGACACCTTCCTAATTACTACCACTAGTTTTTCTTGCCAAATTAAACAAATAAGAACACATTCAGAAGATATACATAAGAACAATCTCCTAAAATGATACAAGCTATGACAGCACAAAGTCTGCAAACAACTTACTTTCTCATTCAGATAAAATGATATGAACAACAATCTGAGCTCAAAGTCTTAGTATTCGCCTTTCAATTTGGTCAAAGTTTTGCTTCTAGTAACGAGAAGATCTCCCTTGTAACAAATGAGAGATTACAATATATAGCCACCAAGCAAGGCTTGGTGCTCTCTCCTATGGGACGGCCCATGCTGTAGTCAACACCTTCAATGCACCTTCAGTTCTATCTAGAGGGACCATGCCTAGAACAGTGTATTGCCTTAACTATGGCATGTCTATTCATCTAATATGTCTTTTCTTGAGTTTGGATCATCTGGTTTATTCCTTCTGACATCTACAAATCTTTCTATTTTGTCTTTACTCCAAAGGAGACCAATAGGCCGCGCCTTCAATGTTTGCAAGCTCAAATATCTACTTTGTGGATTGTTCCACCTACTAGAATAACTTCTGTGTAGATATTTTAGGATTTTCCCTCTTTTTGCTTTTGTCCTTTCCATCTTTTTCTTTTCTAGCTTTGTCTCTTCCTAGAATTTAAGCTCCCAGGCTATCTTTTTAGCTAGTTGTTTGGTTCTTCCTTCAAGTTTTGTGCTTTATTTGAATTTCAATAGATATTCCCTTACTTTAAATTTGACATCTGTGGGGCCATCAATGGTCGCTATCCACTTGAACCATGTTGAACCTTAAACCTTTGAACCCATTGAAAGTGCATTAGTTCATTCTGCCTCTTTTGTTCCATCGCTTCTTGGTTTAATCACTTTCCCACTCCTTGGTTGAACCATCCATTGAACCACCTATTTGTTGCTTCTTTCCTTGACTGAGGCCACCTTTGAACCATTGAACTTTGAACTCTTTCGGTTTAAGTTTCAATAGGTTCATTAGTTCATCCTTTGTTCGTCACTTCCTTATTCTTTCTAAGCTATTTGATCTTCATCACACTGGTTGAACCTTTGAACCTGACTTATTGAACCTTTTGGTTCAAGGTTCAATGTTTCAATTGGTTCATTCTTTTTATTTGGCCATGTCATTTTTATCTTTTTGAACCAAACACATTGAACCATTTGGTCGTTGAACCTGTTGAACCATTGAACCCATTGAACCTTTGAACCAAAGTGGTTCAATGGTTCAAGCCTTCTTCTCTTTGATGTTGAACTTAACTCTTGTTGTTGATGTTGAACCTTTGAACCCATTGAACCCGTTGAACCAAAATGGTTCAAGGTTCAATGGTTCAATGGTTCAATCCTTGCGTAGAAGCTTGCCGATGAACTCTTTTGGTTAAACCTTGTCATTGAACCAACTTTGAAATTGCCTAAGTGTTGAGAGCTTGCTTCTTTCCTATAGAGTTTGTAGAAATCAACCTGTGAAGCCCGTAGAACTTAGCCTGTAGAGTTCGTAGATTTTCTTCCTGCAGAGTTTGTAGATTCAAGCTTGTAGAGTTTGTAGATTTTCTTCCTACAGAGTCCATAGATTCAAGCCTGTAGATTCCATATATTCAAGCTTACAAAGTCCATAGATTTTTGAGAATCTTGAAAAATGAGGAATTTGAATGCTCAAAAAAAAATTGAGAAGGGAAGAGATTATTTTGGTCTGTTGAACCAAAATAGTTCACATGTTGTCCCAAAAATGAGAAGTTTGTTTTTGGGGACAACACCTTATTTGAGTGATATCATGTGTGCCATAAATTCAAAGGTCCAAGATACTATTCCAAATGTCATAAATCATAATCAAGTAATATTTGATCCTATCAGTCAAAAGCAAGAAGAATCAAATCATTGGCCTAATCCTAAATTATCTCTCCCTAGTGAAGCCTGATATCTAGCACTAAGAGACTATCAAAGTCAAAATAATATTTCTAATAAAAAATACATCTCCCTTGGTGAAGCCCAAAATAAAGCACCAAGGGCCAATCACAATCAAATCCATTCAAATGATCAAAATCATATGGCTGATCATACATCAAATTATCAAATCAAAGATGAACCACAAAGTCAAAGTGTCTTGTATCTTTTGAAGTCTTTTATCACTTGGCACCAATCAAATGAATCATGTACCACATCTCCAATGATGTATGTGACTGCTACTCCTAATCCTCTATCATCCATCATACCATCATATCCCAATCCTATCATTCATTCAAATCCACTACATCCCCATCAACATCTAATCACATCCATACCTCACATCACCTCCCTAAGTAGCATCATCTCTTCTAAGGGTGGTGATGATACCTGGTCTAGATATATGGTGAGGTCACCATCAAGAATAACTAAAGGCCACTATGAAATCTAGGTATCTAACATCCATCATATAAATGGTTTTAGATAAATAATCCATTTGGCATCCACACCTTTCATCTCATCCATCATCCAATAAATCAAGATGCCTAATAAAGTTCAAAAGGTCAAAAAGTCAAAATAAAAGTTCATTTGTCAAATGGTAAAAAGCAATCTTCTAGCACCTTGGGCAAGTACCATGATGAAAATTAGTTTTCAATGTCATGGTAAAATAATCTATTATTCACATTATTACTAAACACTTGGGGGTAAATCCATCTAATCCATATCTTCCTCCATATACTTTGTCTATATCACCCATCATTTTATCTTTTGATCCATTGCTCTTATCCATCATCCACCATCATATCATGCATCTCATATATTATTCCTTCCCATCCTGGCCTTTATAAGGAAGTGGAATATGTCTTGAGAACTTTCCTCACACTATCTTGTCATATCCTCTAATAGACACCTAGACAATTAAACATCTAGTTCTTTCATGATGTGATTATTGACTATCAATAGTTCATTCATCCTTGGTCCCCATTTTCATCATCCTTTACCATCCCATCCATTATCCATCGATCTTTCTCCTAGTTTATAGGCTTGGTATTCCCTTTGATAGTAACCCCATTTGTATAGTATATATACATATCCAAAAAAACCCTTAAAATTTTTCAAAATGTCAAAAACCCTAAAAATTAAAAAAAAACCAAAAAATAGTCCATCGTGTCTTGTCTTATGCCTAATCCCCTATTCACATCCATCTCCTATATTCCTATCCATCCCATCTTTGGATACCACATTTAGTCTTGAAACTTGATCTAAAGTGGTCACCCATCATTTCATCATCCTTTTGGCTAAGTATTATTGGCACACATCACCTTGTCAAGATTGTAATCTGGCACCCATCACTTCTCTATCAATGCATTTTCATACCTATCACCCAGAAATCATCACTTTGATATTATGGAAGGTAATTTATCCCATAACTATTCTTATAATTTCCTCTTCATGTCTACCACCCATCCAATCACTTTTGCTACCATGAAAGGTATATCATCTCTTCATTTCCTAGTCTCCTTGCTAGATTAGATACTTGTAGGACCTTGTCTGTTGGTAATCCTTGGCCATAAATTTGTTTTATCCCCATATTTGGATGATTTTAAATATAATTTTGAGGTCAAATTAGTATTAAAATACATTATTGCATCATCCACCTTATATCCTAAACTAGGGGCAATGCCTTGTCTTCATTCTAATCATCATCATCCTATCCAAATCTAAGTATATCCTCTATCCCCATCACATCATGATTATCATCAAAAAAATCATCCAATCACTCATCCCATCATTAGACAAGACATTAGGACACTACATGTGGATACTTGTGTGTGTGTTACTTGTTTGCTTTGTTTCTCTTGTTTTCATGTCATGTATATATCTTTTTTGTCTCATGTTTTTCATGTCTATTTTTGTCTAATGAATGAGGATGCTATGAGGACACTAAAAGTTCACTCAAGGATGTATAATTCATCATTTTTCCATGCACTATAGCACAATGTCTCATTGTCATGTTTATATCATGGGGCATCTTTTCAAGTGCTATATTTACTAGATTACTTAGACTATGATGAGCTTTATGACATTTTTGATGGCTTGATCTCATCATCTATCTTCCCATCACTAATATAATCCTCTTAATCCATACAACTAACATTAAATCTTTCATTTTCATCTCAACATTTTCATCATATCCTTCAATCACTAACAAGTCTAGTAATCCTCATCATCATCACTTTCCAATCATTAATCATCATCTCCAATTTAGAACTACATTGGCCTAAGGTCTTTTCAGACTATGTAGGCAATACTTGGCCATGTTTCTATCACTAGGGATATCTCTACCACTATCTCTATCATCCATCCTTATCCCCTAGTCTTTTGGTCACTTGATCACATTATTTATTCCCTCTTATCCTCCTCATCATATTGATCAACTTTAGCTTTGAGCTACACCCATCTTTAATCTAATCAAATAATCAATATTATCCTAGCCTATATCTCTACATTTCATGCATCCTTACTTGGGATATGCCCAAATATTGTAGCCTTTTAATCCTATCATCATCTTTTTGTGGTTTATTTCCCATTTGAATGTGTCTACAACTGTGACATTTATCATCTATATTCCTTATGCATGTGTCCTTGCCAAGGGAATCATTATCAATTTGTAGATCATTGCTCACATCTACCTCTTATTATTCATATTCTATCCCACATATGACATCCCATCTCCTCATCTATCCATCTCATCCCACCCATCATTTCTTCTTTTGAGTGACCATCTAGCTCATTCTTCCCTACACATCCCCTCGAGGGGGCATCATACCCACTAACATTATCTACTAACATTCATCCATGACATTTTTTAATTTAAAACACCATTACTCCTTCCACTTCATCCACTCATAATGCCCTTTCAAAGAGAGACAAAATGTATGCACCTAAAATCACTTGCTTCATTAAAATCAACTAATATTCCTATTAGTTGACATTAATTCTACTTATCCTATTTTATCCCACTAATTTATTCCATTCCTATTCCATTAATCTAATATCCCCTTCCACTAATTTGCATTCACTAATCTTATTCTTCCCATCTCTTTATTAATTTGCCTTAATCTCCCATTATCCAAACCTAATCCTATTTATCTATTATATGGGAATTTTTAATTCCCATAACCCCACCTAACCACCTTCTATCCTATCCCCTATTTATTCCTACATCCCTAGGAATCCTAATCTTAATTTAGCCATTAATAAACCCCATTACCTACTAACCTACTCCCTAATCCCACTAGCCATTTTTAAATTCAATAAAATCCTAACTACCCACTCACCACCCTACACTAGCCTTCCCTAAACCCCTAAACCTTATGGGGAGATTTCTAGAATTGGAGGATTCTAGAAATCTCTCCAAATTAGCTCCATATTAGTCCCCTTCATCTAGAATTTTCCTATTCTAAATATTTTCATAGAATTAAAAATTCCATGGAAATTCCTCAACCATTGATCGTATTCTCCCAAATTCAAATCTAAGCCCTTGATCTTCCCTCCATTTATCTATTTAACTAACCTCTCCATCCACTCTCAAACCTATTGAGATCATACCAAAACCATGCCAAAATTATTCTAGAAGTCTCATAGCAAGTCTATGAATTAAGCATCCAATCCATCATCCAAAATCCAACATCAAACATCACTTTGTCAATCTGAGTCTAATCATATGAATTCAAATCCTAGAATGGAGGCATGAGAAGGTACAGAACATGGTAAGAATGTTATACTGGTTTTGACTTATCTTATTTATCCTTTGATATTGGTGTTTATCAAGGTTTTGGATTTTATTATTATTTTGATAATATATCTTGAATCCAAAATTTGGTACACATGTAGGTAATGTATCTATGTATCTTATGTATGAAACTATAGGTATATATAGGGCTGGTGTACCATGTGCGTGCCCCTATAGTCATAATCTAAGTCTAGAACTATGTCAAAATCTTATGTAAAGTTTGAGAATATGAGCTAATATATATCAAGATTATGGAACCCTAGAAATCTCAGTCAAACTATCATTTAATTCACTTGTATATCTAAGAGTAGAAGAATTATAATTTTCATGCTAAAAAGGAGGAGTAGAAAAATATTTTATCTTTTTACTACTATGCAACATATCATCATGTATAGTTGGAATGCAATGTATATCTTCACTAGTTATGAGTGGAATGCCCATGTTATCTGTATGTTCAATACTAGGGTCAAGGGTAGAAGAAGTAGCAATCATGTTTTCATTTGGCATATTATTACATGTATTAGAAGAGTTAGAGAGATTTGAATCATCTATATTTTTCATCCAATCACTATGTTGAGCTTGAAATGCAAAGAAGGTGACAAAATAATATCATCTACTTTAGTTTAAAAACTTGTAAAAGGTGTAATAGTAGTTGTACATGATTTTTTGAATTGAATTGATAAAGGTGAAGAAAGTGCATTTTAAATTTATAAGTTAGGAACATCATGTGAAGGAATAATATTTCTTTAATCATGTAAAATTAAATTTATTTTATTTATCTTATATTGGTTCAATTTGAATAAGGATGTATGAAAAGAAGTTAAAAATCTAGGATCATGTTCAAACAAAACACTACCTATAAGTGGATATTTTGGCCTTATGTTTTTAATTTAATTTTGAGAAGTGGATGAAGAGAGATGAGGAGAATATCCATATACTCTACCCTCATTATCACTTTCATTGTCATGTTCATAGTAATCAGCATATCCATCATTAAAATAATAATAATAATAATCATTAATAATGAAATCATGCTTTTTATCATGTGCTAATGTAAAATTTTGAAAATTGGCCCATTCATTTATATAATTGTGCAAACAACTTAAAATTTGATCAACTGGGTGAGGGGGAAAAGTTCCCTAGGAGTCATCTTAAACTTACCACAAAAGATAAAGTAAAGAATGAAAAATAAGTACATAGCAAGTAAGAGGTAATCTAACATGAATGAATTTGAAAATATGCTAAATATTTATCCCAAAGTACAAAAAAAATCATAAATTGACTTGAAACCCTAAGGGCTAATATTTGGATGTATAAGGACCTAGTATGTGGATCTAGGGTTTGAAAGGGTTTGTAGACAAAATTTAAAATATATTAAATTAATAAAACCCTAATAGAGAAATGATATAGATCATTTAGGATGTGTAAAAATTGGGAAAAAAATTCATAGTTTTATACACCCTAATTTATTAGATAAAAATGGAGAAGGCAAACCCTAGGATAGAACTAGGGTTGTAAAGTAATGCTAAAAGTAAGTCAGGTTCACCAAATGATTTAAATTTTTATGTGTTTACTAGTTTAAATCCTAGGTTTTTAAAGGGATGATTATAAAAGGTAAATAAAAATAAATATTGTAAATGGATAATCTAATTGATTTACCTGAAATAGAAAGGGTAATGAGAAAATTTATTTATTTGGAATAATATGTGTCACCAGATGATAAGAATGTTGAAATAGGTCACGAAAGACTATCTGGATTCATTCTATTTTTGAATTAGAGCCATGACTACCCTAGGAAAATCTCATGGTTAATGGGATAATAGTGAACTACACTAGTGTCTAAGGTATTGTGCTAATGTCCTTTTGAGGACAGGGGTCCTGAGACTTTTAGAGATGCTATGAGGGAACTTTGGGGTTCTGTAGGTGTGTTTAGGAGTCTTCAATTATATTTCTATGGCATTATTTGGTCATATATTCTTCAAAACTCTAATGTATACTTGTAAGTATGATATAATAATGGAATAAAATTCAAAAAGAATGGAAAAGGTGGGTTTTGGTATGTTATGATTGTGCAATACAAAACCCCTATTTTTATTACCATTGCCTACATTGACCCCAATTATAGGGGTCTCACTCATGCAATTATCCCTTAGGTAACATGCATAATCAATGTGCACGATATGCTATAATGAATTTTTCTTAGGCCCTTGATCAAGCATATAGATCTAGATACATTGTTGAGTAATATGCAATTTTGAGTTACACTATTGATTGATTTTATGGAATTATGTGACAAAGTAGTTAGTGTTAATTGTAAAATGCCTTGTGAGGCTCTTTATATAGCAGGAACTTTAGTTTTATTGTGAGATACTTATTTTCAGGATAATAAGGTGAAAAGATAGATAAAATCATAAGAAGAGACTCAAGGAAGGTTAGGACCCATACAAACCTAAAAATATGACCATTGGACACTAGTGATGAGGTGGACACTAGTGTACTATGCTAGTGTCATGTGATCATAAAATTAGATAGTGACTATGGAAGACAGGCTAGGGGGTCCCTATGACTGGGATAACATTATATAATATCAATAGAAGTGAATTAATTAGGAAATATAAGCCATAATAAAGACCTAATTACCAAGGTGACCATATGAACAAGAGTGTAATTCATCATTAAGAACCTCACATGAAAGAGCTACAAAAGACATAATACTTGTGTTTTCTTTACTAAATTAGGGTGTGTACATGAACCATCATTTTTTTATGAAAATTTGTATTCAGATGCTTGATGATGTTATTTAGGTGATCCAAGTGGTTTCAATCCTTAAATATCTTTTGACAATGAGATATAGGTGACTAAGTTTTACTGACTATGTGTTTAAGCCTAGAACAAGTCTAGAAGTTTGTGTTTTCCAAATTTCTTGAAGATCAGAGATTGAAGAGGTCATAAAAGCTATTATTGACATTTATATTTCAAAAGTGAATTTTATAAGTGATCAATAATATCATTCAAGTCTAAGATTAATTCTATGTACAAATAAATAAATAAACAAACCTATTTAATCAGACTACAGACCTTAAAGTTAAGGTTTTAAATCTAGTCTCCAACATCAAGTAGAGATTAAAAGTCTCTAGAAGACATAAAATTCTATGTTGAAGTTAATCATATCCATTAAATAATGATACAAAGCATGTTGATAGACCTAGAAGACCCAATGTAAGAGACCTAGAAGAGGGCTACTTACACCAGATTGTATCAAAACTTAGCAAAAGCTCCTAGGAAGTGTGAAAATAGTTTGAGGGTGATTTGAGAATGAGAGTTGATAATTAAAAATTATATACAATCCTATATTCCATTGAGGTTTAATAAATTGAGAAGAAGAGCACATTGAGGCTCAAAGAGAGGAAGGAATCCAAGGTGAAAAAAATGTGGTGTCAAAAGACCAAAGAGAAGATTTGGATGAGGCACAAGAGGAAAAATAAAAGTATAGAGAAAATATAAGGATTGTAAAGAAAGAAGAAATTAATTAATACAAAGAATGAGTTGAGTATATAAAATAATATGCAAAAGGAGATAGATGAGATGAATTAGGATATAGGATGCTTACAACAACATTTGGAAAAGTGGAATCAATACAAACAAGGATTCTTTATAAAAAGTAATAAGGTGATCAAATGGATAATTAGCCAGATATCAAAAAGAAAAAGGAGTAGTATGAAATCATATATTATAAAAGGATAATAAGGATGTTAGAAAAATAACTCAAGAAGGAGGAATTTGAAGAACAAATTAGGCTTCCATGTTTTGATTATAACAATATGTTTAAGTGTGTGATTTCATATATGTAATTTGATGAATAAAGTGAAAAATTTAAGGCATCAAAATGTGAAATAAATAAAGAAGATCAGTTACAAATAGACCACAAAGAGTTACTTTTAGATATGAAATATGAAGAACAAGAGAAAAGAATGATACTAAACCAAGAGGATGAGAGAGATGAAAGAAATAAATAACAAAACAAAGAGTAGATGCATGAGATAGGATTAAATTTTTAGGATTATCATGATATGATCAAGATAAATGGAGAACATGAAGAAGATTCTTAAAAATAGTGCAAACAAATTACAAAGCAAGTAGTCATTAAAAAAAGAGTTGAAAAAGTTCATATGCAAAGAAGAACTAATGAAAGCATGGGAATATGTAGAATAAATGTCAAGGAAAATTCATGTATATAAACATACAAGAATATGTAAAAACAAGTAAGGGTATATAATAATTAAAGAGAATAGAGGACTAAAGGCATTGTAATGAAGACCAACTTCAAGAGAACCAAAAAGGAGGGATAATAGTGTTGAAACAGTGTTATAAGGTATGCATAAAGTTTAATTTATGTCATTAAAGTTACATTGATGTCATTCCTTTGTTATTCTTATGACTAAATTCATGAGTCATGTACTTGAGAGACCTAGTGAGAAGACATAGGCTTGGTAGCATGATGAGGTAAGTAGTATAAGGCTTGTGAGATGATGGGTGGTAGTGTGTCAGAAAGGTATGAGGTTATTTGACATTATAATTATGTTTTTAAGATATTAAAATAGGTTTCAAGGCGTGATCAAGGTCTAAATATGACTTGCAGTTCAAGACCTAGTGTGGCTTAATGAGTGGTCAAGTTCATTTCCTAGGGCATAAAATCTCTTAAGAGAATTTATAGAGATGTTAGAGGTTTTTTAATTGTTTCAACCAATTTTTAGGTCATATATTGAAGGAGAAAGCATGAAAATTGGTATTGAGGTCTTTTGTGTGCACAGAATGGGGTGTTGTAGACCCAAGAAGGATTTTATTATGCTGATTAGCACATTAAAAATTTGCATGAGATCCTGAGTATTTCATGGAAGTTGTGGAATATTATTATATTGAATATCCTTTCATTATTTTTGTATTTTAATGACAATCCTTTATGAACGATTATTAAGAAGGGAAACCAGTCAAAACCCTCCTAAAACCCTCATAATGACCTGATAGGAAAGATATTGTTGGTTATGTATTAGAATGGATTTTTTGACCTATTTTGATGTTTTTAAAATGTAAATAAATCTTCCAAGTGCATCCAGGTGGTTTTGGTTTGTCATCAGAGTGAGTGGAAGCTACATGAAATCCATTATTTCTTAAAATTTTGATGTAGCAGGTAGATTTAACCAATTCAAATCATGTAAATGGTTGGAGGATGATATGTGAAACTTTTAGTTTTTGAAAATAATTTTTTTTTATAAGGTTTAAGACATAAAATTTTATAAACTGGTCATGTAAGTTGGCCTATCGCTAAAAGGGCCTAATGAGCAGACAGTGAGGAAATTAGGCAATAGTGAAAAATAGATTAGGGATTGGTTGTATAGGATTAGGGATGGATAAAAATGAATGTATTATTTTTTAAATACATATACCTAATGTCCCCTTGTTTTTAATTATTTTTGATGCACACAAACAAGTAAAAATTTGTCACTTAAAGTGACTTGTCTAACACAATGAAGTTTATGTAGGGTGAATATATGAGATTGGTCTGTAAGACCAATATTGATATTGAACCTTGTAATATATATATTAAAATATGTTATAATGATAATTAAGTATAATTTAAACCCATTTTAATTTCATAAAAAAATTCACATAGGTGCTCTAAATCTTGATCTTCATGACCATGTTTTTAGAGCTATAAGCAATTTTCTGTGTGTGAGTGAGAAAGTCATTATTGAATGTTTTTACATAGTTTTGAAGAATAAAATTAAAATTAATTTTTTATATAGGTATCATAGGTTAATTTTAACACATTTTCATGCTTTATAAACTCCTATGAAGGTGTGAAAATTCAAATCCTTTTGACTAGGTTCTTAAGGCCTGTGTGCAGTTCTAAGTGAGCATATGAAGTTGATCAGTTAGAAGTCTTTTTTCCTATTTGGTGAATTATAATGAAAATTATTTTTAAATTTAGGTCATTTATATCCTATATTTTTTTTAATTTTATATGGAAAATTTTATTCTATACATCAAAGTTGCAAGACAGACTTTCTGGCAGTGAGAAGGCCTAATGACAAGTAGACCTAATTGGGTTATTCAAGGAGTGAAATGAGATAAATGGTGTTGGGGAAATATGGTAATTTTATAATGGGTATAATTTAATATTTTATGAATATTTTCATCCTTTTATGAATGATAAATGTGTTTTAAGGAGGCCTAAGTGAAACATGTGCTTAGAGAAGGCCTAATTGCATTAGGTCTCTATTAGGCCTAATGGTGGTTTTGACCCTTAAGGGTAATTAATGAAATATGTAGTTGTTTTTTCACTTGTGAAACATGTTTTTGGATATAATAAAAATTTAATCCAAGTATTTAAATGTTATTTTTTGGCCAATACGGGTGAGAGTAAGAGTCAAGTATAAAGAGAAGGTCTAATAGGCCTAATTTGACTAGTTAGAATATTTGAGGATATGATTGAATGATATAGAGTTTTTGAAAATAGGTAAAGGGATTAAATATAATTATATATGTGTTATAAATATTCCATTAATATCTAACTATGTTTTTGTAGGTGATGAACAAGGTCATTTGGCCTAATTCTACCAAGGAAAGGGCTTGTTGAGCAAGACTTAGGCTATTTAAGAGAGATAAAAGAGTGAGAAGAGAAAAATAATGAGGTAATATTCAGTTGTTTGAGAAATATTTATTAAAATGTGTTCATATTTTCAATTTATATGAGTTAGTGTTGAGTTACCTAGGGGTTTGGAGCCTCCTTGCAAGTTGGTGCTTGTTAAAGGACTAGTTGGGTTGGTGCTTGACTAGTGAGGGGTTGGTGCTCCTTGTGGGGTTGTTGCCTCACTAAAAGTTTGATACATTTATTATATTAATATATTAAAATTATTTTATAATTGTGTTTTATTCCCCATGAGTATTTCCCATATAGATCTTGTGTGCATGTGTTATGTTTCCACTTCTTGCTCATATGAATGATTGTTTATGTATTGATATATCTCTAGATATGTTTGATTGATTAATGGATTATATATGTAATTAAAATAATATTTTTTACACTAATTCTCCCCCCTCTCAATGGTTTTACCTATAAAAATTGGTAGCAGATCTTGGTCCCTTGTGCAAACCTAACAATCTAAGGGAGATATTTGGAGTACAAATATGGATTTTGATAATGAAAGTGTTTTCTATGATTGCAATGAGGATCTATCCATAGTTAATGAAAAAAAAAAATTAATTTTATTCAAAAGAGAAGAATCATATTGAATAATTCACCAACTTAGAATGGAATTAAATACTTTAGAGACACAAGTTGAACAAGATGCAATCAAGATAAGTATCTATTAGAAGTTTGAGGAGAGTATTGGAAAGCTTAAGAATATTTTAGATAATCAAAGGTAATTTTATGATATGACAAGTCTTGGATTTAGATAATAACAAAAGTATTTGAATAAGAGTTAGGTTCCAAAATACATTGATCAATCAAGGAGTGATGAAGCTGGTTGAATCAATACCTATGTGAAAGCTATCAAGTTTGAAGTCAATCATCAATAAGCCAAGAAGGGTTTTGCTCCATCAAAGGATATCAAAGGAATTGGTGTATCATATTATGATCATCAAAATATAAATAAGGTTAACTAATCATAATATGTGGATTCCTTCATTGGTTATTATTTCTCTTGTTATAAATTTGGACATAGAGTTGTTAACTATAGATGGAGAAGTAGAAACCTATGTTATAACTGTAACCAAATAAGACACATTAAAAGATAGTGTAAGACAAGATATATAAGGAAAACCAATAATTTTTATAATATATGGAGTCATGACACTAAAAAATGGATCAATAAAGTAGACCCTATGTGTAAATTAAAAGAGAAGAAAGAAACTAGAGGAGAAGAATCTATGATAGCCTAAACTGATTTTCATACTCATAATGAAGATTTAAAGTGGTACATAGACAGTGGGTATTCAAGTCACATGATAGGAGATAAAATAAAATTCATCACTTTGAATAAGAATTCCATAGGATTAGTAAGGTTTAGATGTAACACATCTACTAATATAGTTGGTAAAGGTGTTTTGAGCTTGGACAATGAGAAGACCAAGACAAAAAATGTTTTATATGTAGATGGATTGAAACACAAATTGTTAAGTGTAATTCAAATTGCACCCAAGGACATACCCTAATGTTTCATGACAAAGTATGTGAGATACGAAAAGAAAAATTAGGAAGGTTGATTTCTAAAGCCAAGATAACTGAGAACAATCCTTATATACTAAATGAGATCACAAAATAGAAGTGATTCATGAGAAAGGTAGATGAGAATTGTCTATGGCATAGGAGGTTAGGTCATATGAAATTTTAAAATCTAGCCAAGATCAACTCTAAGGGATCTATAAAGAATATGCCCAAAGTTTCTAAACCTACAGATGTTATTTGCAAGGCATGTCAACATGGTAAGTAGACTAGGAGGAGATTCAAGTCTAAAGAATATTCTAATACTAGACCTTTAGAACTAATTCATATTGATCTATGTGGTCTTACAAGGATTCAAAGTATTCAAGGTGATAACTACTTCATCTTTCTTATAGATGACTTCACAAAAATGACTTGGGTAACTTTCTTGAAGAAGTCAAAAGCTCTAGGTAAGTTCAAAACCTTCAAAACATTGGTTGAAAATGAGATGAATGTGAAGATCAAGTGTCTTAGATCTTACAAAGGAGGATATTTTTTGTCAAATGATTTTGATGATTTTTTTGAAATCAATGGAATAATAAGATAGTTATTAGTTGCTAGAAGACCTCAATAGAATGGGGTGGTTGAAAGAAAGAATAAAATATTTCAAGAAATGGCAAGGACCATGCTAAATTATTCCAAGTTGTCTGATGGTTATTGGAGATAAGTTGTGGTTAATATAGTTTACACTTTGAATAAAGGATAAATTATAATCAATAGTGATAAGACTCCATATGAGTTATGAAATGATATACCTGCAAGTGTTGAACATTTTAAATTTTTTGGGAATAAATGATATATCAAGAGAGATGATGAGGACTTAGGCAAGTTTGACTCAAGGTCCGATAAAGGAATTTTCTTGGGATATTCATTAGTAAGTGTTACCAATAGATGTTATAATAAGTGGTTGAAAAAGATAGTGGAGAGCACAAATATGAAGGTTGATGAGACAAATAAATCATATTCTCGGTTAAATAATGATGAAGGAGAAATAGAGATAGATGAGGATGAAGAAGAATTTGAAGAGAGAAAGGAATCAAAAGGTCCTTCTAGGTAGATTCAAAAGGATCATCCTGAATCTTAGATCATTGGAAACAAAAGTGTAGGTATAAAAATAAGGAGAAGAATGGTGAGTAATGATAATCAAGAAAATATTGCTTTGCTTTCAAATTTTGAACCAAAAATTTATGTAGAAGCAAGCAAAGATAAGTTTTGGCTAGATTCAATGAATGAAGAGTTAAATAAAATTAATAATAATGAAACTTAGGAGTTAGTACCTAGGCTTAAAGATAAAAACATCACTGGTACAAAATGGGTGTTTAGAAACAAGTTGAATGAGAATGGAGAGGTCACTAGAAACAAAGATAGACTTGTATGTAAAGGATATGATCAAGTAGAAAGAGTGGACTTTGAGGAAACTTTTGGTCCTATAGAAAGGCTAGAGGCCATCAAGATGTTTATTGCCTTATGTAGGTTTCAAAGACTTCAAGATATACCAAATGGATGTCAAGTCAGCTTTCCTAAATGGGAACTTAGAAGAAGAAGTATACATTGAACAAACTAAGGATTTCATATTTATTGATAACAAGGAATGTGTCTACAGGTTGAAGAAGGCTCTTTATGGTCTAAAATAAGCCCCTAGGTATGATAGACTAGACAAGCACCTTTTAGACCAAGGTTTCAAGAGAGGAGTTGTAGATAGTAACTTGTATATCAAGATTGAAAATGATCATTAGTTTATAGTGGTAGTATATGTGGATTATATCATATTTGGTAGAACTAATGAGAACATGGCCAAGGCCTTTGCAAAGTTAATGAAGTTATAATTTGAAATGTCTATGTTTGGAAAACTATCCTTCTTTCTTGGAATTCAAATCAGTCAATCTGAAAAAGGTATGTTCACTTCACCAGTCAAGTATAAAAAGAGATGTTAAATAAGTTTTAAATGGAATATTTCAAGGTTTTAAGTACACCTATGGTTCTAGGATGCAAGTTAATCAAGGATAATGAATCCTCAAGGGTCAATCAGACAAAATATAGATCCATGATTGGGAGTTTATTGTAAACTATTACCTCTAGACATGGCATCATGAAAGTAGTAGGTCTTGTGGTAAGATTTCAAGTAGATCCTAAGGAAATTCATCTACAAGCAGTCAAGAGGATTCTAAGGTATCTCAATGGAAATATGGAGCATGGATTATGGTACCCAAGGAGTAATAAGTTTGATCTATTAACCTATACAAATGTACATTGAGCTAGGAGTCTAGATGATAAAAAGATAACTAGTTAAGGGTCCTTATTCTTAGGTAAGTCCCTGGTCTCATGGATAATCAAGAAATAATCATCAGTGGATTTATCTACTACTGAGGCTCACTACATTTTAGTAGCTTCATGTTGGACTCAAGTGTTATGGATGAGATAAACTTTAAGAGACTACAAGGTGGAGTTTAATGGTCCTAGTCCTATTTTTTATGATAATACTAGTGCCGTAAGTGTCTCAAAGAATCCTTTCATGCATTCAATAACCAAGCACATTCCTATCAAGCATCATTTATTAAGAGAAATGGTGAGTGAAAAAAATGTTAATCTTGAATTTGTGTCTAACAAGGATCAGATTATAGATATCTTGACTAAGCCTCTTTCAAAGGCTAATTTTGAACATCTAAGATAGGAACTAGGTATTATTCTTGTTCCTATAAGTCACTAATCAAGTCAAAGTTATTAGGGGGAACTAATGAGGAGGTGTTTTAGCTCCAAGATTAAGAAAGAAGTGCACAAGTTGTGAGGTCAAAGGGAGAGTCATATCAGTTTGTCAAGAAGAAGATATCTAAGGTATGAAATAAAATAAGGGAAGCTTGTTGATATGATATTTCATTCTTATTTATTTATTTTTTATTATAGGTAGTGATTTTTCCTTAATGTCAAAGGGGGAGATTGATCTATATGAGGGAGATGTATTTTAGTAAGAGAAGCATCTTTGAATAATTTCCATCAATGAGTGGTTGCCATCAATGATAAAAGGGGTTATTATTGAGAAAGTTTTCTAAGGTATGCATAAATTTGTTATTGATGTCATGAAAGTGTCATTGATGTCATTCCTTTGTTATTATTATGACTAAGTTCATGACTCATGTACTTGAGATATTTGGTGAGAAGGCATAGGCTTGGTAGCATGATGAGGTAAGTAGTTTAAGGATTTTGAGATGATGGGTGGCATTGTGTGAGTAAGGTATGAGGTCATTTTACATGATAATGAGGTTTTTAAGATAGTACAAGAGGTTTTAAAGTGTGATCAAGGTCTAACTATGATTGGCAGTTCAATACCTAATGAGCAAAGAGACTTAATGTGGCCTAATTAGGGGTAAAGTTTATTGACCAAGGTGTAAAAACTCTTTATATATTTTTAATATGTGTGAGAGGTTGTGTTAAGTGTGTTAACCAAGTTTTAGGTCATAGCCTGAAGGAGAAAGCATGAAAATTGGTGTTGAGGTATTTTATGTGCATAAAATGGGGTGTTACAAACCTGAGAAGGATTTTATTATGCCCATTGTCACATGAAATATTTTAATGAGATCTTTAAAATTTCATGGAAGTGTAAGGTTCCTATATTGAATTTCCTATCATTAGTTTTAGAGTTGTGGGGCAATCCTTTATGAATGATTGCTAAGAAAGGAAACCAGTCAAAAACTTCATAATGATCTAATAGGAAGATATTTTTAGTTATGGATTATAATGGTTTTTTTGACCTATTTTTATGTTTGGAACATGTAAAGGACTTTTCTATTTTTCTCCAAGTGGTTTTGGTTTGTCATCAAAGTGAGTAGAAGCTACAAGAAACCCCTTATTTTTTGGAATTTTGATGTAACAGGTAGGGTTAACTAGGTCAAAGCATGAAAATGGTTGGAGGATGATGTGTGAGACTTTTAGTTTGTGACCATGAAATTTTATAAGTAGGTTTCATACCTAAAATATGCTAAACTAGTCATGGAAGTTGTCTTATTGCTAAAAGGGCCTAATGAGCAAATAGTGAGAAAACTACAAAGTAGTGAGAGAGATTAGGGATGGATCCAAATTCATGGAGTATTTTTTAAATAAATATACCTATTTTAAATTTGTTTATAATTATTGGTGATTCACACAACCAAGCAAAAATTTGTTCTCAAAGTGACCTGTCTAACATAGTGAAGTATGTGTAGGGTGAAGATGTGAGATTGATCTGTAAGACCAATATTGATATTGTAAATTTTAATATATCTATTATTAAATATTATAATGATTATGAAGGATAATTTAAACCCATTTTAATTTCATAAAATTGTTCACATAGGTGTTCTAAATCTTGATCTTCATGACTGTGTTTTTGGAGCTACAAGCAGTTATATGTGTATGAGTGAGAATGTTGTTCTTGAGTATTTTTGCATAGTTTTGAATAATAAAATGCACATTAATTTTTTATATAGGTCTCATATTTTAATTTTAACACATTTTTATGCATGATAAACTCCTATGAAGTTTTGAATAGTCAAAGGATTTTGATTGGGTTCTTAAGGCCTGTGTGTAGTTCTGAGTGAGCATATTAAGTTGATCAATTAAAGGTCTTTTGTCCTATTTGGTGACTTATAATGAAAATTATGTTTAAAATTAGGCAATGTAGATACTATGAATTATATTTTATTTTTGTTTCTATGGTAAATTTTATTTTATACATCAAAGTTTCAAGATAGACTTTCTGGTAGGGAGAAGGCCTAATGGCAAGTAGACCTAATTGGGTGGTTCAAGAAGTGAAATGAGATAAATGGTGTTGGGTATATAAGATGATATTATCAGGGGTATAATTTAAGTTTGTATGAATATTTTCATCTTTTTATGGATTCTCAAGGTGTTCCAAGGAGGCCTAAGTGAAACATGTGCTTAGAGAAGGCCTAATTGCATTAGGTCTCTATTAGGCCTAATGGTGGTTTTAGCCCTTAAGGGTAATGAAATACCTATGGAGTGGTTATTTTAATTGTTAAATGTTTTTTTATATATAATATAAAATTAATCCAAGTATGTAATGTTTATTATCCAACCAACATGGTTGAGATCAAGAGTCAAGTAGAAAGAGAAGGTCTAATAGGCCTAATTTGACTAGTTAGAATATTTGAGGATACGAGTGAATGATATAGATTTTATAAACTAAGTAAATGGATTTAATATCATTATATAGGTTTGATAAATATTTCAAAAATATCTAACTATGTTTCTATAAATGATGAGCAAGGTCATTTATCCTAATTTTGCCAAGGAAATGGCTAGTTGAGTGAGAAGGCCTAATAGGCTATTTGAGAGAGAGATAGAAGAGTGAGAAGAGAAAAATAATGAGGTAATATTTATTTATGTGATAAATAAGTTTTTAAATTAAATTAGAGGTTCAAGGTAACTTATTTGGTGCTTACTTACTTAGGGGGTTGGAGCCTCCTTGCAAGTTGATGTTTGTTAAAGGACAAGTTGGGTTGGTGCTTGACTAGTGAGGGGTTGGTGCCTCACTAAAAGTTTGATCCATTTCTCATAGGAATATATTCCAAGTAGTGTATCAGTGGATTTTATTCCGCATGAGGTTTTCCCACATATATCTTGTGTTCATGTGTTATGTTTCCACTTCTTTCTCATATGAATGATTGTTTATGCATTGATATATATCTATATTTGTTTGATTGATTAATAGATGATATATATAATTTAAATAAGATTTTTAAAACTGATTCACCTCACCCCCCTTCTCCTTAGTGGTTGTACCTCCAACAAGTAGATTTTTGCCAGCATTAAAGCCAAAGGATCAAACATAAATGGTTGAGAAAACCATGGAAGAGAAAAGGTTATCACAATAGGGTAAGATAAGGATGAATAATGAAGAAAATAAAAATGACCCTATAAATATGGAATAAGTATCAAGATATCCTTGGAAATAATTTGATAAAATCATAGAAAATAAAAGAGATGAAGTACAAAAGTTCATGATAGAACAAGGAAAGGAGTAGAACATTCAAACTCCTCATGAAGAAGACAATTTGGAGGAGAAGGTATGATTGATGAGGGATAATATCATTCCAATAACAGGTTAAGGAAACACTTTCATATGAACAATGGATGATCAATAAAGTTACATGGATAATGAGATAGAAAAAAAGAAGCTACAAGAAGATAAATTAAGAAGACAAAAACAAGGTGAGTACATTCATTGCTTGGTAATCATATTTTGTATATTGGCATGGTACTATTAACTAATATAAAACCAATATAGAACATATTCCTAAATCAATATATAACATATGAGAATGCTTTAACAAAGTCAAGAGGAAACAATTGGAAATCAATAGCAAGAGTGATGCTTAAAAATAAAACTTTAAAAGCTGATTTTGACAAAAGATAAATAAAGACAGTAGTAATGGAGGATAAATAATACAAAGATATTATAAGTAGTGTTAATATAATTAAGGTAGGAGCTAATATACCAAAACAAGACAAGGAGAGAGAAGATCAAACAAGAGGATCAACAAGCAAGCAAGAAAGAAAGTGAATGACAGGAGAAGATAAATAAAAAATGAAGCATAAGAGGGTGACAAGAAGAGAATACGAATTGGAAGACAAGGAATAATAATTAATTTGAGTTGGATATAAATTATTTTTCACTTGGAGAGTAAGATGCAAGAGCATCATCAAGGACAATGTTATAAGGTCATGTTAGGAAAATGTCAGAAAGAATCTTGTTCATGATTCATATTGATATGTAATGGTAATTTTTAAGTGTATAACATCATTTTATACCTTTAGTAATGTATTATAGTTAGTAGGTTTTTATTAACTAGCTCTTTTAAGATTCTTTCTACTTTCCCACCAAAATGGGAAATTCAAATATTTGAATTTGTTAGTAAGTAAATTAAGGGGTTTAGCATGTTATAAAGGGATTTGTCATATCATAAATAGTATTTAGTGTGTGATTATATATATATTAATTTTCTTTCAACCCTCTACTCAATTTACACCTATCTTAAGACCAATTTAGATGCATCCAACGTAGGAAAGAGATCAAAAAACATGTTTAGGGATAGATCATAATTTTTTTAGAGATATTTGGTATTAAAAAATAAATAAAAAATAAGTTTATAAATATATAATAACATGATAAGGATATAAAAAATAGATGAGGATCTTAAGAAAGCAAGAAAATAAGCATAAAATCTAATTTTACAAGTCTTTGTAAGAGATTGGTTCATGGAGAGTTGCAGGTTTGTGTATGAAGTTCAATATATTTGAATAAAAAGGAGTTTTTTATTGTGTTATTAATTGAATATAGGTTATATTCAAAGGTTTAGTTTTTTTCCTTAATGATTTATAAACCTTTCTACATGATTTTGTACTAATTACTTCCTTAACAGAGGTCTAACATTATATTTCTTAAACTCTGGGTGTTGTAGTCATAGAAAAAGGACAAGTTTAACATATTTTTTGGATTTTATCACATTATTAATGATGAAAAGAGTAATATAATAATTTTATTATCCTATTTCAAGTGTAATTATCCTTTGAACATTCTTAAAATTCAAGATCCATCAATTTTAGTGCTCTCGGGTCTAAAATTTGGTCTTAAACCCTTGAACAAGATTTCACCTAGAAAAAGTGCCATAAATTATGAAAGATCAATCCAAATGCCTTAAATTTTTTAAAAATATGTTAGATTATGTAATTTAAAATTTATAAGTGGTTTACAGTCTTGGTCAGTCTTGGAAAGAAATATATAAATGACAATGTTTTGCAGACCTATAATAAAACTTAAAAAATATGGTTTCCTTCACAAAAAATTGAATATATTTAAAATGAACCACAATTTTTGTATGAAAAATTGTATTATAATTATTTATGATGTAATTTAGGTGATCCATTTGGTTTAAATACTTAAAGTTATTTTTATGACGAGATATAGGTGACTAATTTTTATAGAATGTGTGTTTAAACCTAAAATAGGGCTAGAAGTTTGTGTTTTCAAAATTTCTTGGAGATAATATTTTGAAGGTAACATATTATGGTTGTGTATAGGTCATAAATTAATGTTATATGTGATAAATAATATCATTCAATTCTGATATTCATTATATGTACAAAGAAAGAACCAAACAGACCTATTTGATCAAATTGCAAACCTTAAAAGTAAGGTTTTAAATCCTATCTCTAGCATCAAGTAGAGACTAAAAGTCTCTCAAAAGTATCTAGAAGACATAAAAATCTATGTTAAAGTTGATCATATCCATTTAATAAGGCTAAAATTCATGTTGATAAACCTAGAAGACCTAGTGTAAGAGACCTAGAAGAGGCCTATTTACATCATAATCCTATAGAAGCTTGTTACATTTATTGCCACTTCCCAGATGATTATAATTAGACTACATCCATTATTTCATATGTTGCATAACCAATATTGAAAACAATTGAAATTAATCCAGATTGTGACTAGCATTATTTTTCATACTTCAATGACACCAATTTTTAGAATTATGCTAACACATTCATTTTTTTTCTATTGGTCAATTTTCTAAGTTCATGTTATTTAAGGATATTTGGAGGCCATTCCACATATCAAATCTGGGTCATACTTCTCACTACCTGTGAATGGGTTTATCGAGTAGGCATAGGACAAGTGACACATGTTTGTATATATCATATATTATTCTTGATTTCTATTATTTCTTTTGTGTGGTTTTATAAGTTTGCTTTGGTGTGTTTTACCAATTGATCATGTATCACAGTGGTATGTGATTTTTTTAGACCTCGATTTAGTTTGGCTAATTTTTAGTGAAGGATGCAAGGAAATTTGGGCATTCAGTATATTAGGGCTAAGGCACTAATCATCTTCCATGAAAAGGTTTCTAAGATCTTTGGATACCCATAGGGTGCACCCATCCCAAATCCAAAGCCAATGTTGGAGCCTAAAATGTCCCATGACATTTTAGGATCCTTAATGAGGACAATGCAAAATCAATTAAGTGTTATGGATAGTTCCACAAGTTTCTTGTGATTTCCATCATTTATAGATGGCCTCAGATGCATGTTTATTAATGTCATTAGCTCAATGTTTATCTTTCCCTTACTTGAGTTCCCATTCAGGTCCAATATTATGTGCATAATCACTTATGGTGCCTCTTTAGTGTTACATGTGGCCTTCATTAAATTCCATTTTTTCTTTAAATTGTGATCCATTTAGGTCTCAATTCATTTATTCAGCCAAATAAAAACATCCATGTGAAATTTGAAGCCTATATGTAGACCCTTTGATATAGGTCAGGTTTACACTTTTCTTTAATAAAATTATTCGTATGCCTAGTTTAACCCTTTATCCCATGGTCACATATCATCAAAAATTATACCAAGCCTTCTTTATATCGAATGTGTCACAAGCTAAGTTTAACAATTGGTTTCAATGCAATTGGTCATGGAGAGGGTTTTATATTCATAATGTTTTAGGTTCAAGCCAAGGTACAACTAAAGTTGATGATTAGAGAATTTTTTATTATGGATCCTAAGTGACATTAAAATAGAATGAAATGGATAATGGGTCCATGTAGTCCAAGTGAGTTTTGTGAATCGATGCTTCATGACCTATTAGTGGTTTCCACATGGACCAATCTTGGAATACATAGTCTGAGTGAAGCTTGAGAGGTTTTGTGAGTCCATGGTGCATTTCCAACCTATACATGCCACATGGACCAATCACGGAGTAGAAAATGAATGTAAATCCAAGGAAAACTAGATGAACTATGTGGTGTATGTCCAACTAGTAAATGCCACATAGACCAATCATGGATTATGAAGAGTAGATTAAACCAAGGAGAGTCTCAAGAAGTACATCCTCTCTGGGCAATCAATGTCTACCATGTATATAAATCATGAACTACATAGAAGGAGACAAATCAAGTGAGGTTCATGGAGTCCATGCTTCATGAAAAACCAGAGGATGTCACATGTCTCACCTCATGGAAAATTAAGTGATTCCACATGGATCACTCATAGAAGGTAGGATAAAGGTCACAATGTAGAGTAAAGGGTGTGAACTTCAAAAAACACTGAAGTGAAATGTAAAATTTCATAGTTTTATAGGAAAAAACAAAATACACTTATATGGAGTCTATGAGGTCTATGAGTTGATGGCTCCATGACCAACCATAGGATACAACGTGTCTTACACATGGCCCAATGAAATTCCACCACATGGATCATATAAAGGATACCACAAGACATTGAAGGGTCACATCTCAACATGACTGAGATCCTACCTATCATAAAAAGTCATAGGGGCCATGATTTAAAGGTAATTTCCACATCAACTATTTATCATTTACTCATAGTGAAATCCTAAGGCTCAAAATGTAGGGGATTGGTTTCTCATTCATAACTCAAGTTATGCAACTCCATTTTGAGCATGGTTGGGCTTGTTGGAGAGATTTCAGTGAGAACTATACACTGATCTCAAGTTTGAATGAAATTAATGAATATCCAAAAACCTATTCATGTTTAAATTTCATGGATTTATTAATTATAATGGTGGGATGATAACTCATATCAATTTGTAGAGGCCACTAGATGTCACAAAATGTCCCATTGTGAATCTTTGAGTAATCCTTGTGATCTCCTATGCCTTTTTTTTATTGGTTCCCATGAGAAAAATTAAAAACTCATTCCCAGTTGAATTGTGAATGCCTCCCCCTAATTTCATGCTATAAACACATGCCATGTGGTGTTCTAAATGATGATCTTTGTCTCTCTTTGGGATCAAAATTTTGCACATTGAATAGCCTACTCTACCAAAAAAAATCTCCATTAAATATGATTAAAAAAATTGTTTATTCCTGAGTAAACTTTAGATCCCTTGCCACTCGTCAATTGATGCCCCATGGAGCTACTTAAGTAATTTATGCATGGATAATGAGGATCCATGATTGGTAGGGAAATAAATGCATTCTGATGTAGACACTTGTATACTCCTTTGCCCTTGATGATACTTTTTCTAGATTATTTTTTAGAAACAAGGGAAAATCCATAAATTAATGAAAATTACCTTCATTTTGGTCTTTAGGAAGTTAGTCGACTAGTTGGTTATTGTTTTTTGGGTGGTAATTCTTCTTGTTGTTTATTGTCTTCTTGTCATTGATCTTGTTGTCTATAGTCTATCATACCTTGAGATCCACATTATGTAATTCATTTATTTTTTGTCAATAATTCAGTAGTGTGTAATTCTTCCTCCATAGTGGTTTGTAGATTCTGAAATTGTAGAGATTCCCTTGATAATGGTGAATTATCAATAGATTAATTGTTGGTCATTGAATTCTAAGTTGTTGTGTATGCTTGTTAGAATAAGCTTATAAAAATCCTTCAGTTGATTTTCAAATGTGGAGTTCATCAATTTATGAAGTCACTTAAGTGTATTTTGTGAACAATTCTTAGCATATTTTGGGCTAATTTCATGGTGAAATATTCAAGGTATGTCATATTTGCTTCCTGTCATTCTATGTGCTTGAGTAAAGATATGTAGGCTTTATACAAACTAGAATTTGTTGCATAATGTTGTAGATTTGTATTCATTTATGTTTTCCAAAGGGATATGGCATGTTTAGAGAGCTAATCTGATCATACATTTTTATAATCTTTTTTAGAACTTGTCCTTTTGACACCTCCATTCCTTTACAATGTAACTTTTGTAGAGGTTTCTATTGTATATCTTTTGCTATTATTTTAAACAATTGTTCTTTGAGATCTCCTTTCCCCTTTTATGTATATCTTTAGATATCTATATTGTTATTGTGCAATATAGTTTATAGTTGGTAATTTAGCATTATTTATGCATGTAAATTTGTGAACACTGATCCAAGAAGTTGTAAATGTCTTTCTTTACATACACCTATTGTAATCTTAGTGAAGATTTTGAGTAACTTGTGTTCATTATGCTAGTGACAATAAATTGGGTGGAGTGATCATTGTGGAATGATCATTTTCAACACTTTTCTCTTTGAGACCTCATTTTATTTACAATGCAAATTCTATAGAGGTCTCCATTGTATATCTTCTACTATTGTTTTAAGAAGTTGTTCTTTCATATCTCCTTTCCCTTTTTCTCAGGAATCTTTGCTGTTATAATGCACTTTAATTTATAGTTGTGAATTTAGCATTATTTTTGCATGTAAATATGCGAAAACTAAGTCTACAAGTTGTAAATATCTTTGTTCACATACATTTGCAATCTTATTCTAGATTCTGAGTAACTTGTACTTACTCTACTAATGACAACAAATTGGTTGGACTGACCATTATGGCCAAGTTTACCATTTAAATTTTTGTTATTTAAAGCTTCTTTTGTATCTTATACTGCTTTAGGGTCTCTCCCCTTGGTGTAGCAAAGCCAAAATAGTAGAGAGTAGGGCATCTCTTATATATTGTTTCCTCAAGTTAATGTGTGTTTTAGTGCAAATAGTTAATAAGCCTTGTTTCTACAACGATCCATCCACCTATTTTTTTGTCTTCCCCTTCTTTCAGCGCGCTAAATCCAGGGTGGTGGATATTAGAGCCAACAAATTAGAGATTGTTTTTTTAAGGATTTTTACTCATGTATGCTTTGGTCATTACCCAAACAACTTCCATGAATAGTCATTAACCAAATGATATTGATAATAATTATGAGATAAGAGTGAATTATTAAACACTACACTCACCAAAAAATTTATGAATATAAAAAGAAGTTCAAACCGATAAATTACATTCATCATTCCTCCTCTCTACATAAATTAATATGCAATTAAAATTGTTGATGAGAGCCTTGAAGTTAACATTAAATTGTAATTTCATACAATTGGAACTCTTCCGAAGTGAGGCATCTATAAAATGTGTTGCGCTCAGCGAGCAGGTCATAATTTAAGCATTTCCCACACAGAATTCAAATTCGATGGGAATTAGAATTCAACTTCATTTCTTAATATTTATGAGATTCTGTATTGTTGTGAATAACGTAACAAATACAGCTTTTCGATAGCGAAATGAAGATCTGTCGTAATTTTAAAATTGAACGTCAAAGGCAACGTGAAAGTTTCTTTAATGGGTTGATGTTCCAATTCATATGGTGAACGTTAGAATGAAGTTTGTACGTATGGTTTAATTTAGTTTTTTTTGGTTATAAAATGCAATATGTTATATGTAAAGGAATATGCTAAGTGCATAATTTTACTAATAAAGGGGCTCTCGATTGGTTTTATAGCCTTTCAAATGGTTTTTTATCAACTTTCGAAAAAGTTGAAGATGTATTCTTATCAAATTTTTATTGTTATGACTTTAAGTTATCATTGGAACATTTATAAACATTGACACAAAATGAGAATAAGTTTATGTGAGAATATATTATTCGATTTAAGGATGCTTTATATTCCTTAAATTATATACTCTCATATTTAGAAGTGCAATTTATATTTAGTAGGGGTCTTCTTTCTTCACATAGAGAAAGAGTATTAAATAAGTCTTTTGCTTCATTCAAGACTTTATATTGGGATGTGCATAAATATGCATGTGCCATAATAAACACACAAACTGGGTTGCCTATTTCTCCACCCAAAACCAAACATGGTAAAAATCATGTTTTCAAGGTAAACAATCAACTAAAGAAGGTTCATAAACCAATTCAAACACCTTCTTCAAAACTGACAGTATATGTCAAATGATAAACAATAAATGTGTTGAATAAAGGAAATAAACATGCTTACAAAGTACCTCCCATGGTTAGACCATATGCCTCTGCCAAAAGAAAGCCTCTTCAGTTTGATTGGCATTGAGATAGACCACATGATATATTGCACACACTATTGGATAAACAGATGATAACACTTCTTCCTAATTCACATTATCCGCCACACCAATTTGAAAAGGAAAAAGGACAACACTTTTGCATTTACCATGGTATTAATGAGCATTGAGATAATGAATGTTTTATTCTTGAGCAAAAGCTTACATAGTTAGCCAATCAGGAAATTATTGCATTTCCGGAAGACATATCTAGACCTATTTCACATAAGTCTCCTAGAGTCTCATCTAAGAGGGTAAAGCGATCCCATGCTACTACTTTTGAAGAACACATGGTCCATATACCTTCATAGAATATGACCACTAGTATAAGTCCTTCTCCTAGTGTACCCTATACCAGGGCTGATCACTCCCACGCTTATCATACTAAGGAACCATTGGTTAATTAGGTTCTTAATAGTAGGACACGTGTAGGGGATGTACCTACGTAATATATCTGGGTGCCAAAACTAGTACCTATAGACTCATACATTACTTCTATATGTACAACACAGTTAGTCACTAAAGCAAAATTAATAGTCCCACTACCACATGATCATTACAAATAGACGTTCTTATTTCCTATTGGGTTTCATTACACACTGTGGCTACTCTATTATCACTATAATGCAAGAATCTCATTAAATTGAAATATTTTTTTATACAATTTACAATATCCAATCACACATTACAGAAATAAATACAAATAACTATATGTTGCACATCCATTCGACATAAAAGTAAACTATGTGAAGAATTTTATATCAAATGATACAATGTTTATACAAATGAAAACATCAGTCATATATTGGGGGCATATCCCCAAGTGTATACTCCTCATCACTATCTATATCCATGACCCTCACACCTCTTGATGTGAAGGAACCAGGGTCCAACTAGAGCCTGCATGTATAGGATAGCTCACGTACTCTCTCCTCATAGGCTCCTAGTCAATGCAAGGTATCCTCATGCTCATGTTACACAGTGTTATATAGATCAACTAGAACCTACATGATCTTTGTGGTATTATGTTTTGGGATGTCACATCTATCTAAGTTGACACGCAGATCCTCATGCTCAGTGATAGCAGTATGATACATGGACACAACCCTCGTACATGATCAAATAAGTGTGCAAGAGCACCTACAATATCAAAAAACATATCAATAGAACTCTCACTAGCTGTGTCCATGGATACACTCCATGTAATGGCCTACATCACATGGTCTACCATAGTCACCCACTCATAATTTCCTGTAGATACAAGATACAAAATTTGAGTTCATTATGGCTATGGAATCAAATGCTTTATCTAATATTATACCAAAATCAAATGTCAAACTAAACCATGATACTTGCATGTGGCTCTAATGGTTGCCTCATCTACTGGTGCAAGTCCTATAAGAACATCTTCATCTATATATTCACCTATCTCTCCTCTTGTATCTCCTTGTGTTATGGGAATGAAACCTAGAGGGGTAACTACAACATGGAACAATAAAGGCCACCAAGATCCCTCCCACCATTGCATATATCCATTAGTGAATCCTACATCATCCCCTATAACTAGGAGAACCACAAGATCTCTCTCATCCCAAGATCCAGATCTAGATCTATAGGTGTGGGTGTTGGCTTATCATGTGGCCTATGCCCACTCTGTGCTATTTGATGCCATGGATAGTGTGTTGATGGCACTCCTACTATATACCAAATAATCACAAAACATGATTATACTAAAATAACTCAAATACATTGAGAGTTCAGTTAACCAACCACATGTTAATATGGATCCTTTGAAGCTCATGCCCATCCTTAGGTCATCTAGAAAATGTCTTATATTGAAACCATATAATATGATCTCGTTATAATACCACCCTTCTGGACCTTGACATGACTACTTAGATGATTGTTTTAGCATGTGTATAGCTAATTGCTACACTCCTTTAATTAGTTGGACTGCATTATTATTCTGATGTTGTAATATTTGACTTCATGTTGATATAGAGCATATGTATAGTTGTTGTTACACCCCCTTAGCTAGATCATATTGTTAGATTTTGATGTTATGGTATTTGACTGAGTGATGTGGCCATCATGTTATCATTCTGTATTGGTGATATACAAATTGCTTGATATACTTTATATTTGATTATAGTTCATTATTGTTTTATCATTTTACTGATTTTTGAATCAAATACTACTGATGGATTCACTCAGTGGTTACAGTTGATGACTATGGGCTAGGTTGGATGCTAGTGTCAACTCTTATGGTAATAAAGTGGTTCTAAGTAGTCAGATGAGTTTTGACAGATACCCTGGTGTTCTTGTTTGTGTCATGCTTTTAGACAATTATTTTGTGTTTGAGCAGTCATATCGTTTATGCCTTGTTGCTTTTCATTCCTTGTGCCCTATCATATGTTGTCATCCCATGCGTTTTGTGTGATGTTGAACCACTGCTCGTTTTCCCTCTTTTTTCTCCCCTGCATGCACCTCACCACCATAGCTCCACCTGACTTGCCCTCACTCATCTCAAACTCCTTAAGAGACCTACCTAGAACTACCTCCCCATGACAACCCCTTCTACATGATCTATTTCATGGGTAACCTTATAATTAACTATTGGCTTAGTCAATTGGTCACTACGAAATTTAGACATTTAATAACATTTAAATAATATCTAATTTCATTATTTTAAATTGTTCATTATTTACCTTAATTTAATTGTGGATTTTGAACATTCAATTGGCATTTTAATTTTATATATATTTATAATTTAAATTGTTGTTAGTTATGTTTAATATTTTTTATTGACCTTGGCTCAAATTTTTAAAAAAGTCATCCTTGACCAAGCATTAGGAGTGGAGGGTCGAGGCCACATGGGGAGGAAAAAGTCAGCCCCAGTAGGGGAGAGTTTTCTCTCTCCATAGTAATGAGAAAGGGACGGAAAGCATGGCATATGGAGGGACGAGTTGGGGAGCGGCATAGGGAGGAAGGAGGTTAGGGAGAGGAATGTGAAGAAAGGATACATTGGGGGGTAAAATCCAAGGGGAACATGAAAGGATACGAAAAAGAAATAAAATTTAGAAAAGGAGAAGAGGAGATAAACAGGTAGAAAGTAGGTAGGTAGGTAGAAGGACAAAAAGGAGAGAGAGACGAAAGTTAATGGCAAAGGGATGGGAAGGATGGCATGTGGCAGAGGAGTATGCAGGTATGGGAAAAGTAAGAGAGGAGAGTATTATGGGAGGAAATGAAAAAGAAGATGAGAAGACATAGGAGCATAAAAGAAAATGTAGCACAAGTAGAATGCAATGGAGAATGGATGGGCAGGGAAGAAATGGAGGGAAAATATGGAGGATACATAGGAGGATGCAAGGTGTGAGAGGCAAGAAAATAGAACTGTTAGGATCCAACTCCTTAAGAGCATAATTGATTACCTTTGTATAAGCAACTAAACACGAAATTTAACCAAAAGTAACATGTAACTAGAATTTAGAAACAACACAGAATATGAGAAACAATACAATCTTGTATTAACACTCTTCCAGAAGGAAACACAATGAAGAAATCACACTCTTCCTCACACCTCTCAGATGTACAGATCTCTTTCCATCAAGAGTTCTTTCTCTCCACCAATTACAAACACAACTCAAACACAGAGTTGTTCCCTCCACCAGTCAGTGACAAACAACCTTACCCTGCCAGTCCACCAAGTACTCAAAGTACTCCAAGTAGATCACCTTTGATCTTGCTCCTTGTTGTGTTGTAGATCTCCTTTGACCTTACACACACACACACACACACACACCTGTAGATCTAACTGATCTTACTTACCATGTAGATCTCCCCTGATCTTGCATAACCTATAGATCAACATGATCTTACACACCTAGAAGAACCCTTGTCCTTGTCCTTGACAAGTCCTTTTTGATCCTTGATTACAATACATGCCTCATGGGTATCTTAAATAGATCCCATACAAACAATAATTAGACTTCCTAATTACAATAATTAGAAATGTAGACTCAAGACTAAAATTAGTCTTTTACATGCAAACTAATTGTTCGTCTAAAATTAGACCAGTTCTAGAAGCGCATACAAATGCATGCACACACAGGTTGCCGACGTCGGTTCCTGTCTGATCGATGTTGGCCGACCCATAACCAATGTCGGTTACTGTGAACACTGAAGATGACCGACGTCAGTTGCTCTGTACACTGGATAACTGCTGATGTCAGTTGATCAGACTGACGTCGGTTACTGTAACACTCAGCAACCTCCTCCATTTGCATAACAGTGAAGCTTTTAGCTCCACAACCTAACAATCTCCCACTTGGAGATAAATAGTTGCACCTGTACTTATACCTATACATCATCTAATTTTGTTTCCTAACTTGTATCCCTCTTCAAGTCCAATCTTGAAGACCATCAAAAGTTGAATGAAGATTCAACTTCTCCTTTGTTCCTAGCTTTGTTAACATTTCCGCAGGGTTCATATCCGTATGGATCTTTTCCAGCTTCAACTCACCATCCTCCAATACCTGTCTAATGAAGTGATACATAAGCTATATATATATGGTTCTTGAATGAAAGGCTGAATCCTTTGCCAAATGAATTGCTCTTTGACTATCACTGTATAATCTGCAACTCTCTTGCTCCTTTCCCAACTCTTCCATGAACTGAGTCATCCATATCATTTCCTTGCTAGCCACTGTGACTGCAACAACCTTCTGCATCTCTGAAATCTAGCTAACTGTCATTCCACCAAAAGTGAACACATATCCTGTGGTGCTTCTCCTGTCATCCAAGTCACCTGCCATATCCGAATCTACATACCCATGTAGTGAAGTGCTTGACCCTGCATAGCATAAATACCTGTTGTTGGTCCCTCTCAGATACCTGAGAATCCACTAAACTGCTTTCCAGTGCTCCTTTCCCAAATTGGCCATAAACTTGCTGAAAACTCCCACTGCTTGGGTAATCTCAGGTCTAGTACACATGTACTCAACCTCATCATGTGATTTGGGACACTTTTATGTGAACTGTCCATCCATAGGTGTGCTAACCGGTTCTGCATCCTGCGTATTGAACCTCTCCACTACCTTATTCACAGAATCATCCTAAGACAACATCAACCTATGATCTTCCCTGTCTCTAGAAATACTCATGCCAAAGAATTTCCTTGCTGCTTCCAAATCCTTCATTGCACACCTCAAAACTTACTTTACCTTTAGCTCAGCAATCTCCTGCATGTGTGACCCTGCAACAAGCATATACACGACATACAGTAACAGGATAATGTAGCTAATATTATCCAACCTGGTAAAGGAAACACAATGGTCACATTGACATTGACTAAAGCCATGCTTTGTCATACACCTGTCAAACCTTAAACACCATTGTCCTGCAGCCTACTCAAGACCATATAACCTGGCCTTCTGTCTCACATGTCCATTCTCTCCTTTCTTTAACTTGGGAATCCATTCATCTTTCAGTGCTTTTTTTTTGGCTGTCAACTCTACCAAATCTCCCATTTGGTTCTCTTCCAAGGAATCAATTTCCTCATTCATGCCATGCTCCCACTGTTCCTGGATTCTACCTGCATTGCCTCATCAAAACTTCCTGGTTCTTGACCATCAGTGAGCAACAAGTAGTGTAAAGAAGGGGAATAATGAAATTGAGGCTTACTTACCCTTTCAATCCTCCACATGGGCATTTGAGACTCCTTGACAGCTTGTTGTCTGCCCAAAATCCATTTTGATAGTGACCGATGTCAATCACCTCTCAGTCTGCACCCGACCGATGTTGGTTCCATGCGACCAACCTGACTGTCGATGTTAGTTCCCTGACTGACGTCGGTATTCACCTAATCACTGACATTGGTTCCCTGACAGATGTCGGTATTCACCTGCTTGACACCACTGACTCTAGTCTGCACATGATTGACATTGGTACCTACCTGTTTGACGTCAGTTATTACCTGATCGACATCGGTAACTGTGTTTTTCTGTGAGTGATGATTTTTACCTGTGAGCTCATTTTAGATCATAACCTTGTCCAAATCAACACTGCCCTACTCATAATTATTCAGCCTCTTGAGCTAATCTCTATCCATCATCTTCTCCTTGAAAACCAAGGCTTTCCAGTTCTTAAACATGTCAAAAACATTAGATTTCCTCTTTATGCAATAAACCCATACCTTTCTTGTAGCATCATCCATGGAAGAAACATACCACTGTGATCCTCCAATAGAAGCTCCTTGAGCTGGTCTCCACACACCTGTGTGAACAAGCTCCAACCTATGCTTCTTCTTTGTTGACCCAGTTGTGAGAAACCTCACTTTCACCTATTTTCCAAACATACAGTGCTCACAAAAATCTCGGTCTATCAAATCTGAAAGCATACCTCTTGACTTAAGAACATCCATTCCCTTCTCACTCATGTGAACAAGCCTATAGAGCCACATCTTTGCATCTACAGCTAAAGTAGATAAAATAGAAGGAGAATCAGTAATACAAGTAGATAGATAAAGTGTACCTACTTTCTTACCTCCAACTAAAACAAGTGCACCCTTGGAAACTTTCCAAGATTCTGCTGTGAGAGTAACTGTACAACCCTCATCACTCAACTTCCCTGTAGAAATCAAATTCCTCTTCAAGATGGGTACATGCATGACATCTTTCAACACCCATGTGTTGCCATTCTACAATTTCAGCTGCACTTTTCCTTTACCAACAATTTGACAAGGCTCACCATCCCCTAAATAAACTTTTCCAAAGTCTCCACGGACATAATCATGAAAAAATTCCCTATTTTGGGTTGCATGGAAAGAGGCACCAGAATCTAAAACCCAAGATTCTACTTTATCCAAGGAACATACTAGAGCATCTTGTGCAACAATACCTGCAACATCTGCTTCTTCATTTCCTTCATGCTGATCTTCTACCAACCAACAATCTTTCTTTGCATGCCCTTTCTTTCCACAATTCCAGTAGATTATATTGCCATACTTGGATCTGGATCCACTGCCTATTTTTGACCTTGATTTCCCTTGCTTGCTCTTCTCCCTTTGCCATCCCCTGCTTTCAGCACTTAAAGCATTACCTGATGATTCCCCTATGCTTCTCCTGCGAATTTCTTCATTCAAGATTACACTAACAACATCATCAACTTTCAAGATATTTGAAGCAGACACAGTATTACTTACTGCCATTACCAAGCTATCCCAACTTTCAAGTAAAGAGCATAAGATTAAGAGAGCCTTAATTTCATCATCAAAAACTATATTGACTAAAATTAATTGGTTTACCAAACCATGGAAATCACTAAGATGACTATGTACCGATCCACCTTCCAGCATTTGCAAATTAAATAATTGCTTCATAAGAAATACCTTATTCGAAGCTGAGGGTTTTTCATGTAAATTTGCCAAAAATTTTATTAACTCTACCGTTGTCCTTGCCTGAGATAAGTTGGAAAAAATAGAAGCTGCCAAGGTGAGCCTTATAGCTCCAAGAGCCTTTCTGTCAAGAACCTTCCATTCTTCATCTTACATACATGTGGGCTTGCATGAAACCCCACCCAACGGTAAGTACAGATCTTTTTGATACAGATAATCCTCTATCTACATCCTCCATAATTGATAATTCTTACCATTGAATTTCTCCATTCTTAGCTTACTTTCTTCTGCCATTGCTTTGCTCCCACTCAAATAGAAACCCCTGTGAGTGAACTTGTAATCAACAATCACTAACCCGCTCTAATACCACCTATTAGTGAACCAAGCTCTAATGAACCTGGATCTGATACCAATTGTCAGCGAACCAAGCTATGATACCAATTGTTAGGATCCAACTCCTTAAGAGCACAATTGATTACCTTTGTATAAGCAACTAAACACGAAATTTAACCAGAAGTAACATGTAACTAGAATTCAGAAACAACACAGAATATGAGAAACAATACAATCTTGTATTAACACTCTTCTAGAAGGAAATACAATGAAGAAATCACACTCTTCCTCACAACTCTCAGATGTACAGATCTCTTTCCCTCAAGATTTTTTTCTCTCCACCAATTACAAACACAACTCAAACACAGAGTTGTTCCCTCCACCAGTCAGTGACAAACAACCTTGCCCTGCCACTCCACCAAGTACTCAAAGTACTCCAAGTAGATCACCTTTGATCTTGCTCCTTGTTTTGTTGTAGATCTCCTTTGACCTTGCACACACCCACTTGCAGATCTAACTGATCTTACTTACCATGTAGATCTCCCTTGATCTTGCACAACCTACAAATCAACCTAATCTTACACACCTGGAAGAACCCTTGTCCTTGTCCTTGACAAGTCCTTTTTGATCCTTGATTACAATACATGCCTCATGTGTCTCTTAAATAGATTCCATACAAACAATAATTAGACTTCCCAATTACAATAATTAAAAATGCAGACTCAAGACTAAAATTAGTCTTTTACATGCAAACTAATTGTTCATCTAAAATTAGATCAATTCTGGAAGCGCATGCAAATGCATGCACACACAGGTTGCCGACGTCGATTCCTATCTGACCGATGTCAGCCGACCCATAACCGATGTCGGTTACTGCGAACACTGAAGATGACCGACATCGGTTGCTCTATACACTGGATAACTGCCGACGTCAGTTGATCAGACCAACGTCAATTACTGTAACACTCAGCAACCTCCTCCATTTGCATAATAGTGAAGCTTTTAGCTCCACAACCTAACAAGAACATAGGAAAATAAAATGATGCAGGTGTAGGGGACTCCTCTGCCTTCATAGCATAAACTACCTCAGTTCCCCACCCTCAAGTAAGACCATCTAGACTTTGAGTTGGTAATCTGCCTGGAATGAATAAGGAACATTGATTGAACCCATATATTTATGATATAATATTTTTTGCTTATAACGTTGAAAAAGGAAGATCGACCATATTAATTGGTTTCCACAAATTATTGATTAGGATAAACCCCGGAATGTTTCATTTTCTAGATGCGTATTTTTCAATTTCATTATTATATGCCACAATCTACGATTTTAACCTGTTGCACTTAAATTAGAGGCAGAGTGATTTGTGTTGATAAACTCTATGCCTTGTTTTCCTATATTTACAAGTTGATACGTTCTATTTTAATTAGATTATGCCATCTATGTATATCGTTGATGGACACCATAAACATTTCTGGGTAGCGATGTAGCCAATAAAGACAGTTCATGCATTTAATGGAAATAAGCGACTTTGCGGGGCAAGAGATAATTAAACCTTTAGCAGTCATTATTTTGTCAATATATATATGTTTCCATTTTCGAATAATTTGTTTGGGTTTTCTATGCATGCATTTGGGTAGATTAATGATATATCTAATTATTCACCCCTTACAAAAAAGAAGATGTTTTGAGTCTTAATGTTATTGGAGCTAAGTGTGTGAGATTAGGCTTTTGGTTTGCCATAAAAATCCAAAATCAAGTTAAAATCAATTTGGGGGTTATTTCAAATCTTTAAACCAATTATTTATTCATCCGTATAAATTTATAGGCTTAACTAAATCAACTTGTGTTTATCCACCTTATGATGGATTTTGGATTATCAGTTATATTTTTCCATTTTTAATAATCAGATTGAGATTATCCTTATATCCCTTATTTTGAGATAAAAAATGATTTAGAGTCTTAATGTTAAAGAGCTGAATGGAAGTGAGATCCAGGGGTCTTGGATTGACATTATAATTTTGTTCAAAAATTAAACTAAAATCAATTGGACCTCCTGAACTAAAAAGGGGTGATCTGTATTCATCATTAACACATTACCATGAATTTCATTGGGCTAGGATCTTATTTGCTTTAGTTGTATACGTATATAAAATGGTACACTTTGGCCATATGGTTATATACTTCTAGTTGGGAAGAATTCATATATTTGATAATTTATTTAATGATTGGGCCTGGGAAAAAATAATAATTGTGAAACATTGATTGGTTCTTTTCTTGTCACAACCATATAATCTTATTTCCTTGAATAATTAAAGTCTATTATAAGAACACGTAGGCAGTTTGGAGTGGAGTCTCCTAGTTATTGTTTTTATTGATACATTTTTGTTCTGGTCTTATGGTGGGTTTTTGTGTAATTGGCATGTTGTTATTTTATGGGAAAGGGGAAGGGTCCAGTTAGTATCATTATCTTATAATGAGGGTTTTCAATTATTTTTAAGCCACTTAAATGATTATTGTTATGTTTACCCACTTTGACCTAATTCTTATCATTTAAGGATTATATGAGGTCGTGAGACCTCATAATGATCTCTCAAATTCCCTATATCGAATTATTGTTTACATGCTTATGGGAACACTACTATCGTATGGATTGTTTGAATTGATGGATCAATTTTGGATTGGTATTTGATTATCATGTTGGATTATTTCCTTGGGAGTGTTGTATGGTTGTGTTGCCTATTTTTATTACTTGGTTGACCTTATTATGGGACCTCAACTTGGTGACATATAACAGTTGAGTTATACGTGTTGCTTTATGTCTTTGACTGCATGAAGTATACCTTGGATGGGTTTCATGCCTTTTATGGGTGTAGGTCACTTTGTTGTGATTTCCTTGGGTTTAGTATCCAATTTTCTCAAAACTTCCTCCCCTTGACCCTGTTTGCCAAAAACACCATCTAGTTGATGGTTGGGGTGGTAAGGGCCACCAATGGTTGGGCTTATATGGCTGGTTGGGAGGGTTTGTCTATTTGGTTATGTTGTTTCATACCTGAATGATTTCATGGATAGGTATGATATGATTGGTAATGTTTTATTACACATTGTTATTTCCTTCTTAGCATAAGTTGTTATAATGCTTGCATGTATCATGATTAGTAGATGAAATTGTAATTTCTTTCATTGGATTTTGGTTTAGTTATCGTTAGATTTTGGCATGCTAACATTTTGTTTGGATGGGGATCCTCTTGGAATGTGAAGTACAAGCTATAATGTTGAATGTGAGACTATATGTGAAAGCTTACTTCTAATTCTGAATTCGAGCATTTTGATATGCTTGGATTTTTATCATGGATTGAGAGTTGGTTGTCATTGTTATATGATATAGTGACATACTACCTTCTTGATCATCATTATGGTAATAACATGTAATTGGTTTTGCCACACTTATTACAGTAATATTCCATTGTGCCATTTCATAAAATTTCATTATGTTCACATGATGTAAACTGTCATGGTAATTTGAGTAGTGTTTTGCTTAGGCAAGGAGTTACTTATTTTATGTTTAAGCATACTTGAGTGTCAGATTTGAGTTGATAGTTTTTTATCAATTACTAAGGCCATGCTAGTAAATCACCTTGTTATTTCATCATGGATCATCTGATCATCATTGATGTTATGCACTCTTAATGTGCCATTTATTATCTTATGTAGTCTTTCAAACTTCTATATACTCTTTTGATTAAATCGTCGTGGTATTTTTAGTATAGAGGTTGCTTTGGCAAATGGATTTTATGTGTTTTTATAATTTGGTATGCTTGAGGATGCATGATTGGATTATAGAAAGCTTGATCCTCAGCTTAAATATCAGCTATAGAGTGTTATATATTGGTTCTTTTGGATGTGTGTGTGTGTGTGTGTGTGTGTGTGTGTGTGTGTGTGTGTGTGTGTGTGTGTGTGTGTGTGTGTGTGTGTGCACGTGCATGCACTCATTTCCTCTTATTTGCATTGGGAATTAACTCCTATGATAGCAGGAGTGTATTGGACTAACCTTTATTTGGTTTTTGGTTTATTATTAGAATATAGTAAAATTGATATTTTTAACTTACATGTATACTTAACCATACAAATAGGTTACGAGATGTAAAGTTGTTAAGGCTTTCTATTTTGACTATGTTCATTTTAATATTGGGAAAATTTATAGTTTATGAATGAGGAAAGTAATATTCAACCATGTGTAGGGAGAAGTAAATGGAAAATATTTTATGACACCTTTCCTTGTTTTTATGCTCATATAAATGATATGGCTGAAAATGTATTAATTGGATATTATTCTATTGAGCCATGTGTGTGTATTTTTATTCTCCTATGGGTTGGAATTTTTCTTGCAAGCATGGCATTGCCAATGTCAAGTTGGGCATGGGTAGCCAACTCATGTGGAAAGTTGACACTTGTATGCTTCCTCTAGTTGGTTCATTGGGAACCGTTGTCTACTTGAATAAAAAATAACTGCACTTAGATGAATCATGTTACTCCGATATGTTTAAATTACTTAGTAAGATGTTGTATGTAGTGAGTTAATATATTAATGAATTCCTTAAGGAAATGAGAGATTAATGTTGTAAAATTTAATCATACGTAATGCATTATGGAATATATGTTGGGTTGGAAAATGCTAATGTAAACATGTAAATTAAATGGATTAATATGCCAACCTTACATGAAATCAAGGGTTGCTTGAATTTAATCAATGTTACGGGTTTTATAAATTGAATGTAAGGTGCCTTAATTTTAATGGTTTTATTATGTATTTCATTGCATTAGATATTGGTCAATATGAGATAGTTCATATCGATTTCATAAATGATTGTCATTACATCTTTATTGGGTAGATGATGGATTAATCCCATTTGCCTCTTTGTCCATTTACTTGGACCATGGTAATTATGATTATCGGTTGATTATAATCACTTCAATGAGAAATGTTATCCCTATTATATGCTCATGAGCCTAGCTTAATTGGTATGCACTCCTTTGGATAGTGTGTTGCTATGTATGTTTAGAATACTGGATATTATGCCTGATTACCATTAGGGTCAATGTTCTCTTGGTTTCCATGTCATGTCTTGTTGTGATCATTAATGACTCAGAAGGTTAAGATTAACCTTTCTGATTGTGCATATGTGGATACGCTAAGTGCGTATTGCATGCTTCAGCAAGTGAAGTTTGGGTTTATTATGTATCCATTGTGTACTCTGATATGCAACTTCAAAAAAATGTTGGGGTTATTTTATATCTGATGTCATTATGTCTAGAAGAATGTGGTACTCTATTATAGTGTGAATTATACCATGGGGAAATACCCATTACTCTAAAAACATCTGTGGATGGGCCCACCCAGCTAGGGGTCCACCAACTAGCCATATCATTACAATGTGCTCATATTCCTAAACATGTAAGAGAGTCCCTACTCTAATGCCTCCACCATGACTCTCCAATGTAAATATGTACATATCTATATATGAGTGAGATAATACAGTGTGACCCCAAGAATATATAGTATGATCTAGCTCAATTTGCCAAACTATATCATACATGTGATATGAAATCCCAACCGTGCCACCCTCTACTATTATGAATGAGGTCAATAAAGCATAGATAAAATTACACAACCATAGAACATCACCTTTGATAATGCTGTCAAGATGAATCATCCTACTCAGCTCTATATTTAGAGCCTTCTGACCACTAAAATATATATGAGATCATTAAATATAACCCAAGCTTTCCATATCTAGCAAATTGTACTCTCTCACCTCTAATGGGAAGCTAAAAAATACAATACACATTCTCTAATGTGATTGTTATCTCCCTTATTGGGAACTAGAAAGTGCAAGTATCTAGGCTTCACCTCTTAGCTAGGGCTATGAGGAGGTGGAGATCATATGGAATATGTCCTAATCGAGCCACTTGACCCAACCCTTTCTAATCTATAATGCCCTAGTCAACTACATCTAGACCTAGCTTTGCCAGATTAGAAAAATGTCTATCATGTCAAAATTCCTAAATATGTACATATTTCTAAAACCTAAACAAAAAAATTATCATTAGTGATTACATTCCAGTCCAAATATATATATATGTTATATCTAGTATTCAAAAAAATAAAAAGATAATGGCGTCAGACACTAGAGTCAATGCAAGATAATAACATCGAACACTAGCATCGACATAAGACAATAATGTTAGATGCTTGCATTTAAATTAGACACTAACATCAAAATACCAACACAAGTGTCCTGACCCTTGACGGGAGTGTTCGTCAATGCACCAAAAAACAAAGTTTTTTCTCAAATTAAAAAAAATAGAATTACCAATCAATTAACAGTTAAACCTACTTATTGGTTTGTCAAAATTTTGGATGGCTAAGGTTGTATAGAGTACATCAAATCACACTAATCGAGAGGTTCTACCATGCAACATTATTTTCTTCTACTCAAAGCTCATTTTTTTCAAAGATTTAAAGTGCAAATGAGTTCTAATTTCTATTCGAAGTACCTAATGTACACCTTCTGTCAGAACTTCAAATACACATATCTTGAACACTCATTGTCCAATTTTAAAACTTTGAGTTGCATTGGAATCTAAGAAATGAGCCCTTTCATATTATACAAATTTAGAATACTTTCAAGAATTACCAAAAACTGCTTACTTTTCTTGTTTACACATAATTATTATTATAGATCCCAAATTGTCACCCAAATAATGTCACATCCTTCGGTACCAATACCAAGTCCATGGTGATTTTCCAACCTACGAATCCCACATGGACCAATCATATATTATAAAATAAATGCAAAACCAAGGAAAACTAGATCAACTTTGTGATGTGTGTCTAAATAGTAAATTCCACATGAACTAATCATGGATTATGAAGAGTAGATTAAGCCAAGGAATTATGAATAAGTGCATGCTCTATAGCTAATCAATGTCTACCATGTGGATAAATTATGAACTACTTAGAAGGATATAAATTGAGTAAGGTCCATGGAGTCCATGTTTAATTAACAACAAGAGGATGTCACATGTTTCACCTTGTGTAAAATTAAGTTATACCACATGGATCAGTTGGAGAAGGTGGGATAAAGGTCACAATGCATATTAAAGGGTGTGGACTTCAAACATCATTGAATTGAAATGTAAAATTTCACAGTTCTACAAGGAAAAACAAAATACACTTCCATGGAGTCTATGAGGTCTATGAGTTGATGGTTCCATGACCAACCATAGGATGCAATGTGTCTTGCACATGGCCCAATGAAATTCTACCACGTGGATCACATAAAGGCTACAACAAGACATCAAAAGGTCACATCTCAATAGGACTGAGATCCTACTTATCATAAAAATTCATAGGGGCCATGATTTGAAGGACATCTCCACATCAACTATTTATCATTTAGTTACAATGAACTCCTAAGGCTCAAAATGTAGGGGATTGGTTTCTTATTGATAACTCAAGCTATGCAACTCCATTCTGAGCATGGTTGGTCTCGTTGGAAAGATTTCAATGAGAGTTATACACTTATCTCAAGTTTGAATGAAATTAATTAATATATGAAAACCTCTTCTTATTTAAATTTCATGGATTTATTAATTATAATGGTAGGATAACAACTCGTAATAAAATGTGGAGGCCACTAGATATCACAAAATGCCCCAATATGAATCTTTGAGTAATCCTTGTGACCTCCTGTGCCTTTTTTTGATTGGTTCCCATGATAAAAAGTAAAATCTCATGCCTAGTTGAATTATGAATGACTCCCCTAATTTCATGCTACAAACACATGCCATATGGTGTTCTCAATGGTGATTTTTGTCTCTTTTTGGGATCAAAATTTTGCATTGTGAATAGCCTATTCTATATAAAAAAATCTCCATGTTAGGTATGATACAAAATTGTTTACTCTTGAGTAAACTTTAGATCCCTTGCCACTCATCAATTGATGCCCCATGGAACTACTTAAGTAATTTTTGCATGGATAATGAGGAACCATGATTGGTGGAGAAACAAATACATTTGAATGCATATACTTGTTCACTCCTTTGCCCTTGATGATTTTTTTCTATATTATTTTTGAGAAACAAGGGGAAATCTATAAATTAATGAAGATTACCTTCATCTTGGTCTTTTGGCAGTTAGTTGACTGGTTGGTTATTATTTTTTGGGTGATCATTCATCTTTTTTTTATTATCTTCTTGCCACTGATCTTATTGGCTATAGTCTACCATACCTTGAGATCCACTTTATGTAATTCATTTATGTTTTGACAGTAATTCAATAGTGTGTAATTATTCCTCCATAGTGGTTTGTACATTCTGAAATTGTAGAGATTCCTTTGATAGTGGTGAATTATTAATAGATTATTTTTTGGTAATTGAATTCTAAGTTATTGTGTATGATTATTAGAATAAGATTATAAAAATCCTTTAGTTGATTTTCAAATGTGGAGCTCATCAATTTATGAAGTCACTAGAGTGTATTTTGTGGACCATTCTTAGCATATTTGTGGCTAATTTCATGGTGAAATATTGAAGGTATATAATATGTGCTTTCAACCATTGTATGTGCTTGAGTAAGGATGTGTAAGCTTTATACAAACTAGAATTTGTTGCATAATGTTGTAGGTATATATTCATTTCTTTTTTTGAAATGGATAAGGCGTGTTTAGAGATCTAATCTGATTAGACATTTTTATGATCCTTTTCAGAACTTGTCCTTTTGATACTTCCATTCCTTTACAATGTAAATTTTGTAGAGGAATTTGTTGTATATCTTTTATTATTTTAAATAGTTGTTTTTTGAGATCTTCTTTCCCCTTTTTTGTATATATTTAGAGATCTTTGTTGTTATCATGCAATCTAGTTTATAGTTGGTAATTTAACATTATTTATGCATGTAAATTTGTTAACATTGAGCCAAGAAATAGTAAATGTCTTTATTCACATATATAAGTTGTAATCATAGTCTATATTATAAGTAACTTGTATTCATTATGCTAGTGACAACAAATTGGGTCGAGTGATCATTGTGGAATGATCCTTTTCAACACTTTTCTCTTTGATACCTCATTTCCTTTACAATACAAATTATGTAGAGGTCTCTGTTGTATAACTTCTACTATTGTTTTAAGCAGTTATTCTTTCAAATCTCCTTTCCCATTTTATGTATATCTTCATACATCTTTATTGTTATCATGCACTCTAATTTATATTTGTGATTTTAGCATTATTTTTCCATGTAAATCTGTGGGCACTAAGTCTGCAAGTTGTAAATGTCTTTGTTCACATACATTTGTAATCTTAATCTAGATAATAAATAACTCGTGTTCATTCCTCTATGAAAACAAATTGGGTGGAGTGATCATTGTGGTCAAGTTTGTCATCTAAATTTGTGTTAATTAAAACCTCTTTTGTATCTTAAATTGCTTTAGGGTCTCTCCCCTTGGTGTAGCAAAGCCAAAAGAGTAGAGAGTAGGGCACCTCTTATATATGGTTGCCTCAAGTCATAGTGTGTTTTAGTGTGAATAGTTAGTAAGCCTTGTTTCTACAATGACCCATCCACCTATTTTTTCTTCTTCCCCTTCTTCAGGGTCTTGCTAAATCTAAGGTAGAGGATGTCGGAACCAACAATTAGAAATTAATTTTTGTGATATTTTTACTCATGTATACTTTGGTCATTACCCAAATGACTTCCATGAATAGTCATTACCTAAATGACATTGATAATAATAATGAGATAAGGGTGATTTATTAGACACTACAGTTACCAAAAGTTTTGTGAATAAAAAAAAAAGGATAGCAAATGAAAAACTCAACATGGTAACTTATATTTATCATTCCTCCCCTCTACTAACAAATAATTATGATAATTATATATTAAAATGAGTTCCCTTTATAATTATTTATATATAATTACTTAAATAATAACTGTGATCATTATAAAAATCTCACAAAAACTAATATCTAATTAAAATTATTGGTGAAAGCGTTCAACTTAACATTAAATTATAATTTAAGTATTTCCCACGTAGATGGGAATTGCAAATCAACTTCATTTTCTTAATATTAATGAGAATTTGTATTGTTGTGAATAACGTGACAAATACATCTTTTCGATAATGAAATGAAGACCTGTCACAATTTTAAAATTGAACGTCAAAGCCAACACGAAAGCCGAAATGACCCTCCGCTTCCGTATGCAATCCATAACGAACATTTGATGATAACATATAGTTTGATATGGAAAAAAAATAAATGTATATTTTAGATTTTTTTTAAACGATAATACAAGAACTCAAATACCAGGAAGTTTAATATGTGATTACATATTTGCATAGAGTATATTGTGCCTGTAAATATATAGTTTTAATTTTTCTTCATGCGCATGGAAAAGTATTTTTATTTTTATTTTTTGCACCTTTTATTGAAATGTTGTATTTTGGCTTTGTAATCTAGTTTGTATATGAATTGATGCCCACAACTGCTATTAACATTTTTGTAGACCCCTTATAAATGTATGCAATATTGTTTTTTACTCCAGTAGAGTAGATATGCAATTAATATTTTTTTTTTTAATTTTGGTATGGAAAACATTTTGTTATGTTTGTAATATATTGTTTGTTTCATGTTTCTCCCCTTAAATGTGCTTATGTATGTACTATTGTTTTCATTAAAAGATGCTAAAACAAAACCTAGTATACAATGTTGTGGAAGAGAAAGAATTGGAGGACCTACACAATGGAATTGAAGAAAACACAGTTGTTTAACTTGAAATAGGATCTCTAAGAATGTTGATAGTAGTTATGACCATCAACCCTGTTAAATATCGATCAGTTTAGATCTTGTCATTTATATTTGGTTATGAAATCAAACACGAAATTGAAGCGATAAAGGATATATTATTTTATTATTTCTTCTTTATGTTGATAGTTTTTAGTGTTGTATTATGATATTATCTTGCTTAGTTTTTTTCGGTACTTATGTAGATTGTTAGACCAGGCCAATTATGACATAATTTATTTTATATAAAGTTTCCTTCATACTTGTTTTATCTAAAATGGGCTTCTACAAAAATACCTTTTATAAATAAAACTTTTAATGCATCAATTTAATACTTAGATCTAGGTAATAAAATACAGTATTAGCGATAAAATCATTTAAACATGTGCAATAAATGTAATCAATAAAACTATGTGACTAAGGGTTAAAAGAGAGTATATATTGTTTTCCACATTGCTCTTGATCATCATAGTCACCTTATTTCATCTTAGTCCTACATTCTCTCCCTATGTTCCATTTGATCTAGGTTTTTCCTCTTTTTTTGGGATACACACTAGTGTTAGATCTAGGACACTAGTGTCAATGCTATTATCTTGATTTTGACAATTTTGTCCTTATATTGTAACCAACTCAAATTCTTCTTGGATTTGTGCCTATACTTGTTTTTCCTATTTTTGCATGTATTTGTGGTTAGATCTTGTGCGATTAGTTTATGATAGTAAAACCATTGCCTCTTACCGCTTGCTTACCCATGACTCAATAAAAATGGGTTAGCATGTGAGTTGAGCTAACCCTAGCAACCTTATTGTTGCTAAGTATTACCTACATAGCTAGATACTCTGAAGAGGGCCTCATACTCATATGTAGTTCTCCATCCTAGGTGTATGTGTGTAATGATGATTGTGAAACTATTTGCTCTTTCTCCTATTGCAACCCTTGGTACAAGTAATGCAAGTGAAATTGACCTTTTTTAATACCTTAGACTTCATTTGTAGCAATCAATTTATTACAAGGTGTGATTTAATATATTTTGAATTAAAAAATGTGTATGTTATTTGAGAGGCTTGCTTCATAATCAAATACTATGCCCTAACCTTGTATATATAGGGAACCTATTTAATTCGAATCAAGACCTAGTGATACACATAATCCAACCATAAAATAAACACTTAAATCCTTAAAAATAGTCATAAAGTAAAATTTATGGAAATATGGAAGAAGATAAGGTAGGACACTACCATCAAATTCAAGACACTAGCATGGATGTTAGTGTCATAAGCTGAATGGTAGTGTTTAAAGACTCAAAAGACGAACAAGACCATAGGCACTCAAGGATTCCTAGAATATGATGGTTAAGGTATAGAGTTGTGAACAAGAAGACATAAATGGTTAAACATTACAACAAAAGACACATAGAGTTGAAGAGGTCCCTGCAAGGTCACACCACTAAATACCCAACTCTATTAAAATGTCTATACATCCAAAGTTATGAAAAAATACATCATGAAATGAAGGTTGTATGAAATATGGGTATATAAATTCCCTCCCCCACCCCCCATTCCCCCACTTTAATATAGTATGTGCATGAAATCAAATTACTATAGTGAAAGGAAGTTCATACCTGGGTGTGTAAGCACACCTCAGTCTCATGGTGGTTGCAACTTGACTTTGTAGCTCCTGTCTTGCAACAGAAAAATATTTTATAGTATAATTAACACATATAATCTGAAAACAAGAAATAATTAAAGTATATAAAAAATAAATAACATGGAAAGAATACACATATATATGTGTTTCATAATGATGTCTCTAGAATATCCTCCCCATTGTGGAGGATGAAGAGATGGAAGGGGGACTTGAGGCCCCATCCATTTTTTAGCCAAGAAAATGAACAAGTCTGCAAGCATCATGTGTGTCTCATCCTAGAGATGCTTCTTAAGGGGGAGTTGGGGGGTGATCATACAACCAACCTGGTATAAGGTGAGTAGTGTCAATTCCATTTAGGGCATTGAATCTTGACTGAAAAAATAAAGTGTAAATACATAATCTCAATAAATCTAACCAAACTCACCTAGGTCAAATGATGTAACCACCTCAACTTGTAAAAAAAGGAATTAGTTTCAAGGCCATTGAGTGAATTGAATTTCAATCATAATAATTAAGGGATCAAACTGTTTAAGATGGATAAAGACTCAATCGATACATCTTGGTAATGTTGGTGCATCAATGTGTAAATGAGAGAAGGAACAAACATTGTTTGTGCCCCCCCCCCATCATGTCTATTATAAGTCATGTATAATATGTATGCATATTTATAATTTGGTGCAGTTTCATGGCATATGAACCTATAATATGTCTCAAGATGAAGTATTGGTCAAAATGTAACCTTTGCTCTAAAAAATTATATACAATAACTATGTAAATTGAATTACATGTGCATGCCATATGCCCCCAATTTTTATTGTTGTTAATAGTATCTACCATAAATATGAAAACTATATCCCAAACCTATAAAATTTGTGTATGATGCCTATGAAAAATTTGAAACTCTATCCCAAACCTATGAAACATGTGTCAAATGCATGATACTCTAACCCAAGTGTATATCTGAGTCATGTGAATTATATCAAATTCCATCAATTTTTCCAATTGTGTATGTGTGGATTCATGTCCATATGACATGCCCCCACTAATAATTTCCCTATTATGGGATGAGGGGAATGCAACTTTGTGGGTACATTATTATTAAAGGATAACATAACCATATATGAATAAAATGGGTAGTAGTATTGTGACATGTGATAACAATGTTTGGAATTTTTTTGTTTTATCTTGTAAAACTTGTATTTTTTATTATAGATTTGAATATGGTACTTTATAGATTATAAATAATGTTTATGAAAATTTAGTAACATGGAGGTGATCATTGTTTGGTATCTAACATAACTTATGGTTCATGGTTTGGGTATAAAAATATTAAGATATTGCAGTTTAAAATTCGTAGGTGCACACAGAAAATGTCAACTGCTATATATAGTAAATTGAAAAATGTGTTTTCATTTCATTTTCACTTTAAATTATTTATATTGTGTGATTTGGATTGGTTCAAAAATTTCTTGAGGAAGATACATCCATCCCATGAGATTTGATATCTTGTGGAGCACCCTAATGGGTCGGGGATTTGATAATTTAGTAAATGAAAAAATTGGATTTTTTTTTTAAATTTCTTGCATTTGGATTTTTGGCCATATTTTGGTTTTAAAATATGTCATTGAACACTACCTCAACAAGGTATACATTACCATAAAATATTCAACATTAGTGTCCATGTTCGAATGGTAGTATCTTATGCTATTGTCCAGATTTGTTGGTAGTGTCCAATGCTAACATCTACTCAATATTGATGAATTTGTCATTCTTTTATTCTAATTTTGATACAATCGATGATTAACATTAATTATCTTCACTTTGTCTTTGTATAATGATGTCCATATACACGAGTTTTGACATGATAGGTGTTGACGCAGAAGATTGCACCCTTGGCAGGAGGCCGAGCTCCTGCCTTCTTCACGCAACAATGAAAACTCCCCTCTCACCTGTGGGACCGGCGAAGCTGGAGGAGAGTCTCTAGATAAGAGCTAGCTCCCTCTGATGTATCATTTAGGCCCTGGTTTCTCTTACTGCTAACAAAAAATGTAAAAAAAAGGGGGGCGATGAAAAGGGAGAGAGAGATGCTAAAAATAGAACCTAACCTAAAAAGGGAAAAGGGTGATACACCAAAAAAATGTAACCCACTCAGGCCCAAACATACACTTTTCACCAAGAACTAGCTCCCATACACATCATTTGTCATGAGAAAACCTTCTGCATAAGTGGGTCAGGGGTCTGTGGAGATATAGGGAGGAAATAACTATTAGAGGCATTCTGAGACACGCTACAGTAACCTATCCACTTCACCTATACTCCTCTAGGGACACTTCTGATAGACCCATAAAAGGAAAACTCAAAAATGCACCAGGCGTGCTGAAATCATTCTGCAAAAGCATTAAGAAAATGACTTAACACAGAATCAAGGCATAGACACATACTAAAGATGCAAAAAACTCAGAATGGAGGTAAAAATGCTAAGTTATGATTGAAGGTAAAATCTGGCAGCTTTGCCTTACAAGCCTGAGAGATTTTTGGGTAGATTTTTGCCTTAAGGCTGAGCGCAGATGCCTTCTCAAAAGAGAAGTTTACAATATATAGGAAGAGGAAGAGAACTTGGCACTTCCTGGGAAGGATTTTGGCACTCATTTTTTGCAAGTGGTCCATGTGTGTTCTGAATCTTGGGAAGAGGACACCACTGTTACTGATGTCATTCTTCAGAAAGGGTCTACTGGAACCATACTACACAGTCACCCAAATTGACTTTGGCGTTCAAACATTAATGTAAGGACATGGCCGCACCTCTTTTCTGCAAACAGACTGTTGTTTGTCCCCTCATCAATGCCAACTGCAAAAAATAGGTTGCACCACTCGTCTAACAATGACTCACCTTCCCTTTGCCACTTAGACGCTTTGTCATTTCTGCTCTTTGTCTTCTTCTTGCTCTTTTAGCCCTTGGGGACGATCTTCTGGCAGGTCGTTGCGCTCCTTGGGGCTCTTTCCATGATTTGGCGCTAAGGTAGTTCAAAAACAATGGCTACTTCACTATGTTAAAATTGACATTCATACGGCCATCACCCAACGGCTAGTTTGTCTACTTAAATTTGATGGCTTTTGGGATGTCATCGTCCTCGGCAAAAGTCATCAGGTCTTTCCTTGTTCGCTTCTACCATTGAACCTGCACATTGAACTAAAGCCATTTGAACCAAGTGATGAACCAATGAAGTGTTGAACCAGTTCATGAACCAAGGCTGATGAACTTATGCAACCTAAAATTGACTGGCCTAGGACAACAGGGGAGGAAGGGGACTGATTTTTGGCCTATTGGGAAAAAAATGGTCAACATATTGGTGACTCCCAATGGAAGCATACCTGCTATGCTTAAAGACCAGTTGCTTTGCAGTCCATTGGGCATAGAGTCAGATGCGGCTTGAACAAAGGTTAGAAATAGCCCCCAAAGATCCAAGAATCAAACATGAAGCTTCTTACCCCACACGCAAAGGGAAACACACAAGGCTAAAAAACACTACCCGTGCAAACTACACTTAGGGAAAGCAGGAAATAAATTGAAAGCAAACTACTATATACAACTAACTAGGAATAATTGCCTCCCTCCTGGATCAAAGGGAAAACTTCTTAAGTCTCCTTCTTGGCAAGGAAACTTATGGTGGCAGACAAGTGGCTGAAAGAAAAGGAGATTTGGTGACCTGCTCCTCTTGCCTGTCACCTTGCTTGGCTGGTATCCGAGTGGATCAAATTCAAACATGCTTTCGACATATATGTACTTTGCTTGTCCTTGAAAGCTTGTTGAATGTTGGTCCCTCATACTAGTGCTCTTCACCAAGAAATCTATGGTTGCTGGCTCATCACCATAAGCCCTTTGACATGTATTGCTCCCTTGCAGTGCATCATGGTCTGACTTGTTTCCTGCTGCCTCGTTGAAGACTCTGTCAGACTCATCCTCTGCTTCCTTTTGGCCTTCTTGAAGAAGGGTGACAGTTGTGATGTCTGAAATGGAGTCACAAAATGATTGTTCATCCCACATAACATCACCTCTCTATTCAAAACTATCTTCTTCAAGGCATTCCTCCAAGAAGACAGACCTCTCCTTCTTCTCCTTAATGATCAGGATCTCTAGATGTTCAAAGGTATCCTCCCGATCCTCCTCCAACTTAGGCTCCCCAGTGTAGTCATCCTCCTCATCTAAGCAATAGGGAAGTTCATCAAACAAAGGGGAAGAGAGCTCACCATGCTTATGTTCCTCCTCATATTGCTGAAACATCTGCATATATGCATGCCCTGAGTCTTCTCCATTGCTGATGAGGTCTTCACAAGGAGCCTCCATGATGATTCCACCTTCATTGTCGCTCATGATAGCCTCTTGAAGAACTACAGATTGGATCTTCTGCTCCTCACCTGCCTCTTGCAAAACAGGTTCCTCCTTGAGAAAGGATGGAGTGGAGAAAACATGTGGAAGAGGAGGCAGTCTTTGAGCTAGAATCAAATGATTCTCCTCTTTCCACTTGGTCAACACTTCATCTATATCAAGTGTGGCCTGATAGCTCTCTTGGAAGTGTGTAGATGGGGTGTGTTCAGACATGGAATGTGTCGTTGGGTCTGAACCGTCCATCACACACTGGCTGTGCAATCTCTCTTTAGATTCCAACTCTGCAATTATCCTGGCTAGATCCTCTTAGAAGAGCCTTTCGTGGAAGTCACCAGCATCATCATGAGTAGGAGCAGCCTCATCTTCTTCAAGGTTTTGAAAAAAATACTTGCTTCTCCTTCTTCCTGCCCCATGATTCTACTGTTTTCCCCCAGTTCAGGATCTTAGAATTAGAATTTTGCCCCTGTGAACAAGCAACAACTTTTTTTCTCCAAGGTCCTGGGGCTCCTCCATAAGGTCTGGGAGTTCTATCTCTCTTTCACAAAGCAGACTCATCCTAGCCTCTAAATTTTCAATTTGTTTGGCTAGGTTGTCCTAAAAGAGTCTTTCTTGGAGGTCACCAACATCATCCTCTTCAAGGCTCTGGGCTGGTTCCTGGCATTCCTTCCTCCAACTCAGAATCTGCACATCATGTTGAAGGACTTGGGGAGGTTGAGGAACACTATGAAGAGAGTGTTGATGCACCGGAAGAGTCTCTAGAAGAGGGATGTGTTGGTTCATGGTACTCCCCCCAATGGAAGATTCACAATATAAGGAATTGAGAAGATTGATCTCCATGGGAGGTTGCTCTGATGCCCTTTGATGTTGGAAAGCTAGGCACATGGGATTGAGAGTAGATGCATCAGATGATCTGGAGTGACCAAGTGCTATCTGATAAAAAGGATTTGGTGCAAAATAGGTGGCTTTCTTCAGAATAGGAGGGGGCACACAAGGTTGACTAGCTTGAATAAATGGATTTCTCCATTTTGCTACCTCCTCCTCCATGGATTGCAAGGTCTGTGCTTGCCTAAACAAACACTCCTCTTTATACATCAGCTCCAGCTGATATCCGTACTACTCCTCCAGTTTGTTAATCTCCATCATTGAAGGGCAACTAGGAGAGCTGCTTGAGGCGATTCTCTAAAAATCTTGAGCTTGATCATGATAATATGAAGGAAAACAAGATCCATGATCTTGTGCAAAGGAATTATACATACAAAAGTTATTTCTAATGGCACCAGGCTGCTTAACCAGCTGATTCAACTCAAAGTCACCACTAGTGTTGATGCAAAAGCCTCCAAAGGCTGGTTGGTTGAAGAACACACCAAAAATTCTTCAACTCTTTGGACACAACTTGTCCTAGTTGGTCCCACTGGGCGTGCCAAAAATTGTTGATGCAGAAGACTACACCCTTGATAGGAGGCCGAGCTCTTGCCTTCTTCATGTAATAATGGAAACTCCCCTCTCATCTGTGGGACCAACGAAGCTGGAGGGGAGAGTCTCTAGATAAGGGCTAGCTCCCTCTGATGTATCTTTTAGGCTGTAGTTTCTCCTACTGCTAACAAACAAAATGTAAAAAAGGGGGGATGAAAAGGGAGAGAGAGATGCTGAAAACAGAACCTAAGCCTAAAAATGTAAAAAAAGGGTGATACACTAGAAAAAAGTGACCCATTCAGGCCCGAACATACACTTTTCACCAAAAAAAGTGCCTATACACTTCATCCATCATGAGAAAACCTTTTGCATTAGTGGGTCAGGGCTCTATGGAGATACAAAGAGGGAATAACTACTAGAGGCATTCTGAGACACACTGTAGTAGCCTATCCACTTCACCTATACTCCTCTAGGGACAGATCTGACAGACCTGTAAAAGGAAACTCACAAAATGCACTAGACGTGCTGAAATCATTCTGCAAAAGCATTAAGAAAATGACTTAACACAGAATCAAGGCATAGACACATACTAAAGATGCAAAACTCAGAATGAAGGTAAAAAAGCTAAGTTTTGATTCAAGGTAAAGTTCTGGCAGAGCTCTGCCTTACAAGCTCGAGAGATTTTTGGGCAGAGTTTTGCCTTAAGGCTGAGAGTGGATCCTCTTTTTCTCAAAAGAGAAGTTTACAATTTATAGGAAGAGGAAGAGCAACTTGGCGCTTCCTGGGAAATATTTTTTGGTGCTCATTTTTGCAAGTGGCCTATGTGCATTCTAGATCTTGGGAAGAGGAAACCACTATTACTTATGTCATTTTTCAAAAAAGACCTGCTAGAGCCATGCTGTACAATCGCCAAAATTGAATTTGGCATTCAAACATTAATGTAAGAGCATGGCCGTGCCTCTTTTCTGCAAACAAATTGTAGTTTGTCCCCTCATCAATGCCAACTATAGAAAAATAGGTCGTACCACTCATCTGCAATAACTCACCTTCCCTTCGCCACTTGAATTGCTTTATCTTTTCTGCTTGTCTTCTTCCTGCTCTTTCAGCCCTCGAGGGCGATCTTCTAGTGGGTCGCTGCATTCCTTGGGCTCCTTCCATGATTTGGTGCTAAGGTAGTTCAAAAACAACAGATACTTCACTATGTTAAAATTGACATTCACGCGGCCGTCACCCAACGGCTAGTTTGTTTGCTTAAATTTGACAGCTTTCGGGATGTCATCATCCTCGGCAAAAGTCATCGAGTCTTTCCTTGTTTGATTCTGCCGTTGTACCTGCATGTTGAACTAAAGCCGTTTGAACCAAGAGATGAACCATTGAAGCATTGAACCAGTTCATGAACCAAGGCCGATGAACTTATGCAACCTGAAATTGACTGGCCTAGGATAGCAGGGGAAGAAGGGGACCGATTTTTGGCCTGTTGGGCAAAAAATGGTCAACAATAGGCACTTGTCTACTTTTATCGAGATGGTTCTGGATGTAGTTGCCTAGGCAATCTTAGATTAGGAAGGGCTTATTATGACTGGATGATTAGGTCAAATCCACTATAATGTACACCTTATTATGGCATTGATCGAGAGATGGAATGTTGATAATTTTACTTTTTTCTCCCAAATGGGATATGATTATTACTTTTGAGGTTATTATTAGATTTAACACTTTCCTATTACAGGAGAGAGGGCCCAACTATCAAGTGACCCTAGTGTGGGAAATATTTAGTGTTGGGATTTGAGGTGTCTCAACCTTGAAAATTCAAGACACTATTCATAGTCATTATTCATATGATGAAGTGGTAGTGGTGAGTTGGCAATGACTATGCAGGTGATGTGACAGGTGATGCAGGTGGTGATGTGGCTTGAGATGAGTTGACATGGCCCATGTGAGGAATCCACATGATGTAAGTGCATGTGAGTGGAAGTGGGGCATACCACTCTACTAAGGAGATAAGTTGTCTTTTGTGATGCACATGATTTTGTTTTAGGTGCAAAATGACAAAAAGGAGATATGGGTCAAATTTATTTGTTGGCCTCATGTATTTGAGTGAAGGAAGAGTCAAAATTTGATGGAGAATATTTTGGAAGCATGTGGAGTTACATGGGATAGTGGGGAACAAGTTACTATTTCAGATTGGAGGCACATGTGAGAGTGGGGCACAGTTTTGGAGGCTTTTGAGAGTGGAGGATGATATGTCATAAGTAGAGGGTCCATTTTTGACCAAAGAACAAGACTACAAGCATGTTACTATTGATAAATAGTGGTGCCACTAAAGGGTGGCGAATTTCTTGGCCTTGCTCATGAAGTTTTCTCATTTGTCATTTTCTTTGTAATTTCTATAAATGAAATGTATTCTCCTTTGTAATTGTAAGAAGCATGAATCTTGTGTGAAGCTTGTATGCAAGTAGCTAAGCTTTGTATAAGCTTGTAATATAGAGAGTTATGCAAAGGCACTGAAGCTTTGTGGAACCAGTTCTTCTCTTGTGTGTAGTATAGTAGTGGTGCTCCTATGAAGGTTTTCTCTATAAGTGTGTTATAATCTTGGTGATTTTTTTAATACATTGAGTTGCTTTGGAGTGTGGGGTTTTTTTAACGAAAGGGTTTTCCACACATAATCATGTGTTATGGTATACTATTATTTTTATTTATATGTATTTTTTTAAATTTTGTAACAAGTTCAAATTAGTTTTCATATTCTCCTCTCGACAAGGTTTAGTGTAAAGGAATTATTTCTGATATCTTTATATTCCTTTAAAGTGGTATCAAAGCCTAGCCAGTTTTGGTTCTAGTTGTGGGTGTGTTGGATTTTTTGAACTAATCCAGTTTGAGTGGGAGTTTATGCAAGGAGAATTTTGGAGTTCTTTGTTGCAGGAATTTTAAGATGGCAAGCACATCGGGGAGATTGGAGCTTGAGAAATTTACAGGCAACAATTTTGAGATGTGGAAGCTAAAGATGGAAGATCTTTTGATTGGCCATGATCTATGGGATACCATTGATGAAAGTATTTAGAGACTTGTAGATCCATATGAAGTAGCTAAGTATGACTTGATGGACTGGAAATCTAGAAGTCTCATCAAATTATGCCTATCAAATTATGTACCAATTAATGTCCACGAAGAGACTATAACCAAGAAGTTGTGGATGAAACTAGATGAGATCTACCAAGCTAAGTCTCTTGTTAATAACATTTTCTTAAGAAAGAAATTATATTCATTGATAATGGAAGGTGGACAAATTGTAGACCACATGGAAGAAATTGATATGTTGGTGGCTCAATCAGTATCAGTTGGTGTTAGAATGGATGAGGAAGAGAGATGTCAAATTTTGCTTTGTTCTTTGCTTGACTCATGGGATTCTCTTGTTATGGATAAAAGAAGTACTTCTATAACCTTGAAAGTTGAGGATGTTGTAGGTTCTCTACTTTTTGAAGAAATGAGAAGGAAAGTTCCCATTATTGGTTATGTAGGCAATTATCATTGATAGAGGGGTCCATGAGGTCAACTTGGATTTGTGAACCACTAACCCATTTTTGGCAGGGTAACCTAACCTAAGATTAAGAACTAGGGTTTGAGGTATACACAATCATATAGACATGTGTGTGTGCACAATCCATATACATCAATAGAAAGGTGATAGAAAGCCCTGATAGGCATAAGTGATCACTTTGAAATACAATGAATATCTTGTATAGGACAATTATGTTGATTCATGGATAGAAGTGTTGATGCAAGTGTATACAGGTCAACGCAAGTGTCTAGGACTCTAGAAATAATATTTATAGAATTTGATGACTATATATTGAGCATAAACCTATTTTATTCCACCTTTGCACTCATATCTACTTGTACATCTGTAAATAGGATAAGTATGATCCCTTCCTTGTGTTTTAATTATAATCATAATATTAATTGGCATTATTCTTTCCATATTTAGTATTTTTTCAAATTCAATATATTGTAATATTTGAAAGTTTAATTAGCCTGCTCTAGAATAGTTCTACTCGTCCATTTGATTGGTTTATTCTATCATTTGACCCTAACACACCAATCCTAAAAGGGGTTAAACACAAACACTATTTCAAGGTAAGCAATAATGTTTTTTTTCGATTCTAGTAGGTCCTCCAACTCGTTTCTCTTCCACAACACATACCAAGTTTTATTTTAACATATTTTAATGAAAAAGATAAAAAAAAATGAGTACATAGATAAGCACATTTAAGAGAAAAACATGAAACAAACTACATATTACCAACATAACAAAAAGTTTTTCCATACACACAAACCAAACTATTAATTACATATTTACTCCTCTGGAGTACAAAAACACTATATCTCATACATTGATAAGGGGTGTGCAAAAATATTAAAAGCAGTTATAAGCATCAATTCATATACACAATAGATTACAAAGCCAAAATACAACACTTGAATAAAAATCAATAAAATAAAATACTTTTTCATATGCGTAAACAAAAATGAAAATTACGTAGTGTTTAACTACAATGAACTTTGTGCAAAAATAGAATCACATATTAAATTCCCTGATAAAAGTTCTTATGTTCCTCCTTATTATTGTTAGGTTGTGGAGTTAAAAGCTTCACCAAGATGCAAAAAGGAGGAAGTTGCTCAGTGTTATAGCAACCGATGTCGACAGCACAACCGACGTCGGTCATATCCAGTTACAGAGCAACCGACATCGGTCAGGAGTCGACCGACGTCGGTCACCTGTGCGTTCTAGAACTGGTTGTTGACGAAAAATGAGTTTGTTGAATGGGTTGTTTGCATGTAAAGACTAATTTTAGTCTTGAGCTGCGGATCTAATTATTGTAATTAGATGTCTAATTATTGTTTGCATGAGATCTATCTAATAGACTCATGGGCTGTATTTTAAAGTGTGCTAGTTAGAGAGAGCAAGGTTAGCTCCTTTAGAGGGAAGAGAGCAAGGGTAGCTCCTCCTAGTGCCACAGTACCAAGTGTGTATGATCAGGTAGATCTGCGGGAGAGCAAGATTTGGTAGAAGATCCACAGGGGTGTTGTTATGGAGAATCATAAGGACTTGGTGAGGCAAGGACAAGGGTGCTTCTGAGTATGTAAGATCAGGTTGATCTGCAGGTGTGCAAGATCAGGTAGGAGATCTACATGGGTAAGTAATATTAGGTTGATCTGCAGGTGTGCAAGATCAGGTAGGAGATCTACATGGGTAAGTAAGGTCGGTTGATCTACAGGTGTGTGTGTGTGTGTGCAAGGTCAAAGGAGATCTGTGAGGTAGCAAGATCAAAGGAGATCAGCAACACAACAAGAAGCAAGATCAAGTGAGATCTACTTGGAGTACGTTGCATACTCGGTGTACAGGCAGTATTGTTACTGACTGGTTGGAGGTGAACAACAACTCTATGTTTAAGTTGTTTGTTGTGACCGTAGTTGAGAGAGTGAGCTCTTGAAGAGATTTACTGTTTACGCCCTATAAGTGTGGGAGCCTTAGAGGAGTGTAGAAGAAGATTGTGGCATCTTCTTTCTTTGTATTTCCTTCTGGAAAGAGTATTAATATAATTAGGTATTGTCTCTCATATTCTGTGTTATTTCTAAATTTTTATGTTACTTATTACTTCTGGTTAAATTCTGTGTTTAGTTGCTTATACAAAAGTAATCAACTGTGCTCTTTAAGAGCTGGGGATCCTGAAAAATTGGTATCAGAGCTCAGGTTGCTGGTTTTATGCAGTGATACCACTAACAATTGGTATTAGAGTGAGGTTAGGTTCACTAACATGTGGTAAAGCTTGTTAAGTGTGTTGATTACAGGTCACTCTCAGGGTTTCTGATTGAGTGAGAGTATAGCAATGACAAAAGAAAGTATGGAGGAATTCAAAAGCAAGAATGATCAATTACGGTGTTATAGAAAGAAAGAGCAGGTAAAGAAAGATTGCTGGTTGGTAGTAGATCAACATGAAGGAAATAAAGGAGCATGTGTTGTAGGTATTGTTGCACTGGTTGTTTTGATATGTTCCTTGGATAAAATAGAATCTTGGTTTATAGATTCTGTTGCCTCTTTCCATGTAGCCCCAAATAGAGTATATTTTCATGTTAAGGTTCATGGAGACTTTGGAAAGATTTATTTAGGCGCTGGTGAGCCTTGTCAAAGTATTGGCAAAGGGGAAGTGCGGCTGAAATTGCAGACGGCCAACACATGGGTGTTGAAGGATGTCATGCAGGTCCCAGTTCTGAAGATGAGGCTAATTTATTCAAAAAAATTGGGTGATGAGAGATGCACAGAAACTCTCACAGTGGATGCACTTGAATTAGCAGGTGGTAAGAAAGTAGGTATTCTTTATCTATCTACTTATATTACTGATTCTTTTTTTGTTGTGAAGACGTGGCTTTGTAGGCTTGGTCACATGAGCAAGAAGGAGATGCATGTTCTTAAGAGGAAGACAGATGTGTTTGACAAACTTAAGAACTGGAAAGCCTTGGTGTTCATGGAGGAGATGATGGACAAAGATCAGCAGATGAGACTGAATAACTCTGAGCAGAGTAGTTTGGACAGAGTTTTGATCTAAAGAGAGCTCGCGGGTAAAAAGTCATCACTCATAGGAGAACACAGTTATCGGCATCGATCAGGTGGAATCGACGTCAAACAGACAGGTACCGACGTCGATCATGTGTAGACAGGCAAAGTCAGTGGTGTCAGGCAGGGTGGCTACCGGCGTCGGTCAGGGAACTGACGTCAGTGACCAGTGGACACAGACGTCAGTCAAGGAACCAGCATCGACGAGCAAGTGGGTTCGACATCGGTTGGGTGTAGACCAGGGTTGACCAGGAAATGGATTTTGGGCAGACAACACGCTGTTAAGGAGTCTCAAACGCCCATATGGAGGATTGAAAGGGTAAGTAAGCCTCAAATTCATTATTCCCCTTCTTTATACTTGTTACTCACTACAGAGCAGGAAAGATCCAGGAAACAGTGAGAGCATGGCATGAATGAAGAATTTGATTTCTTGGATGCAGAACCAAACAGGAGATTTGGTAGAGTTACCAGCCAGATAAAAGCACTGAAAGACGAATGGATTCCCTGGTTAAAGAAGAGAGAGGATGGACACGTGAGATGGAAGGCCAGGTCATATGGTCTTGAGCAAGCTGCAGGACAGTGGTACAGGTTTGACAGGTGGATGACAAAGCATGGCTTTAGTCAATGTCATTGTAACCATTGTGGTTTCTTTACTAGGTTGGATAATGGTCGCCACATTATCCTGTTACTGTATGTGGATGATGTGCTTGTTGCAGGTGCATACACACAGGGAGTTACTGAGCTAAAGGTAAAGTTAGTTCAGTGGTATGTCATGAAGAATTTGGGAGCAACGAAATTCTTTGGCGTGCGTTTTTCGAGAGACATGGAAGGTCATAGGGTGATTTTGTCTCAGGATGATTGTGTGGATAAGGTAGTGGCGAGGTTCAAGATGCGGGATGCAGAACCAGTTTACACACTTATGGATGGACAGTTCATAGAACAGGGTCCCAATTCACATGATGAGGTTAAGTACATGTGTACTAGCCCTGTTGTTGCCCAGTAGCGAGTGTTGTCAGCAAAGTTTGTAGCCAATTTGGAAAAGAAGCACTAGAGGGCAGTTTAATGGGTTCTCAGATATCTGAGAGGGACCAACAGCAGGGATTCATGCTATGCAAGGTCAGGGACTTCTCTACATGAGTATGTAGATTCAGATGTGGCAGGTTACTTGGATGACAGGAGGTGCATCACAGGTTTTGTGGTGGTTGGTCTTCAAGGTTGAGCTTGAAGAGGGATACAAGCCAGAAAACAGATTAGACGATGTACAAGTACAGGTACAAGTGTAGTTGTTTATCTCCAAGTGGGAGATTGTTAGGTTGTGGAGTTAAAAGCTTCACCAGGATGCAAACAGGAGGAGGTTGCTCAGTGTTACAACAACCAACGTCGACAGTGCAACCGACGTCGGTCATATCCAATTACAGAGCAACCGACATCAGTCAAGAGTCGGTCGACGTCGTTCACCTCCAGACAGACAGGGACCGACGTCGGTCGCCTATACGTTCTAAAACTGGTTGTTGACGAACAATTAGTTTGTTGAATAGGTTGTTTGCATGTAAAGACTAATTTTAGTCTTGAGCTGCGGATCTAATTATTGTAATTAGATGTCTAATTATTGTTTGCATGAGATCTATCTAATAGACTCATGGGCTGTATTGTAAAGTGTGCTAGTTAGAGAGAGCAAGATTAGCTCCTTCAGAGGGAAGAGAGCAAGGGTAGCTCCTCCTAGTGCCACAGTGCCAAGTGTGTATGATCAGATAGATCTGCGGGAGAGCAAGATCTGGTAGAAGATCCACAGGGGTGCTGGTATGGAGAATCATAAGGACTTGGTGAGGCAAGGACAAGGGTTCTTCTGATTATGTAAGACTAGGTTGATCTGTAGGTGTGCAAGATCAGGTAGGAAATCTACATGGGTAAGTAAGATCAGGGTGATCTGCAGGTGTGCAAGATCAGGTAGGAGATCTACATGGGTAAGTAAGGTCGGTTGATCTGCAGGTGTGTGTGTGTGTGCAAGGTCAAAGGAGATCTGCGGGGTAGCAAGATCAAAGGAGATCGGCAACACAACAGAGAGCAAGATCAGGGGAGATCTACTTGGAGTACGTTGCGTACTCGGTGTACTGGTAGTATTGTTACTGACTGGTTGGAGGTGAACAACAACTCTGTGTTTGAGTTGTTTGTTGTGACCGTAGTTGAGAGAGTGAGCTCTTGAAGAGATTTACTGTTTACGCCCTAGAAGTGTGGGAGCCCTAGAGGAGTGTAAAAGAAGATTGTGGCATCTTCTTTCTTTGTATTTTCTTCTGGAAAGAGTATTAATACAATTGGGTATTGTCTCTCATATTCTATGTTATTTCTGAATTTCTATGTTATTTATTACTTCTGGTTAAATTCCGTGTTTAGTTGCTTATACAAAAGTAATCAACTGTGCTCTTTAAGAGCTGGGGACCCTGACAATTATGTTGTGGGTTTTGTGTGTGGGTACAATTCTATAAAAAAAGATTCCCATTCATATAAAAAAGCCAAGCTAAATTATATCTACAATATCATATATATATATACCTCTTTGTTATGTTGTGGGTTTTGTGTGTAGGCACAATTCTATTAAAAAAGGATTCCCATTCATTGAAAAAAAAGGGCCAAGCCAAATTATATCTACAATATCCTAAATTATGGCTCTCTCTTGCAATATGATAATTGTTCCATATATACAAAATGGATTATACATCCTTGAAGCATAATCGAAATCAGTTTTTACCACAATTTGTAATCGCAGACACTATCAATAACATATATCCAAAATATAGAAACTATCAAACATTAGTCAAACAAAAATAAACACGCTAACAAAATACTTGAATTAATAAATAAATATTAATATCAACCGCCCAACGACAGAGGAAACCCTCCATCCACCAAAACACTAATCGTGTAATTTATTTGATTCCTTAATTTCGTACAGGCGGCATTTATTTGAGTTTTTATGCTGTTTTGTTACGTTGTCTATTGTGTTAGGTATTTATTATTTTATGTCTTAAAATTTTATTGATTTGTCATAAAAAAATGAGTGGTTTATAGTTGTTCAATTCTTTATTCGATATAATAGTTTAGAGTTTCCTCAACACAACTAACATGGTGAAGATGTTCAAGCCATTTTACCCTATTTCTATATATCATTAATATGAATGAATTAATCAAGATAGCGTTTAAGTGTATTATATATAAGTGTAAAACTAAAAATATTAGAATGTTAAAGATATATAATATTCAATTATATTGATTTTGATAAAAATGCTAAACATTGAAATTTGTAGTTTTAAAAAACACTAGGAAGAAACAATAATTATCTTATCCACTAATTTTTGTTGATTGTTTTATTGTGAAAATAAAAAGAAGATATGACTGTGCAAGCTCAGTATCAGAATCTAGATAGATCGTTGTAAGTGGATGGTGATGCAGTGCACTCTAGTCTAACAATTATGGACTTGTTCCAGATGACTATGATAAACAACATACATGAAAAGATAGAGAAAGCAATAAAATAAAAATGACAAAACAAACGCAGAAGTAGAAAATGAATTTAGACAAGAGCGCAGTAGGTAGATAGTGGCAAGATGCCCCTAACTCTGTTGATTGTAGACTTGTCTTAGTCGATTATATGTCTGAGTTGATCTCTGCACTTGTTGCACCTGTGAGTGAGGATACATTTGAGATATCACCCTTAAGGTTTTATCACACATAAATTTATGTGTGTTTTATCTTGCCTTTTAAACCTTTAGGGCACTTTGATAGCTTGAAAACTTGGAAGAAAAAAAGGGAAGTGTAATGATCTACGATGACCTCAGTCAGATCCTTGATGATTGATTGCTACCTACGTATCCAATATTACAAGGAGGGAAATCAAGTCCACGTAATTCTCCCACCTATAATGAATGTGTAATATGTGCTCCTTTGACTATATGTATACAACTATAAAATGGTTTTGATACTTGACAATTTGATAACTCTTAACTTGATTTAAAGGGCTCTTGACTTGCATTATGACTTCTCATTATGAATATTGTAGAATTTGGGTAGATTATGGTAGATTTTCTCAATGTGTAGAAGTGTAAATGCTTGTGCCAAGTGAATATCAAGTGGGAAAATGAATGACTCTTGACATGTGTTTATATGTGAATCTTTTGATAATTTCCTTCAGTTGACCTTATTAAACATGTAAGAATAACCAAAATGATAATTTCAAATTTGAAAATTAGTTGTTATTTGGTGTGGGACACAATCAACCTAAGTGGATAATGATGCACTGCACTCTTGTTTTCCTAGGTTAGACTTATCCAGAAAGGTCAAAGCCCTGAGTTCATAGCTAAAGACAGTCAAATGGTGATGTTAGACAACTTGGACATTTGACATTGAAAAAATCTATGCAATGATAATGAAAAATAAAGGGTCGAGGAATAGTGAATAAGCCATACGTTTGTGCACAAGTCATGTGGTTAGGAATATATCAAGAATTAGCATTGTCAAGTATCTATAACTAAATTTATATGTCTACACAATCATAGTAAATGGCCAACATATATTTGAGAATGGTTCATGAGGTCAAAAAAATTGAAAGCATCCTTTCAAATTCTATTTTGTATATACCTTGCAACCATTTCTCTCCATGAGATTGTCTCTTTGAGGCAATCTTTAAACCACATTTTCTTATTATCAAATCATGTTTGAGTGTTAGGTTAATTCAATGAGTTTAAAATCACCATTTAAAAAGCCATTTCCACCATGTCCAATAATCACTGCATTGCATAAAATCATCTCTTTTGAGGTATTTTGTTGGCTTATTTAATTCCTAATAAAAAAAAATATACTAGTTTGAATGTCCTTGTTGATAAATTGTTGTAGTCTAGGAGAGTGAATTTAGAAGATTTTTTTGATACAAAAATAATCTTGCTATATTGATGATCTTATTTTCCATGGTTGTTTTTTTTAATGATCATCGGTGATTCATTGACATATATGAAATGTTGTTATTTCAAATGTCATTAAAGGTTTGTTTTCATGTATATAAATTTTCATTTGATGATGTACACATAATAATAATTTATGTGTAAGAATGCCAAGAAAGTAGATTGACATTTTTGTCTGCTTGTAAATAAATAGTTTTTTATTTTCGTAAATGCGTGCATGAAAATCATTTGACTATTCTAAGAATATTATTTTTTCTTTTTTTTTTCCAATACAAAGATGTGATTTTTTTTTCTTTTAAGTTAGTTCTTAGTGCATATTGTGTTTGTTTTCATTATGGATTTTTTTAAACACTTCATTTGCGATATCAAAACTCTAAGCTTACAAATGGTATATACATTTTTAAGAGGAATTTTAATATTGGATTGAATATACATCAGTTTATAAAAAATAAAATAACTACTTTCAATTACAAATATGTAAAAATTTATAGGACTAATCCTTTATGGTTGTATGTGATCAATAACCAATATTCATCATTGATAATAGTTACATAATAACATCTTCATGTTGTAATGTTAAATACCATTCATATTTATTTATGATGGAAAGAAATTTTCTTTTAACAAAAGATATAATAAATCATAGAAAAACACCTACATAAAAAAAATATTATATATATTTATATTATAAAAAAACATATGTTTTAAAACTCTTTAATTCAAACAAATAAAAACAACAAAATTTTAGCACCAGACTTTTATCCATGTATTGTAGTCAAAGAGGAAACTAAGCATGGAAAATAAAACTACTATAAGGGTATGAGAGTAAGATGCTTTCCATACCCACAAATTAGCTAAATTAATTCTTCTAGGCTAGCATTTTATAGTAATGAGGATATTCGAACAAGTATATATATATATATATATATATATATATATATATATATATATATATATATATATATATATATATAAATAAAAGTGTCTTTTATGTGGATAGGTGAATATAAGAACTAAATATTTGTAAGCGTTAAGAATCTATAAAGAGAGAAGACCATGATATGCATTAAAAATTAGTTTAAAAAAAATCCATATTTTTAAATAAATAAAAAAATAAACCCACATTCGTGTATAACAATTTAAAAATTTCTTTAAAAAAATATAAGGATAAAAAAGCACAACAATAATGCATTTTATATATATAAATAAATCAAAGTAAAACTTAAGCAATCGTGCAAAGAATCCATAAACAAATAAATTCATGAAATGGATCGAAAGTCAATTTGAAATAAATTCTCATTTATGAATTGATAATACTAAAATAAAATCAGACATGGTTAATAAGATCATCATTTTAATAAGATGATTTTAAACTACACACTCAAAATAAAATAATAATGGAAGCCATAAACATTTAATTTCATTGATAAAATTCACAACATAGAATTTATAACTTGTACACCTAAAACAATTAAAATTGAAAAAAAATGGAAAAAGATTTTAATGACACACTTTGTTTTCTTTATATAAAAAGAAAATCCATACCAAAGAAATAAGCTCATAGGTGGCTCAATCGAACAATTTGTACAAGTACCCAAAAATAAAAACTATGCAAGATAAAATTACAACACGACATATCATAGCACAACATTAAAAACCACCAACATAATGAAAAAAAAATACAATAATTTATATCTTTTATTGTTTCCATTTCGTGTTTGATTTCATATCCAATGTTAAACGATAAGATCTAAACTGATTGGCACTTAATAGGGTTGATAGTCATAGTTGCTATCAATATTTTTGTAAACCCTATTTCAAGGTAGGCAATAGTGTTTTCTTCGATTCAAATGTACAAGTCCTCTAATTCATTTCTCTTCCACAACATGTTTTAACATTTTTTAATTAAAAAAAAAAAAAAAGTACATATATGAACACATTTAAGAGGAAACACATGAATTAAACAAATTATCAGCATAACAGCATGTTTTTCATGCATACCAATCAAACTATTAATTGTACATCTTTTTTAAGCAAAAAACACTATCACCTACATTGATATGGGGTTTGAAAGCACATTAATAATTAATATGGGTTTTAATTCATATACACATTGAATCACAAATCCAAAATACAACGTTTCAATAAAAAGTAAAAAAACAAAACATAATACTTTTTCATACTCATAAACAAAAATGAAAACTATATATTTTCAAACACAACACAACTCTAGATGTAAGTATGTAATCACATATTAAAATTCTTGGTAAAAGTTTGTGTTATCATTTTAAAAAAATCCAAAATATACCTCTAATTTTTTATTTTGTTATGTTGTAGGATTTGTATCCTGACATAATTCTGTGAATAAAGATTCTCATTCATAAAAAAAAAAAACCAAGATAAATTATATCGACAATATTTTAAATTATGGATTTCTCTTCAATACAATAATCGTGCGATATACATAAAATGGACTATACATCCAAGCATAATTGAAATCAAATTTTCCCACATTTTATAATTACAAACACCATCAATAACATGTATGAAAAATATGGAAGCTATCAAATGTCAATTAAACCTTATTTTTCATTCCGTGTTTGATTTCATATCCAATGCTAAACGATAAGATCTAAATTGATTGACACTCAACAAGATTGATAGTCATATCTGCTATCGACATTTTTAAAAATATTATTTCAAAGGAAGCAATAATGTTTTCTTTGATATGAAATAATGCTTTTAAAATGTGTCTATAATTGAATAAAATATGTCCTTGTTTGATTCCTACGATCATCTAAACGAAGCTTTCACGCTGGCTTTGACGTTCATTCAATTTTAAAATTGCGACAGCTCTTCATTTCGTTATCAAAAAGATGTATTTGTCACGTTATTCACAACAATACAAATTCTCATTAATATTAAGAAAATGAAGTTGATTTCTAATTCCCATAGAACTTTAAGTCGATGTGGAAATGCCTTTAAAAAAATGTATAATTATTCGTAAAAGATATGTGATTGTAAAAATAGATACAAATAGATATTTATTATTTTATCTAGACATCTCTTTTTATAGATATATTGTTTTCATTATTTAAAATCTTTTAATGATTTGATAGTATATTATAAATTTCAGATGTCACAAAATCTTTGAAATGGGACAACCCAATAATAGGTTAAGCTATGATTTGGTGTTTCTCAAACAACTTTGTGTTATATAGACTTATTGGTTTTAAGATAAGAGACATATTTCATTGAAGAACCCTTTTCCATTTTTTGTCCAATTACTTTTAGAGTCATCTAATTGGGTTTTATATAGTTAACACAGTTAAATTTTTTGTCTATCTAGTTTTAGACTCATCTAAATTAACAAATGGTGTATTCTCTATGTTTCAAAGGAGTCGTTGGATATCTAACCCTATTTCATTGAGATGATACATATTTCAATCATGTATAGGATAACTAAAAGTTTTTGTTGGAAGCTACATATTGCATTGACAAATGTGATATGTTATTGAATTTTGTAAGTGTATTTTTTCTGGATTTCTTTAAATCCATCATTTAAATACCTTATCATTTCCCCTCACCATCACTACCCAACTCACTTTGAAATATTTCATCTTTTGTATAGCCTATCCCTTCCCCACCACTTCGCCATTACTCAAGTTCACCATGAAATAAAACATCTACTCCATGCATAATGTATTGCCACACTGTATGAAGGAACACACAAGCTCATTTTCCACTGCCACCTCCATAAAAAATATTAGATTGTTGTTTCTTAATGCTTTGTGAACAAAATATGAGATAAAAATATGATGTCAATGTGGGAATTTGATTATTCATGTTAGATTTAATTTATTTATGGATCCTAAATTATAGGAGGGCTTATTTGAGTTAGTTTCGTCCTAGATTAATTATTTGTGATTATAGACACTTTTCTTAAGTTTCCTAAAAAATAGTTAGAAATCTTTGTCTAAACCTAGTTCAGTTGAAACCCTGTTAGTGAGTTCTAAGTTGTACGACACATTATTCCAATTAGGAATTTTTTTTTCATGTTTAAGATCTTATTTTATTTCATTTATAGAGTAATTAGGACTAACAAACATGTGTTTTTAGATTTGAACTTATTATGTATAATTTCTAATCGACAATCTCACTTACAACATTGCTAGATTAACAACTAGTAATTTTAGGATAATTGATTGATACATAACTTCAATTTCATATTTATTAAGATTTGATTTTCACTCTTTCCATTCATTCAAAACATTTATTTTTTATTAGAGCCACTTTTAATAAAGGTTTAGAAGGGTTTCAAGCTATTATCATAAGAAATATTGGCTTCAGTGAATTTTGCTTCCATGAATATTCATGTTTTCAAAGGCGAAAACTTTGAATATTAGAGAGATCAGTTGAAAAAAATTATTGTATAAAAAGAAGTTTGGGAGAATGTTCTCCATGAGTACACACCACCTGGATATTGGAACACTTTGACACAAGATTATTAAAAAAAATGATTAAAAAAAAAAGACAAATACACAAACTTTCTTCTATCTTCAGAGTGGCATAGATCCAAGAATCTATCTAAGAATTGTAGGATGCAAAAATGCCCATGAGGCATGGAATACATTGGAAACTTCATATCAAAGATTCATTAAGGCAATAAAATCAAAATTTGAACCCTTAAATGAATTTTAGAATGTCAGATTTTAAAAGAGTTATAGATTATTGCATAAGGGTAAATGACTTAGTGCATATAATGAGAGTTTATGGAGAAATTATACAAGATAGTGTTATTATAATGAAAAATTTGAGAGTTTCAAGTCAAATATGATTGAAAATTGTGATCACTCTTGAAGAGTGTAAGGACATGAACACTATAATTATTGATGAATTAGTAGATTCTCTCTTATCCCATGAGGATAAGATGAGAATATATACAGGTGATCTAAAACATGCACTTGAAACCAAGGCAAGCGTTTTAAAGATCAAAGATGAATATAAAAATCAGAATAAATGGAGTTTGCAAAAATCAAATTCATAGAGCCCACATGGGTGGCGTAGTTGGCTAAGGGCTTTGGGTTCATCCCATATAAGTTCTGAGGTCGATTATTGTGACCCAAATTAAATGGTTGTTTGGTACATGTGGGCCCCATTAGTCGCCTCCTGAGGATTAGTCTCACCTCCACTCATCCCAATAAAGGTTGTTAGGTGGAGTCGCGGTGTCCCAATTGGGATCAAGGATACCTCTGGGTAAAAAAAAACTCAAATTCATAGTATAAATTTGAAGCTAACTTTATAACTAAAAGTAAGTAATACTTTACTTGTCATTACTTTAAAAAATAGGATATATGATAAAATATTATAGGATAATAGTAGCTAAAAATTAAACTAATCAAGATAATGAAAAGAAAGCTTTTCAAGATGAGTAAAGTGATGTTTAATAGGGCTCATATTATTGTCTCACATGTAATGTGGGAATAGATGAAGACAATAATTGGTGGGTTCTCGATTCAGGTTGTTCAAATCACATGATAAGTCACAAAGATGGTTTCAAAAAATTTATATGACTCTTTCAAAACTCAAGTGCAATTTGGAGATGAAAATTCCATCCAAGTTGATGGAAAAAGAAACATGAAAACCATCAAATTTAAAGATACTAAGGTCATAAGTGAATAGGGAAGCCTCTTGAAGTTTATTTTGAGGGATTAAAAATTCCTATACATATTTCTAATTCAACAAGAAATAATACTAGCTCTTCATAAAAGACTAGTCATCCATCTTCATCAACTCCAAATAAGAACAAGTTTTTGTTGAATCCACATCTAGCCAATCAAATGTTGAATCAAAATTATAAGAGAAGGATCACAATGTTATTCCCCTAACCTATCACATGTATTGGGATAAGAATAGTCGATTTGTGGCTTATTTATTTCTCTTTGATGTTATATCACATTTCTCTATGCATTCATTTGGTTAGTAGGTCAACATATGGAGTAACCATGGCCTAGGAAGTGGCTTGTATTGTATTCATATATTCTACTATATTTCTATAAATATTATGATCTATTTTTTTTCTAATTTATTGTTTAAATAATTTTATTACAAGTGGTATCAAAGCTATGATTTATGTAATCTTGTAGGCAAAACCCTACTTTTAGAGATTTTCTTATATCTTTCAATCTGTCGATAATTTTTGTCTATTTTTTTATTGAAGTTAGGGAATCAATCAAGGATGTCACCAAAAAAAATAGAATTTAGAGGTTAGTTTTGTGTGAGTTATTTTAATTTTAGTGTTTTTCATAAATTTGATCTATAGTGCATACTTCAAGGAATTTTTTAATTTATTTCCTTTTTGGGAAATCTTAGAGAAATATAGTTGGGGTATATTCTTTATATTTTTTGATTTGAGGCTGACATAAGTACAAAAAAAACTGGTCAAAGTTAGGTCAAAAATACCAATCAAGATTGACATTGTCAAGCCCTTTTATGGTAAGACCACAAACTAGGCGCTGAGGAAAGGGTGTCCAAACTCCAGGCAAAACTCCTCACAAGGAATATATGGAGTCAAAAAGGGGAGTTACTAGATCCTTTTTACCAAGGTTCTCTAAGATAGATCATAAAGTGAGACAAGCTGATTACAATATGCAAGGCATTCAAAGTGATGTGTAAGTCATACAATCTAATATGAAATCCATACCATCTAGTTTGGCAAATATCATGATGAATTTACAAAATAATCAGCCAAATTATCCATCTATCACTATTACGCAACCCCACCACCAGGGTGGATCTTCCAAATAGCCTAATCCAAATCCAAGTACCTTGCCACAAAGGAACCTGTTACCAAAGGTAGATATGCATAAATTTTATGCAAAGGATTCACTCAATTGGATCAACCAAATGGATATATGTTTTGATCTACATTAGATCCCATGTGGATAGAAGGTTATCATGGCATCCTTGTATTTAGAACCTAAACAATTCATTTGGTATCGATGGTTATGTGCTCAAAATAAAAATATGACTCAATGTCACCTAGTCAATTTTTATAGAGGATCTACATATCAATAGTGTGATAGAGAATTAATTCATCCAACTAGAAAAATCATGACAGACTGGCTTAGTCAAGGATTATATTCATCATTTTTAGAACTTATCTTTACATGTGGAGACAATTTATGATGATAACTTGAATGACATATTTTTGAGTTACTTCAAGGGCCACATTCAACATGAGGTATGCATGTTTAATCCACTTAAGGTTTCTGATTCTATTATAATGGCATGCAGGGCTGAGTAAAAATTCATAGCTAACAATAAGCAAACATTCACTCACTTCATAGATCATAGCATATCGACACCATCATTTCATCTACCTACAAAATTGACCCCTCAATAAATTGAAGAGAATCATGTAAAAAGATTATGTTTTGGTTGTGACAACAAGTGGAGCAAAGGATATAGATGTGTTGAGAAGAATCTATTCTATGTTGAGGGATCCAATGAATATGATGAAGAGGATGATGAGTCTAATGATGACGAGAAAGAAATAGAGAAAGTATATGAATATTCCCAACCTAAAATCTCTTATCATGTACTTTTAGGTACTAACACTACTTAAACACTTAAGGTGGTCATTTTCCTTAATAAACAAAAGGTGACAATGTTGATTGACTCAACGAGAACACATAACTTTAACTACCATAAGTTGGCCACTCGATTGAACTATTTTATTTACCCAACATCAGAATTTTAGATCATGATTCTAAATGGTGGCACAATCAATTGTTCAAGGAAATGCCATAGTATTAATCTTGCTATGGAAAGTACAATCTATATTTTCCTATGTTTGTTATTCCCATGTCATGTAGACATTATTTTTGGAGTCTAATGGGTTAGAACCTTGGGTATAATTGAGATGAACTTCTAGGAATTATTCATGTGCTTTCATTTCGAAAGAAGGAAAATTGAACTATGTAGATTATGTACAAAATCTACACAATTGTTTAGTTCACATTAGATGATAAAGATGATAAAAAGGGTTCAAAAGTATTTATATCACAATTATGTTCCATCAAATTTCAACCCACAAAGGCATCTACACATTCTGATCTACAAATGATTCTTGATAACCACCCATCTATTTTTGGGGCCATGTCAAAAGGACTACCACCAAAAAGAGAAAATGATCATGCCATTCAACTACTTCCAGGGAACAACCAACAAATATTAGACCGTATAGATATCCATATGCATAGAAGAGTGAAATTAAAAATATGGTCCATGAGCTGCTAGAGGTAGGGATCATCAAGCACAACTAAAGTGTATATTCATCACCAATGGTCATGGTGCATAAGAAGGATGACACATGGAGAATGTGCCTAGATCACAAGGAAATCAACAAGTACAACATCAAAGATAAGTTTCCTATTCTATTAATTTATGATTTACTTGATGAGTTTCATGGTGCTATTTATTTCACAAAATTGGATCTTCTTTCAAGGTACCATCAAATTAGAATCTTCATAAAACCACTTTTAGAACTCATGAGGACCATTATGAATTTTTAGTAATTCCCTTTAGTCTTACAAATGCACCATCTAATTTTTAGATATTAATGAACATTGTTTTATGCCTTTTTTTAAGGAAGTTTGTGATGGTTTTCTTTGACAACATATTGATTTATATTAAAACATGAGTACACTTGCAACATATAAAACAAGTATTGATAGTTTTAGAGTAACATCAACATTATGTGTATCCATCCAAATGTAATTTTGAACTCAATAGGTAAAGTAATTGGGTCACATTATATCCCATGAAGGTGTCAAATTTGATCCTCAGAAGATCAAACCTATGATGAAATGGCCAATGCCCAAAACTTCTAAAAACCTTTGAGGGTTATTAGGACTAACATGTTACTATTGAATATTTGTGAAAGGTTATGGTATCATATTAGTTACAATCATTGCATTGATAAATAAGGATGACTTATAGTAGAATTATGAAGCCACTAAAGCATTTGAGCAATTGAAATCAATTATGTGCACCACCCCAGTTTTGGCTACTCTAGACTTTTCAAAGATGTTCATTATTAAATGTGATGTGTTTAGATTAGGGTTAGGAGTAGTAATAATTCAAAAAAGAAGACCCATTGTATTTTAGATCCATCAATTCCAAGGTAATAATTAAAAAAATATATCTATGAGAAATAAATGATGATTATTCTTCATCCAGTCAAATAATGGAGTCCTTATCTAATGGGTAGACACTTTAAGGTGAAAACAAATGATGATAGTCTATAATAATTTTTTGAACAAAGATTATCATCTGAGGAACAACATAAGTGGGTAACAAAATTTTTGGGTTATGATTTTTAAATCATATACAAGAAAGGTAAAGATAATATAGTAGCAGATACACAATCTAGATGGGATACATCCACAAAAGCATTACTTTGTTAAATGTCCATGTTGAAGGTAGATTGGGTAGATGAAGTCAAGTTATAGTGGGAGAAGGACAAGGATAAATAGGTTATAATTTATAATATACATCAAGTTTTTATATCCTCTTACAAATTTGAATGGAAAGGTAATTCCCTATGGTATAAGGATATGTTATACTTGGCAAAGATTCAGAGCTAAAGTATAATATTATTGTAGAGTTGCATGCATCTCCAATTGGGGGACACTATGAGTTCTTGAAAACTTATCACAAAATCAAGTGAGAAATATTTTGGGAAGGGCTCAAGGGATATGTATAAAAGTTTATGTTAGAATGCTTGATATGCCAACATAACAAATGTGAGATAGTTAAGACCCCGAGTATGTTACAATCTTTAGCGATTCTTATTCAAAGGTGGGAGAAGGTTTCCTTGGATTTCATCATAGGGTTGCCTTATTCTAAAGGTAATAATTTTATCTTGGTAATTGTGGTTAGGCTTATAAAATATGTCCATTTTTCTGCCCTCTCACACCTATTTACATTAAGTACAATACCGACTATTTTTTGGAGGTAGTTATAAAATTACATAGAACCCTAAAAATAATTGTAAGTGACCGTGATCTTATTTTCACTAATAATTTTTGGACTAAACCATTTTCCTATTTTGGTACTCAGATAGCTTGTATCTCATCTTTCCACCCCCAAATTGATTGACAAATATAAGTGGTCAACAAATGTTTATGGGGGTATTTCCATTGTTTTGTATCAGATAAGTAGGAACATTAGGTTAAATGGATAACACTTGCAAAATGGTGGTATAACACATCTTTCCATACCTCTTCTAAAATATCACTATTTATAGAACTATATGGTTACCATATAGCTTTCATCATGTCTTCCTTAAGGGTGAAAACCAAGGTTTGATATGTGGAGGCTCAAATTCAACATTAACAAAAGGTTTTGGTTGGTTTGAGAGAGAATTTGGCCTTAACACAAAATAAGATGAAGCAACAAGAAAATCAACAATGGAATGAGTGACATTTTGACATGGGTGACTAGGTCTTTATACATTAGTAGCCTTACAATCAGATGTCCTTGAAGCAATACAAAAAAGACAACAAACATATTACTAAATATTATGGCCCTTATCTAGTTCTGTAGAAAATTAGAAGTCTGGCTTATAAGCTAGAATTGTCTCATTCATCTCATATATGCCTAGTAATTCATGTTTCCTTCTTAAATAAGGTTATTGGATAGAAATTTTTATTTTAGATAGATCTACCAAAAGTAGATGAAGAAGGATGAGTCATTTTAGAACCAGATAAGATCCTACAAATATGTACTAAGAGGTTGATAACTAGAGAGATTAAGGAATATCTATTCAAGTGGAAGACCCTAAGTAGTGAGGATGAAACTTGGGAGGGTGAAAATTTTCTATAAAAACATCTAGAGTTGTTCAATGTTGAGGATAATGTTGGTTCAAATGGGAAGGGAATGTTACACCCCTAACCTACTGCATGTATTGGGATATGAATAGCTAACTTTGGCTTCTTTATCTCTCTTTGATGTTATATCACATTTATCTATGTATTCATTTGGTTAGTAGGTCAGCCTATGGAGTAACCATGGCCTAGGTAGAATATAAATAGGAGGTAGTAGGTAGTTTTTTATCATCATATTATGAATTCTACTCTTATTGAATCTTTTGGAGTTTATCCCCTTGAAGTGGCTTGCCTTTTATTCATATATTCTACTATATTTTAGTCATATTGTGCTCTATTGCTATTATTATAATTTATTGTTGAATTAATTTCATTACACACAATGCTTAAACATCAGTTTGGTAAATGCTTTGATGATGTTTATGATGAAAATACTATATTTGCATTATTGTTTGTGACTAGTGAAGTTATGCAAAAGCTAGTTAAAATAAAAAATGGGTTGATGCTATGAAATCAGAGATGTTTTAAATTGAGATGAATAATTCATGGAATTTATTTAATCCTCCATTGAATAAATATGTCATTGGTACAAAGTGGGTCTACAAGACCAAATTTTAAATTAATGGAATAATTGACAAACTAGAAGCTAGACTATTATTTGTAAAAGGGTTTACATAAACATATGAGGTTGATTATGAAGAAACCTATGCACATATGGCACGCCAAGATACTATAATATTAATTATTAATATATCTTATCATAAATGTTGGAAAACCCATCAAATGGATGTCAAAATTTCATTCCTAAATGGAATGGTTGAAGAAGAAGTATATGTGGGGCAGTCATAAGGTTTTGAGGTAAATCATAAAGTTTTTTGGGTATATAAGTTGCATAAGGCTCTTTATAGGATAAAGAAAGATTCAAGATATTGGTAATAAATAATTTATATCTACTTATTGGATCAAGGATTTTTAAGAATTAAAAATGAAGCAAATTTTTACATATAATCATCTAGTTCCAATGTTTTATATGTTTGTCTCTATGTATATGACTTGATCTTTACAAGTAGCTCTATAGATAATTTGAATATATTCAAGGAATAATAGATGTTAAATCAGGATTTATTGTTAAAATAGTCTTTTACATTTGAAAAATATCAATCATGGCTCAACCCTTCAGTTTATGACCTTCCCCATTGTCAAAAAACTCATGTGTTGCTATCTCACAGTGCCTAACCACTTTTCTTATAGTTTGAACCTGATATTCTGATTACCTAAATCAACTTTTAATCCATAGTATGATTGAAATTTATATTATATATTACTATATCATTTTTATATCTTAAAAACTTTTTATTCTTCTAGACACTACCATTTAGACTAAGACACTAGTGTCCCTGATCAAATGCTAGTGTATGTACCTTACAAATGGTCAAATTTGTAAATATTTAGACATGTATGGGTTGGCTTATTTGTATTATTTAACAATTAATTTAAAAATGTGTGGTATAAATACAAGTCTAAGTTCATTTGTTATGATCAAACATTATCAAGAACACATCTAACATATACCAAGAAAAATCACATCTCAAACTTACAAAACTACCTTATTCTTCCCTATTTAAAATTTAGTAATAGTAGCATTCTTATTATAGGTTTGAAGCATTCAAAGAGCATCCCATGAGTGGTATTTGTCAAGTTATAAAATATATCACTACATGCACTTACATATAGCATATTACATAATTAGTCATACACAAACCCACTTAAGGGGAGAACTACATCAGTTTGAGGCCCTCTTCAAAGTATATGGCTATGTAAGAAATGCTTATTAATAGTCAAGTATTTGAGGTCAACTCAAATTAATTTGAGCCCACTAACCATTTTTATTTACAAGGTGACATACCCTAAATTAGAGGACCTAGGGTTTTGATCGAAAACTCCTATCAAAAACCTATGTGTATGATCAAAGAATCTTATCAAAAATCTAGAACCTCAGAAGGCTAAACACCCTAGGGAAAACTAGGCTTTGCATTACAATAACTATTTATATCTTGATTTTATTAATTTGTATGCAACCTAGGCCTAAAATGAGAATAGGTGTTATACATATTTCACATCTTAAGCTTCCCCTTCTTCCACCTAAAATGTCTAAAATTAATACCATGTCAAACTTATCCCAAAGATGAGCATGCCAATGATGATAATGAACAAAACAATGAAAATGTTATCGTAGAGAATGAATATGATCATGAAAGTAATGAAACACCTGAGAATGATGAACATGAGAAAGTAGACAAAGAGAAATTCAATGCTATTACAATTTTTTTAGAGTGTATTCATCAAAATCATGAAGATCTTAATAATATCCTCAAAACTATATTGAAAACTAAAAAATCTAAAAGTATTAATGAAAAACCATCGGTACCTATTGGAAAAAATATTGGAGTTACTAGATATACCTATCAGTCATCAATTCTATTATCCCTCCCCTTGAGCATAACATTGATTCTTATATCTAATGGGGGCACATGTTAGACCCCATTGGGATAGCCAATAGTTACACTATTTTTTTTCTTTTAATGTAATTAATGTTAAGATTATTTAAAGCTAATTATTTATTAATTGAAAACTAAATAAATTAAAAGCAATAGATGCTACACTCACATCAGCCCACTAGCTAAATAAAACCCATTTAGTACTTAATAATTAAACTAGTTAATAAGATAAAAACTATCCATATGGTACAATAAAATGAAATAAGTATAACTACTGATATAGTGCATAAATTAGTTATAAAAGTGTTTACAACCACTACTATTTATATTTTTAGAAGAATATATAAATACATCACCACTGCTGTGTTGACTATCCATCCATAATAAGGTACAATGAAGTACAATGTCAAATATACAAAAAAAGAAGTATAAAAGTACAATATGAGCTACATAAAATAGCTCTATGATCCAAAACATAATCTAAGTACAATCCCATCTAGTTAAATTAGCTAATAGAGGGAGATCATAATCTGAGTGTTTTATCTCCAACCACAAACCAATAATCTTCTGCATACCTCCCTTCTAGAAGTGGCCCTACAAGGGGCACATTAAAATAGTATGAATATCAAAAAATAACTTAAACCTGTGTGTATACTAACACTTTTACATGAATTAATCAAATAGACTATGAAATACATTCCTCTATCTAAATGATATTAACAAATACATGTAAACTATAAGTACAATGAAATGATAATGTCTCAACTATAACATTACTTTGGTCAAATTTTTTATTATAGAATTTAGATTTAACAATCTGAGTCATTTTCACTCACACAAAACTCTATGTTATTTAATCATGACATAATGATATCGGTGGGTACGTATATGAGCTCTCTATTGACATACTCATTTATGTAGATCTTGTTATCCCAAATACAGTCTATAAATAAAGATTCAAAAGCATAACAATACTATACCCTGCAACAATAAAATATGCAAACAATCATAAATCAAGAATCCAACTGATTCCATAGCATATATGTTTATTAAAATAGAACAAGAATCAAGTTCTATGTTTTAGTCTCAAACATATCTTAAAACAACCCCATTTATACAAATGTGCACAACTGGTACATATCTACAACCTATATTAAATCTCATGTGATCCATACAACTTCATAATTATAAATTTAATAATAATATCTATTTTCAACACCATTATTACCACAATTATATAATCAAAGTCAATACTAAAATAATTATTCATCTTATGTTTTTGGTTATAATGTAATGCATTGTATAGTAAAATTGTACTTAAAATAAGTAATATGCTGATCACCTTCTTCCTACAAGGTATGTCCTGTATTTACATCTTTACAAGAACCTTCATGCCATAAAATAAGTATAACAAGGAACATGTATTTTATGAGTTTGTTTCTTATATATTTTTACAACCCACAACTTGGGATTAACACTTTTATTCTATTTATACATGATATTCACATATATTTATGTATAGACTCTCTAATGAACTATTACAACTTATGTGCATATCTAGGTATCTATAGGTCCTTAATATACTAACAGACATTCTATAACCTCAACTTAGAATACACTAACATAAAATTAAGTATTAAACTTACTTAACAACTTAAACATAGAAAATTGAATATACTTTCTTCTAGAATGAATATATATATTTATCATAGCATTGTATTGTCATAACTAAATTTACTTGTATCATAATTTATTAACATTCCTTTATCAACCATGAGTCCTAAAGGTTTGTATAACCTTCCTATTTAGTCTTTATCTGATTTTTATTCCACATGTTTAGATTCCAAAGTTAAAAGGATCATGTCAACAAAAATACTCTAGTATAATTACATACTAGTTTATGTGTGTGTGTGTGTGTGTGTGTGTGTGTGTGAACAATATATAATCTAGTTTCAAGGTTTGGTTTTATTGGTACCACATATAGTTATATAATCCATTTCAATTATGGTTATAAGCTTCATGAAAAATCAATTCTAGGTAAGTGTGAAAGTATATATTGCGTGAATGAAATTATAGGTAAAACATCTATAGATTTTTACTAATAGAGAAAGTGCTATGAAATTGACATAGGTTCTAAATAGAATAACAATTCTAGATTTATTCTCTAGGTTTCCTTTCACATTTTTGTGGAACCCATCAATAGTTAAAATAAGTATGAAGGTATTATATCTAAAAGCCTTTATTTTATTTTTGTAAGTTATTAAAACTTCAAAACATATATAAATAAAAATAATCCTCCATCATAGGTCATACTACATACATATTTTTAAAAATATAACCCTTGATGGAAATCAACATTTTTATATAGGTCATACACCCTAAACTTCCTTTTTAAATAAAGACAAACATGTTTAATATCTTATATTTAGATATGGGGATGGAATGAAATTTTGCCCCTAGGTCCATAATAGGGATATTCTTCTATAGTTTTCTATTAAAAAATCTACCCATATTTGAAAATGACCATTAGAAAATCTAAACTAGGTATTCTATATACTTTCCAATAGAATCCAAGATTACCACAAAACTTCAATATTTTTTGTGCATAAAATTAATAATACTCACTTGGTCAAAGATGCTCACAGCTGTTGCAAAAATGGATAGGCCTCTCTCTTATTTGTCAATGTCTTGTCCTTTTTATTCTCTATTGTTTGTTGTGGTGTCCTCCCTTTCTCCCTACAATAATTATTTTTTTTCACTACAAAAATCTCCTATAATTGTGCCACCAGACCTCATGTAACTAGTTCTCATTAATGCATCACTCCAATACCATTTTTTCAAAATTGTAGTTCAATTTTCACATTCATGCATGGCGGCCACATAATCTTCCTCCTTCCTAATGAGGTCAACCCTCAAAATAACCATGATTAAAAAATTAGAACCCTAATTTCATTCACATTTTATTTTTTACACCATATAAACAATTCAATGAAACCCTAACTATTTTATCTACTTCCCTAAGTATAAGAGCTTATCAAGTGCTAAAACTTTAAAGTATTAATTAGAATTTTTTTTGCTTTGGCGGTATTTTTCCCCTAAACACCTATTAATGTTAAAATTCCAAGCATAATTTAAATAATTTTTATTATATTTAAACTTATGTATTGACATCAAAATGGTAATGCAATCAAGAATCCTTGAAACCAAATAATAAGACAAGTAATCATTTAAGCTCACAAGTAATCAAAAATTCAGACAAAGTATGCATATGTAACCAAATGAGATAATCAAATGCCCTAACCTATACAAGTTATATTTATTAGTAAAATTGATCCAAAACTCAAAAATCTTTGGTTGAAAGATAATTTAGAAAATAAGAACAACACAATTCAAATAATGTTATCTCTAAAAAGAGATGTTTTATTTATCAAAATTACAGACCCAAACATATGCTTATCTCTGAGAAGAGATGTCTGATTTCCATTTTGGGTTACATCTTCATTTATACATGTTTTGAAGGTGTGGGGAGGATATGGAAGGTCACCAATCTCGAGGGAGATGAATTGGTTTGACTTCCATGATTTACAACAATACAGAATTCGAGGAATTACTATTTTTAAAAACTTACTATTTTTAGACTGCACTACTAAAATTGAAATTTAGGACACTTCCATTGGGTTTTATGGGGTAAAAATTCATCAATAAAATCTCAATACCATCTCACGATGTTATCATCATTATTAGCTTTCCAACGGTTAAAACGGTGAGTCAATTGGAGCTACGGTGTAAAAGTTATGGCTCTCGAAAGTTTTGCCATCAAATGGGGTGGACCCATCACCCGAATTGTCATCTGAATTGTTGTCCGGATCAAAAATGTAACCAAATAGATATATAATCATGATATGATCAATCAACATAATACATAAACTAGATTGACACATTTATGTTTCTACCAAATATAAAGTGGTGAGATGTATCATAACATAACAACAAATTAGCACAACTATGAATTTTATGACTGATAATGAAATCAATGAAAATATGGTTTAGATCATTTAGTACAAGTATCATTTATTTCATTCCAAATAAATGATATTGGTGTGTACACAAGTCCTTGAATCTATCTCTCTCAATCCCCATTATTGATACATGATCCCCCCTCTACATTGATACTCTCCCTTTGAACTATTTGTGAGAGTGGAAATATCCTACATCCACCTCATCAAAAAAACTGTTAGTTATCATGTACCATGATAATAATCAATATATAATCATAAAAAACTATTGGATGTATGTAATCTATAAAAAATCATGTTTATAAGCATGATAAAACATATACAATAGTTATCTATCTAGATGTTGATCATAAAAATAGGTAATATATCTATCAACCAAACATCATATAGAATTCTAGCTTAAAAATAAATAATAGATCTATTAATTATTAAGCACACAATCCACTAATTAATGCTTCAAATATACATAAGGAAAACTAGATGTGAAAGTACGAGATATATTTTTAATTGATTGTTCCCTAAAGACCAAACAACTATTGTTACATCCTCCATGGGAATAATTAATTCTTCAACTCAATTGTCAATTTCAATGCCTACTTCATCACAAATAGTATTTGCATCCCCTTTGGTAACTTATAAAATATCAAACCTTAATTCCAATGGGTCTAGTAAGCAAGCTCTTCTCCAAGTTTTTAAAACTTGGGAAGATAAGGTTACCAATATTGAGCAAAATGCTTTCAAATAAACTCATGATATTATTCACAAGATGTATTGCATAATCCTATTTCATCTTAGATGCATTTTCACCATTTTCCAACTAGTTTTTTAGTGCTTGAGTTCACACTTTATCATGGTAAGGGTGATCCCAAGTAACATCTTTGATCTTGATATGTGGTATGCCTTGATTATGCTTCCAATGATAAATTTTAGGCAAAAATGTTTTCGAAAAGCCTAAAGGTATATGCTTTGAGATGGTTATATGATTTCCTAATATAATAAGTGAAATCATTCAAACCCCTAATGTATTATTTTTTTTCACATTTATCAATCAACATCACTAAAAATATGTCCTATGCACAAATTGCAAAGATCAAACAAAGAACCAATGAGCATATCAATGCTTATGTCTTGAGGTATGAGACAGTGTTGGCCAAAATGAAAAATCCAATGGTAGATAAAGTGTCTCAAGCTATCTTTTTGATGCTCCTCTAAATGAGTCTATTTTTTTTTAATAAGTTTAGATATTTTAGTGATTTATGCCATATTATTCAAGATAGAGAAAATAAACTTAATACATTGAAAAAGCTTAACTATGTAGAAAACACACTGATTACATTTATTACCAAGTTTTGTATCAAACCAAGCTATAACATTAAACTTATAGAAGCTAAAATGGGAGAAAAAACAACGGTAGATATGGTGTCATAACAACCTAATCAGTTCATCTTATGCAATGCACCTATGAGACAATTTACAGGATTAACTTAGTATCCAACTTCGCTTATTAATAAGTTTATGGAGTGTTATCTCATATCTCTCCCTCCTCCCATAGACATTGATATGAGTCAAACCATTCCAAAAGGATATGATGTAAATTTTTATTGTGACCCACCATTATGTTGGGAATTAAACAAACATATGTTATAAATTGAATCACAAGATAAAATACCTCATTGATAGTGAACAACTCACCTTTAAGGATTCATGGCCATAACATATGATCATCAAAACCAAAATATATTCAATAATCCATTACAAGAGCATTCTAAGGAAACACCATAAATGCAAATGGCATATCATGCACATCCTCCTCCATCACATTCTGAGCACCCATTAAATGGGATTGTTGGAACACTTACATGCAATATAACTCTAATGGTTTCATTGACCTTTTATTACATTTGATGTCAATGAGATTGTGGATAGTGACTCAGATCTTCATTCATTATTTATTAGATCACATATTGATCATCATCCTATATACAATGTTATGGTCAATAATGGTTTTAGTGAAAATGTATGTACCATGACATTAATCACACATTTTAGATCACACATGATGATTTATTCCATTTGACTAAGATGGACAAAACATTCAAAGGGGTAAACACAAGAAGTTTTTGGTGAGATTTATTTTCCTATATAGGTTGTTCTAGCACATGTGACCACAACATTTTCCATTATACCATATATGAGAGTCTTCGATACGCTATTGGGATGATCTTGGATTCATAAGCTCTACATACTAATTTCCAAATTATATGGATGTCTCAAGTACATTCATGCCAATAGGGTAATCATAATTTCTTTTATTCAGTATGAACATGCATTACAAAAAGAGATTTATTCTAAGATAACTAATTATAAAACCTATTAAGGTTAATCATAAGAGAAAGGGTAATAAAAATTCAATCCATATCCTAAGTTACTAATACTAGAAAGGTCATTACATAAAATATACATAGTGGACTCCATGAAGCCGTTATTTACACCTTCACATCCTAGCTAGTTGTTGAAAGTAGATAATCATGTTTTAGAGAGGGTAAAAAGACCCAAAATGTCACCAGAAAAGTCATAAATCACTAAACAATGGGTTCCACAAGCCACTATGGATTCTACTAATACTTCACAACTACATAGTCTTATGAGGTAGAGTCAAAGTATCATAAATTATACAGTTATAGATTTGTCACATATCCATGATCCTTGGTATTATGCCCAATTTGTTGTACCATACTCTGTGTATTGAGAACCCTATGATCATCCCTTAGATGGAATCATTATCTATCCCTCTCTTTCCTAAAAATAAATCAAAAAACAAAAAAAAATCAAATAATGAAGAAAATACAAAAATGTTCAAATAATACATAAAAATAAAAATACTTAGCATTCACATGTCTATAATATTTTACATGTATGTTGTTCACCTTATGCTACTATATAACATATTATTTCCTTTCTATACACACATATGTTTCATGGGCACTTGAGTGTGATACAAGCATACATTCGATACATAATACATGACCACATAGATGTTGGACCTTTCCTCTTCTTATGTGACACATTATATTGGGGGCATCTACTGCTATTGATCATGATTAATACAGGTTCTATTATTTTATGATCACTTTACATTATCATATAGATATTATATACTAATGCTTTCACATGCATATATTCATGTTTACATCTTACACTATGTGATAGATATGTTATGTTATAGAATATTTTTCTACCATATATATGCAGGGATTAGTATGGTATGTTTATGTTAGTTTATTATATTTAACTTATTTGATTTATTCACAAGGTTTAGTTGAGTATACTTATTTTTTTCTTCCTTGTTTTGATTTTGGAACATTTGAACATGTTCCTTGATTGTTGGCCACAATGCCTTAAGTGTTGTTTATTTCTTTGATGTGCAGACATTTTTATGTCCTCTCATTTGAACGTGTGGTGTTTGAACATGCCCCTTGTTTATGGTATCCTTAGAGCTTCAAATTTACATGGCATTGAGTTCTCTTGTGTGTGTTCTTAATTTTTTGTTGAGTTTTTTACTTATAAACATTTTCATTATCCATATAATGCACCTTAAGACTTATTATTTATGCATATTATGAGCTTCATTGATACATATACTTATACATGATACCACTATATGCTTCTTTACTACATGATTGATACAAATATGACATGGTTATCTTATCCTTTTGAGATAATGTGACTACCAAGTTACATTCCCCTCATTCCAAGGGGGGTGGGGGGAAAGGGGAATATTAGTTGGGACTTGACTCCATACACATACAGTTGGAACATTTGCTAGAATATGATATAGTTTATATTATTCAATTATACACTTATGGAAAAATATTATGCATTTGACACTAATTTTCATAGATTTGGGACAAAGTTTTTCAAATTTGTGACAAATATTATATATGGTTATAGATCAGAGGTTAAATTTTGATACATAGTTTAGTTTGAGACACATTTAAGGTGAATATGCCATGTAAATAAACCAACTCACATAAAGATATTCAGATTATATACACAATTATGCACCAACCTTACCAAGATGCACCGATAGATATTTTATTTATCATAGAAATTATCTCCCTTCAATAGTTTGATTGAGATTGAGTACCCTCAATGGAATTGGCACTACTTCTTTTTTGCAGGTTGATATAGTTTCACCATTTGACTTGGGTGAGATTGGCTAGATTATGTTTAAACTTTAGTTGTGAAATTGAAATTAAGTGATCTCAATGGATTTATCATAACTCATCCTTGTACCAGATTAGGAGCATGATCAGCCTCCATTTTTATTTTCACATCTCTAAGGTTCAATAGTGAACTTCTCTCTCTAATGCTTCAGCTAGGAAGCATCATTATAAAAGTAAAGTATAAATGGGAAACATTGTTGCATCAAAACATATATGTAATCCTTCCTTGTTCTCTTTTATTTTAAGCATTTTAATTATCAATCTTTAGATTATATGCACTAATTATACCTATAACATGCTCTTGGTCATAAATAATGCAAAACAACAAATTAAAGCATTTATCAAATCCACATCTAGCTAATCAAATGTTGGATCATATTTGTGAGATAAGGATCATAAGGCTTCAACATTAGGAATTATTTTTTTTGATGATGATTATGATGAAAACACTATGTTTTCATTATCATTTGTTACTAGTGAACCTACAAGTTATGAAAAATCTAGTCAAAATAAATAATGGGTTTATGCTATGAAATTAGAGATGGATTCAATGGAGAGGAATGATACATGGACTTTAGTTTAGCCTCTATTGAATAAATATGTCATTGGTACAAAGTAGGTATACAAGACCAAAGTTAAACATGATGGAATAATTGACAAGCTATAAGCTATACTACTTACAAAAAGGTTTTCATAAACATATGGGGTTGACTATGAGGAAACCTATGCACATGTGGTGCATCAATATACTATAATACTAATGCTTGATATAGCTAATCATAGAGGATGGAAAATGCATCAAATAGATGTCAAAAGTGTTTTTCTACATGGATTTATTCAAGAAGTATATGTGGGGTAGTCACAAGGTTTTGAGGTGAAGGGTAAATTTTTGGGGTGTATTAGTTGAAGAAGGATCTTAATGGGATAAATCAAGCTACATTGGCTTGATATTGAAGAATTGATATCTGATTATTGGATCAAGGATTTTTAAGAAGTCAAAATAAACTAAATCTTTACATACAAGCATCTAGTTCTAATGTTTTATATGCTTTTCTCTATGTACATGACTTGATCTTTGCAGGTAGCTCTATAAAGATGTTGAATAGATTCAAGGAGGTATATATGCTAAATGTATATTTATATGTTAAAATCATATTATATAATTGAAAAATATTAAGTCCCAAAGTGATGCAAGAGCATCACCTCCATCATTTTAAATATAGTATGAAAGCTTGAATAGGTGTCAAAAGTTATTAGGTGTTATACTTAGGGTCATTTTAATATGCTCTAGAATTAATTTCATGTAATAATTCAAATGTAGGAAAGTGGTTGAGATAATAATCTACATTGAGAAGAAGGTGGAGTTAGCTTAGGAGGATAAAATCAAAAGCAATAAAATAAGGGATAAGTTAGTTATGAAATAAGAATAAAGGCAAGGTCATAGTAGTTGTGGTGTAGTATGTAGAGAAAAAAGAAAAATATTGGAGGAGTTGTAGATGTATGAAAAGTAAATGAGAGGGATTGTAAATATTTTATGAATAAATTTAAATAAGATATATTTTACTTCAAGCCATAAGTGAATCTACATATCTCCTATCTTGTAAGTATTGAATTTGGATAAGATCTTAATCTCGAGATAAGGTCTGTGTGGATGGGTTTGTAATAGTATAGGAAAATTTGTATGATGATGAGATTTTGGGAATGATTTCATTCTTGTATGAAATTCTATGAAAGTATTGATGAGGATTCATTTAAATCATAACTGTTTATAATTCTATATTCGATGATTCAGTTAGATGAGTAAACATTAATCTATAAGCTAGTTTGAGATTAAAATAGACTTGATGCCATCTGTCATAAAAATATTATGTATTAGAATGAAGTGTCAAGTTTATTTACAAACTGAGTTGTGATGAAACTCATATTTTCCTAAATATAGTTAGAAAGATCGATACGTCATCAAATATATATTTAGATTCTAAATTCTCAGTGGTATCAATATAAAGAAACTCTATTTAGCTATGTGGTAATATGAATCATAGCTAGACAATGTTAATCAACTCACTCAGGTAAGGTATTCCAATGCAGGAGCTCTTGGATCCACTTAGACAGGTCAGGTTATAAATATGTCATCCTCTTATAGGTGATCTATTGAAATATTGACATAAGGGGAGATTTATTGAATTGATATTAAAAGGTTGTTGGATAATATTTTATCTTAGTGGGTTCGATCTAAAGAGAGGTAGTCAATTAATATGCTAGTATTCTCATCAAAATTGTCCAGGTCAAACTAAGACAAAGGTAAGGATTTCAAATTTGGCATTTTATTGTATGGAGACTATAGATAGATAGGCTCATGCTAATCATGGGCATGGTATGTGGTAAATTTTGTATAAGGAAGTAAATGTTTTTTAGGTGTTTACCATCTTAGGCAAAATTCCTTTTGAAGAATGATATGAAGAAGGATTCATCGACATTAAGAAGATATTAAATGTCATTTAATTAGTTAGAAGAATTGGATAATGATATAATGTGACATTTAATGGTGAAAGCGATTCAAAATTAATTTGTCATTCATAACTAGTCTTGGTGTATCGTCCTATGAAGAATAAATCCATAAATAGACATTTTTCCAATTAACTAAGTATTCATGTAACTATCTATTGGTTTGGTTTTTGATTTAATTAATTGATGTGTCAAATTGGTCTTATAGAAGACCAATACTGGAGCAAATACAAAGTAAATGTATAATGATTATTTTATTCATAGTTCAAAATTGAGTATAGTCTACACAACCAAATTGTTCCTAAACAAAAAATTCATTTAGGTGCTTGTATAAATGTCTTCCAAGTCTGAAAATGTCTACAAACAAAATAAATTCTTTTGATTCACTGTAAGGATAGAAGTGCATGGTATGGGTCTATGATAATAAAGCACACTCTGAAATTAAAAAGTTATATTTTCAAATAAAAAATTGAATGCTCTTCAAAAGTCATAGAATTAAAACTAGATTTGAATTGAGTCTTATAATTATAAGGAATATATTATGAAATACTATTAAGCATGAACAACCAATTTAATACATTACAAGAGATGAAGGAGACTATCTGAAAGATGTTTGAGAATGAACTTGTGTCAGGTCAAATATATTTGTAATAAAGAATATTTTGTTAATGAGGATTGCTTGGAGTAGGATTGATTGAAAAGGGTGCAAAGTAGGTGTTTAAACCTTTATAAAAGCCTAAATAAACTCATTGTCATTATCTTCAAGTTGTGTGAAGTGAAAATAGAGTTAAACTTTCAGATTTTCCAAGGTTGTTTAACTTCAAGACAGAACTTGAAAATTAAGTGAAAAATATTCTTCTTTATGTTAACTTATAGAGGATTAAATTGAGATTCAAACTAGATAAAATCAAGAATCTCATCCAATTTTCAGAAGGGTAAAGGAAGAGTAAGGTAGTTTTCAATTAGATCAAGATTGAGTATCATATCAAAAACAAAATTCAAGTAGAAGCGGATTATATATCATCAAGTCAGAATGCAAATTGGTTTTGTTTTAAAAATGAGAGTCAAGTAATTTTGGGATAATATTTGAAAGTGTCAAATTGTCATCATTTTATGGTGTCAAAGCATGGGAATCTCTTGAAAAGAAAATTTTGGCACTTTCTAATCAGTTCTAATAGTGACTAATAACTTTTGAAGATTGACAACTTGCAGGTTGAGGAGATCAAGCTTGTAAAAGGGGAAGAGGAATAATTCAAGGTAACCAAAGCCAAGAAGGCTTGAATAAGAGCTTGTGAAGCTCAAAGGGAGAAGAACATATTGAATTCTCTTATAGGAAGATCCAAGAATAAGTCTTGGATAATTTAACAAAAGACTAAGGTCAAATAGACTCAGGTGAGGTAAAAGATGGAGTTTGAAGAATTGAGAAAAATGTTAAAGGATTTGCCTAAGGTAAAGGATCAACTTAACAAGAAAAAGAAAGGGAATTGAGAAGAAAATAAAGAGAGGAAGACTTTTAGAGAGAAATTAATGAGGTAAAACATAGAATAGCATTGGTAAATCTCATGGTTGAGAGCATGAAAAACCCATGATGTGGATGGGTAATGAAAAAGAAGGTAAGATGACCAGTTAAAGCAATAGAAGAGAGAAGAAAGAAACAAAAAAATTGTTATGTAAGAAACTCAAGAGTGAAATAAAGAAGCTCAAGATGAACAAGTATATGAAGAATATACTCAAGAGGAAAATGAGCCTCATGATTTTGAATCTAACTTTTTATTTGAGTTTTTGTATGCAGGTACCAAAATGAATGAAGAAATGCGCCAATTTGAGGCCTTATTATTTGAAGGAAAACATGAATAAGAGATCCTCATGTAAGAGGATGAATGAGAAAAAGAATTTAAAATGTGACAATAGGGAGCAGAGAGTAAAGACTTTCTAAAATATATAGCTGATTTAGAAGAGGAATACTTGAAGGGAGAACCCAAGAATAAAAGCCTATTTTATAGAAATGTACTTGTTTATGAAAATTTTGAACAGTTAGAGGAAGAGATGGCATTGTTGGAACATGCCATAAATAATGAATTATTATTTGAAAAAATAATAATAATTGAGTGTAGACACCTAAAACTGGCCATCGATAACCTCCAATCAGGATTTTGGCTAGTTTCCATCTAAAACACACAATTTGGCCTAAAAACACTAAAACACACAAAATGATGTGAAAATGACATATTCAAATGCTGATTTTGGCTAGGGTATCCCTAAATGGGGAAATGAAATTTATGGGCCAACTAAATTTGATTAGTTCACTTCAAGTCAAAATGCCAAATTTACACCTACGTGCTCTGGACTACTCTTTCCTATCAAATCTTTTGCACAAAACCCATGCCTTTGTTATTTTTTATTGGAAACATTCTAAATGAGAATAAACATCTAATGCATCTAACGTGGATTTCCAATTCAAATCTAGTCAAATTTAGAACCAATAACAAGATATTCTGATCAATTTGGGTAATTTGTGCCTAATGTGCTTAATCATGTTTAAGAGCTAATTAACCCAAGTCAAGGCCTAATAAAAAATTATGTGGAAACTTGATGAATACTCATTTTTGGAAATGAATATTGGATATCTCCATCATCAGGTGACCTCATTTCTTTGGAAAACACCCCTAGGTCATAAATGCCACAAATATCAGGATTCATGCCTCTCATGTCTCATCAATGCCTTCCATGATGCCCTCCATGTCTCTTAATTACTCCTTCCAATGCCATGATGAGGATAACTAAAAAATTAATTCTAAAAATTTAATTAATCCTCAACTACACATCTCAATATTGAGATGGATGGTTAAGGTTGATTCTGATCAAATCCAAAAATCTATAAATAGGAGGCCTCACAACATCATTTCTAAGCTTAATTAGGTAAAAGTTATAATGTAGGATTGGTTTCAAAAGCTTCATGAAACTAGTGTTATAATGCCAAATTGATTCTAATCCAAGCCAAGACACAAGCCAAAGGTGCCAAGAGGATATGAAGGTAGCCACACTCCATTGAAGAAGACCTCTTGAAGCACAAGCTGAGCAAGCCACCATTATAAAGGCATTTGGAGCATCCAAGGAAGGTGAAAGGAATTCTTGTGTTTTCATTCCTTGATTTTTAATTGTGCTTATTATTTTATGTTGTTAACTAAGCTCTCCCTAGTGTCAAGGCCTAGAGATGTTATGCTTTTAATGTGTTTATTTCATTTTGTTTTCATTTTAGAACTAACACCATACTAACCATAATCTCTTGAGTCAAATTCCTAAGTCACATTATGGCATGCTCGGTGGGACTAGATGCATCCTACACCTAAAGGATATCCTTTAATAACCTTAAAAAAATTATTTCAGCTTTTAAAACTCTTGAAAATTGGTTTTTTAACTTTTTTTTTTGCCATTTTTGGTTGCCATGGTTTTTACATAGTAACTGACATCGACAGAAATACTGACATTGGTTACTTGGATTAACCGATGTTGGTTAGCAGATCTAACAATGGTTAGATCTCATTTAGCCATAACCAACATCAGTGGTATTGATTGATGTTAGTCACTATGTTTTTCAAAAAACATAGACCCGATACCTACTTTTCCAAAGTTGTTTGTTTCAAATTCAAAAGGGATTCAAAGCTAAAGGACATGCTAATAATTTTTCTATAGGATCAAGTTCAAAATTTTCTTAATAAATGTTTAAATCACCTTTGAATGCTTAAAAATGGATTAGGAACCTTGTTTTGGTGATTAAAAAAGAATTTAAGTGTCTTTGGTGAATGTTTTCAAAGTTTACAACTAAGACCAAGGGGTCGAATGAACACCACCAAACATTTCATTGGGGTTTAAAATTGAACACACTTGTCAATTTTTGCTTGTAATAGTTGTTTAAATTAATCTTGTTTGGAAAAAAAGAGCGGTGTTGTGTGTATTATCTTCCATTTGTCCCCTATAGGGAACCCTTCGAATCAAAGCACCATTCTTATTGAAAATAGCCTAGCCCAAGGCTTATAAAGAATGTCACCTAAAACACTCCCCAAAAAATCGCTAAAGTTTGGGTGATCTTGAAAATTACCCTAAAGTCTTTCTATTTTCATGTTTTCTTTATTTTTATGCAACTTCGCTTGCGAGGGGAACTTCATCACCTCTCATAAGTTCTTTAGGGAAGATTTGACCTAAGGTTTTATCTCCAGGCATTGACTTCATTTGACTCTTTTAGAGTTACACATGGGATGTAGTGGCATTTTAGACATCACACTACACTGAGTGAATAGCAGGATGTAGTGGCTGCAAAAAGGACTAAACCTTTTTGTAATAAGTCGAGTGATATGGACCTAAAATCTATGTTTTTCTTTTGCATTTTATGGCATGAAATTCATTGTGCAATTGATTCCCCTAGAGACATTTGAAACTTGCTAGTTTTAGTCAACCCATTTTACCATACCCTTGTTAGGATTTGGATGATTATACTTAGTGTATTTTGGTCATTTTCTCAATTGGTATATTTTGATACTAAAACTTATTTGTTTTTCATAAAGCCATGTCAAAACCAATTTGTCTATACATCACTCTTTTGTCTAAAGAGGCATTATGATGGCCATTTTACATCACACTTGTGCCTTGAAATTTTTGCTAAACTTGTTTGTGTGTGTGTCATTTGAGTTGCAGAGGGTAGCGTTATGATACCCAAATCATGTTAAACCATTTTGCCTTTGAGTCTTTGAAACATAGTATTGACCACATAATTTGAGCATGCTTACATAGTTAGGCTACTCAATTTTTTTCAAGACTTGTTTACCATTGTATCAAAACCATTTGTTTCAAACCACTTTGTGTATACCATTTAGACCTTAGTCTTGTGCCATCATGTTGGCCGATCTTGTCTAGCATATTTGGTCCAATCCTAGTTTTTAACATTGAGTTTTCAATTAGCCTTGTTAAGTTTGGATCCAAACATTGATTGATTTCTATTTAGGCCTTAATTCATGGGGTTGATACATAGATCTTTCTCTATTAGGTTGCATAACTTCGGTTAATTGATTACCCAAATTTGAAAACTATTGATGGTTTATTTGTTTAGCACCTATCCTCATCATTATTTATGCCTTTATTTGGGAAAACATAGTATTTTTCAAAAAGCCATTTATTTTATGCCTTATGCCCACTGATCATGTTTATGTTTGATTTCATGTGCTAGGTTTATGTCAAAGTTGTTTCTAAACTTGTTAGATTAAATCAAATCACATCATGCCTATTTGTTTGAGCCTAGATTTTGACTCTGTGTTTGGACAAAAGACATACCAACTCAACTTTTCCCTTTCCTAGTTTAGACCTTGTTTGGAACAATTTGACCTAGACCTTTGACATGCCAATTTTTATTCATACACTTGACCTTTTGTGCATATGACATTTAACATTAGACATTTGATGTTAGGATATTTTATGCCAAGTCTTAGCACAAAACATTTTGGGAGATACAACTCCACATTCAAACCACATTGGAGATACAACTCCACCTTTTGACCAAGTTAGACTAAGTTTGAACCATTTGTCCTTTGGACATAGTTTCAGAGTTTGTAGAACCCTAAGCCCTTTTATTTCAGAGCTTTCATCATTTACATGGATATGTCTCTCTACCTTTGTGGTGGAGCCACTTACAATCCACCTTATGATATAATGGCCGCACTAATGACTTTTATGGATTTTGTCAAAACCCCAATGATGTTAATATGGTTTGTGAGATAGATTTCTATCTGCCTCATATTAATCATTCATGAGAATAAAGTCATGAAACAACTTACGATCCAACTCAAGACCTTGATTGGTATGAAGAGGCTTGTGAAGAGGACTTTGAAGACCCAACTACTAATAATGTCATTTGGGATATGAATCCATACCATCTTTACAATAATTAGTACATGGAACACAGTCAAGAACCAACTTATGATCCAATTCATGATGGGGATGATACGGTTTATTAGGAAGACTTGTATGCTTTTGCTTATGTAAGAAATCAAGTTTCACGATGTCCTTTTGTTATCCAATCATTAGCTACCCTAACCCTCCTTATGATTATACGAGTGACCAAGCTCTGTAATATCCAAGAAATACCATTACCATTCCTAAACCTAGTTATTTGGCTTGTAAGAGCAACCAAGTTCCATAACACCCCTTCATCATTCTAAGACTTAGTCTTTTGGCTTATGTGAGCAATCAAACTCCACACCACCTGATCGTTACCATCTCAAGACTTTGTACTTTGGATAATATGAGAAATCATGCTCCCTAAGGCCCTACCATTATCCAATTATAAGTAATTTCTCATCTAATATTGATCCCAACCAAACCTCAACTGATTCAATCATTTGAAGACCAAGTTGTGTTCAAAATTGGTATTTTACAACCCATTAGAAACCAAGGCCAAGAAAACCAACCAATATAAGATGTTTTTGTTAAACCAACCATTTGTGATAAATCAAACTATGATAAATTACCTATTGATCCTATAACAGTTGTCGAAGAGTCTCACATTGACAAGCTAGTCTTTGTTGAGTCACTTCTTAATGATTATAACCACCTTTGGGAATATAATTACCTCAACCATGTGCCTATTTTTCAAGAGCCTTCTATTGACAAGCCACTCTATAAGGAATTGTCTCTTGACCTTTTTTCCATCCTAGAAGAGTCTCACTTTGACAAACTAGTTTTTGTGGAGCCCATTATGCCATCACAGGCCATTACTTGTCCAAAACTAAATATTTGACAAAACATCATTATAACAAGTACCCATCAAATGAAGAATCAAAATTAGAGTCAAGTTCTATTCTTGAAGCAACATCAAATTTAGTATTAAAATTAGAATTTGAATCAATATCAGTCTTAACATCAGATCCAGAGGTCCTTGACTTAAAATTAGATTCAGAAGAATATGTTCATGACTATTACAACATTGGTTATGCATGCTTAATAGATAAATTTGAATAAATTTGTGATCTTTATACAATTTTTTAGGATGATTACTTCAGCTTCAACATAAGTTATCCTAGTATATTCTAAGAGGATTGTGTAATCTCTCCTCATTCCATTACCATTCCATGGGCTATTATCATCAACCAAGATAGCCATATTATTGACATTCCATATCCCACAAGCGTCAATTAGGATTGACATAATCACACTTTGTTGAACTGCTTTCATGCCAACATAGTAGTTGAAGAAGAGAAAGAAGGCCAAGATAATGTTCATGTAGCAGAAGAAAACTCTTCTAGTGGGAACTTTTCGAAGGCACTAGGGGACAATCCAAGTTATAACTCAACATCTTCTAGTGAGAATTTTTTAGAAGTACTAGAATAAAATAAAATTCAAAATCCAATGTTCATTAGTGAAACCTTTTCGAAGGTGTTATGGGACAATCAAGACAATTTCATTGGTGAAACCTTTTTGAGGCACCAATAGTTGAGCAAAACATTTCTTCACTACTTGATGAAGACAAAATCAAAGATCAAATCAAAATAGCTTCCTATCTATAACCTAATCATATGGTAGCTACTCTCAAGATTAAAAAAAAAAAAAAAATTGGTGGTCATATCAAGAGAACAAGTCTTCAACCCCATCACAACCAAAGTAATGTTGAATCCAGCATCAATAACATTATGTGTGACTGAAAGTCCTGATCTTCATTTGTTTCTTCACCTTTATGAATTCAATTATCATCTACCATTCCATTTCAAAATAAAACCTACCATCCATTATTTTTCCCTATTTGTCATCCATGGTTTCAATTTCCTTTGCAAAGGATACAAAGATACCTTGTCTCGATGCTTGAAGGAATCAAAATCAATGACCAACAAAGATCACAAAGGCATTCTTGACAACCAAATCTGCATCAAATTTTTGATAGAGTAGCTATTCCAATGAGGTGTGGGTTAGAAATTAACATGATAAAGTATTATATTTGTATCATTTGTTGATTAGGATGTGCATCTCCCCATTAGTAGGAATAATAGAATAAAAAACCACACCTAGGACAAAAACATGTACCATATCATTTCACAGTGCCATGCCATTGCCATTATTGCATATCCTTTTGCCATTATTGTATATTCCTATCCATTCACTCCATCACTTGGGGGCAACCCTCTTACCATTTTATCCAATCTATCTAAACCATAATTATCCTTAGCAAGACCATGCCATCCTATCATTTTATTCCTATCTACACCAAAGCCTATTTTTAGTCATCCTACCCAATCCTATTATGATCTTAGTTCATTTGGTTCTTCCTACACTTTTTTTGAGAGGATTCCAATCAAGTTTCAAAAATCAATCTAATCCATGTTTATAATGACAGTCTATGAAAGTAGTCTGATAGTTGATTTGGTAAGATATGTTTCATCCTATCCACATTTGTTTATGTGAGCTTGATTATAACTGCTTATGGGTAAATCAATGTCTCACCAATCTTGCTACTAATTATAAATACCTATGGAAAAATTAGTATCATTGCCCTATGCCATTGTATCCTAGTTATAACCACCTATGGGCAAACCAAGTGTAACACTCGTTTATCATGCATTGTTGCATCACCTTGCCATTGTTGTTTTCATTTGACTGGCCATTTACTAGATTTGAGAACTTTTTGGGACCTAGTTAAATTTTCCCCACCTTTTGTGTGGATGGAATTGCTATGACTTGAAGTCATTTCAAAACTATGTGGGTCATGCTCAATTCATGTTGAGGTCACCTCAGTCCCCCTTTCCATACGCTCTCACCATTTTGTGAGTAGGTATCTTATCATTCTCTAATGAGTTAAGATACCTAAAAATACCATAAAATTTCATAACATTTCAAAAATATAAAAATATTTGTCCTAAGCCTAGTCAGTTATCCTTGATCCACCTTACTGGGGCATGGCCATTATTAGGATGCTCTCTTTTGATTTTATTTTTAGGATTTTTTTTGTTTATTTATTTCAAGTTAGTTGTTTGTTTATTTGTTTATTCACTTTCTTGTTTGTTTGCTTTCATCATTGTTTCCTCAACTTAGTCTATATGTGTTCATTGGGTGATTCCTTACACACATTATTCTTGAGTCTATCCATATTCATTCATCAACATTGTCATCATGGTTTCTATCATTGATGCATTTTTTTGGAGTTTTTATTGGATCGGGAGTCAGTCCTTCCACATTTTTTGGGATAGTATTTATGGTGTTCTATCATGAAGCCTACCATCACATGCTATAACAAAAATCAGCTTCAAGAAGGTATACAATCAATGGAGCCATAGAAGTTTCTCCTTGGCACCTTGGCAAATCCTTCCATCCCACCCTTGATCAGTGTAACTCATTTGACCATTCACATTGTATCATTGTTAATCAGAAGGAACATCTCCTCATTGGTAGGTACAACTAAATAATTCACACTAATCTTATTCTTCTATTCATATCTTTCATCACTTTGCACCTGCTCATCTTTAATCTATATTCTAGGTTATATCCTTGAGTTATGCTTGTTAATCAACCCTAACTGGGGCACAATCATCTTTATCCAATCTAGGTCTCTTAATGATTATAACCGCCTATGGGCAAATTATTATTTTGAATTTTATTCTTGATTATAACTACCTTTGGGCAAATCAACACCCCTTTTACATCAATGCATGCAAGCATTTTATCATTTATATTAATCTCACCCATGGGTTAATTCTACCTTTCTTCTTATTTCTTTTTGAGGGATCACCCATTAACCAATGTGATGGCCACTCTCTTGAGGGGGAATCATCACATGCTTCCCAAAATCATTTGGAGCTTTGTTATTTAATCATCTTCTTGTTGGCATACAGACCATTTCTCATTATTTGAGAAGACATGGTTTTTGCCTATGGTTTGAAATGCCTTTCCCAACTAGGGGAAACCTATAGACACCTAAAATTGGACATTAATAACCTCTAATCAAGCTTTTGGCTAGTTTCCATCTAAAACACACAATTTGGCCTAAAAACACTAAAATACACAAAATGATGTGAAAACAACATATTCAAATGTCGATTTTAGCTAGGGTATCCGTAAATGGGGCAATTCAATTTATGGGCCAGCTAACTTTGATAAGTTCATTTCAAGTTAAAATTTCAACTTTGTACCTACATGCTCTGGACTACTCTTTCTTATCAAATCTTTTGCACAAGACTTGTGCCTTTGTTATTTGTTGTTGGAAATATTCTAAATGGGAATACACATCCAATGCATCTAACGTGGATTTATAATTCAAATCCAATCAAATTTAGGACTAATAACAAGACATTTTGATCAATTTGGGTAATTTGTGCACAATGTGATTAATCATGTTTAAGAGATAATTAACCTAAGTCAAGGCCTAATAAAAAATTCCATAGAAACTTGTTGAATACTTAGTTTTAGAAATGAATATTGAATATCTATATCATCAAGTGACCTCATTTCTTGGGAAGACATCCATAGGCCATAAATGCCATAAATATTAGGTTTCATGCCTCCCATGTCTCATCAATGCCTTCCATGATGCCCTCCATGCCTCTTAATTACCTTTTCTTCCAATTCCATGATGAGGATAATTACAAACTTAATTCCAAAAATTGAATTAATCCTCAACCACACATCTCAATCTTGAGATGGATGGTTGAGGTTGATTCTAATTAAATTTTAAAATCTATTAATAGGAGGCCTCACAACATCATTTCTAATCTTAATTAGTGCAAAGTTATAATTCAGGATTAGTTCCAAAAACTTCATGCCACTAGTGTTATAATGCCAAATTGATTCTAAGCCAAGCCAACCCACAAGCCAAAGGTGCCAAGAGGATATGAAGGTAGAGACACTCCATTGAAGAAGACCTCTTGAAGCACAAACCAAAAAATCCACCATTACAGAGGCATTTGGAGCATCCAAGGAAGGTGAAAGGAATTATTGTGTTTTCATTCCTTGCTTTTTAGTTGTGCTTGTTATTTGCTTTTGTTAACTAAGCTCTCCCTAGTGTCTAGGCCTAGAGATGTTATGCTATTAGTGTGTTTATTTCATTTTGTTTTCATTTTAGAACTAACACCATACTAACCATCCTCTCTTGAGTCAAATTCCTAGGTCACATTATAGCAAGGGAGAACCCAAGAATAAAGTCTATTTTATAGCAATGTATTTGTTTATGAAAATTTTAAATAGTTAGAGGAAGAGATGGCATTTTTGGAACATGCCATAAATAATGAAGTATTATTTGAATAAAATAATCAAATTAAGAATCAAATCCCTTTGAATGAGTAGGTGAGGAATCAAGAAGAGTATGATGAGATCCAAGAGTCTCAAGTTTTTATATTTGACAATTTATTGAGTTATGTTTATACAGGTGAATTTAAAGAACTGAAGGAGAATATAGAGAAAATTCCAAGGAAAGGAACAAAATTTGGATCAAGAATACATGTCCACTTATATGAAAATATGGTTGAAGGATATCAACAAGAAAGGAGGAGAGAAGAACCAATGGAGGAGCTAAAGAAAAATTGGAAAAAAAGAAAGAAACCTTTTGATCAAGAAATCAAAATTTGTGCACAGGGAGTTTGATATAGGAGAATCACCTCAATCATTGTAAATATAGTATGACAGCTTGAATAGGTGTCAAAATTTGTCATGTGTTATATGTAGGGTCATTTTAATATGTTTTAGAATTAATTTCATGTAATAATTCCAATGTAGGAAAGTGGTTGAGATAAGAATCTACATTAAGAAGAAGGTGGAGTTAGCTTAGGAGGATAAAATCAAAAGCAATAAAATAGGGGTTAAGCTAGTTATGAAACAAGAATAAAGGCAAGGTCATAATAGTTGTGGTGTATTATGTATATAAAAAGGAAAAATATTAGAGGGGTTGCAGATGTATGCAATGTAGATGAGAGGGATTGTAAATATTTTTCTAAAGAAATCCAAATAAGATATCTTTTCCTTCAAGCCGTAAGTGAATTTGCATATTTCCTATCTTGAAAGTATTAAATTTGGATAAGATCTAAATCTTGAGATAAGTTCTGTGTGGATGGGTTTGTGATAGTATAGGAAAAACTATATGATGATGAACTTTTGGTAATGATTTCATTCTTGTCTAAAATTATATGAAAGTATTGATGAAGATTCATTCAAATCATAAATGTTTCCAATTCTATATTCAATGATTAAATTAGATTAGTAAACATTAATCTATAAGGTGGCTTAATATTGAAATACACTTGACACCATCTACCATAAAAATATTATAAATTATAATGAAGTGTTAAGTTTTTTTACAAATCAAGTTGTGATGAAATTCATATTTTCCTAAATATAATTGAAAAGATTGATATGTCATCAAATATATATTTAGATTCTAAATTCTCATTGGTATCAATAGAAATACACTCTAATTAGTTGTGTGGTAATATGAGTTACATATAGGCAATGCTAATCAACTCACTCAAGTAAGGTATTCCAATATGGGAGCTCTCATGTCCACTTCGATAGGTAATTGTGTTATAAATCTGCCATCTTCTTGTAGGTGATCTATTGGAAGATTGACATAAGGGGAGATTCATCGAATTAACAATTGAAAGGTTGCTAGAGAATATATTGTCTTATTGGGTTTGATCCAAAGAGAAGCAGTCAATAAATATGCTAGTATTCTCATTAGAATTGCATAGGTTGAACTAAGACAAATGTAAGGAATTCCAATCTAGCATTTTAATGTATAGAGACTATAGATATACAGTCTCGTGCTAATCATGGGCATGGTATGTGTCAAATTTTGTCTAAGTAAATGTTTTTGAGACATTTACCATCTTAGGTAGAATTCCTTTTGAAGAATGATATAAAGAAGGATTCATCAACATTAAGAAGATATTAAATTCCATTTAATTAGTTAGAATAATTGGCTAATGACATAATGTGACATGCAATGGTGAAATCCATTTAACACTAATTTGTCATTCAGACCTAGTCTTCGTGTATCATCTTATGAATAATAACTCCATAAAGAAACATTTGTCTAATTAGCTAAGTATTCAAGTAAATATTTATTGGTTTTGTTTCTGATTTAATTAATTGATGTGTCAAATTGGTCTTGTAGAAGACCAATACTAGAGAAAATACAAAGTAAACTCATAATTAATATTATATTCATAGTTCAAAATTGAGTATAGTCTACACAACCAAATTGTGCCTAAATAAAAATATTCATTTTGTTGCTTGCATAAATGCCTGCCAAGTTTGAAAATGTCTCAAAAAAAATTCCATTGATTCACTGTAAGGACATAAGCGCATGGTATGGGTACATGATAATAAAGCACAGTCTAAAATTAAGAATTGTATGTTTTCAAATAAAACATTGAATACTCTTGAAAAGGCATAGAATTAAATATAGTTTTGAATTGAGTCTTCTAATTATAAGGAATATATTATGAAATACTATTAAGCGTGGACAATTGAGTTAAGACAGAATGAGAGATGAAGGAGATTATATTAATGATGTTTGGGAATAGACTTGTGTCAAGTCAAATATATTTGTAATAAAGAATATTTTGTCAATGAGGATTACTTGGAGTAGGATTGATTATAAAGGGTGAAAATTAGGTGTTTAAACCTTTATAAAAGCCTCAATAAGCTCATTGCAATTATCTTCAAGTCATGTGAAGTGAAAATAGAGTTAAACTTTCAGATTGTTCAAGGTTGTATAACATCAAGGCAAAACTTAAAAATTAAGTGAAAAAGATTCTTCTTTGTGTTAAATTATAAAGGATTAAATTGAGATGATTGAGATTCAAACTAGACAATAAAAAATCTCATCCAATTTTTAGAAGGGTAAAGGAAGAGTAAGGTAGTTTTCAGTTAGATCAAGATCGAATATCATATCAAAAATAAAATTTAAGTAGAAATGGACTATATATCATCAAGTTAGAATGCAGATTGGTTTTGTTTTAAGAATGAGAGTCAAGTAATCTTGGAATGATATTTGGAAGTGTTAGATTGTCATTATAAACCTTTAGTTTAGGACCTTCCCCATTGCTTAAAGGTTCACGTTCACCATCTCATTGTGCTTAAATGTTTATCTTATAGTCAAAATATGATATTTTGATTACCCAAATAACCTGTAGCCTAAAGTATGCTCAAAACCTGATTTATATATTTCTCTTTTAATTATAGATATTTAATAAATTTCTATCCTTCTAGACATTACTATTCAAACTAGGAAACTAGCATCAATGCTAGTGTCCCTAATCCAACACTAATGCCTGTACCTGAATGGTCAAATTTGTAAATATTTTGACATGTATGGGTCAATCTATTTATATTATTTGACCCTTACATGAAACTAATTTTAAATGGTGTGGTATAAATACAATTCTAAGGCCATTCATTATGATCAAGCATTATCAAGAACACATCTAGCATATATCAAGAAAAATCACCTCTCAAGCTTACAAAACTACCCTATTCTTCCTTATTTCCAAATCATTCATAGGATAAGTCTTCTTACAAGTCTAAATCATTCAAAGATAATTCCATGAGTGATATTTATCAAGTTTCAATCTATATCACTACATAAAGTTGTGTATAGTATATTACATAATTATTCACACACAAGCTCACATAAGGTGGATAACTACATTAGTCTGAGGCCTTCTTCAGAATATGTGGATATGTAAGCAATGCTCACTAAAAACCCAATATTTGGGTAAAATTGACTTAATTTGATCCCACTAATCATTCCCATTTACAAGGTGGCATGCCCTAAATTGGAGGACTTAGGGTTTTGATTAAAATACTAATATTGAGAACATATGCACATGATCCAAGTTGATAATATGCAAGGCAATGGTGAACCCTAAAAATCAAAAGTAGAATTTATATAAAATGACATGTATTCCATATAGGATAGAATCATAAATTATAGGATAGAAGAATCAACACTAGTGTCTTATTTTTATGGTAGTGTCCATGCTAACAAAGAGATGATTTATAGAATCTAATGAATCAACATTGAGCATCATTATGACTATTTATGCACTTGTATTTCTCATATCTCTCTATGCATTAGTAAACAAGCTAAGTATTATTACTTATTCATGTTGAAGCATTAAAATTATTATTTTTCATTATATTTTGTATATTTATCAAATTTTCATAGTTCAACACTATATCATGTTATATTACCAATATAAATTATTTAATTTGTCTTATTTTTAGAATAGCTTAATGCAATTTGATTAGGTTATTCCCCATAAATATTTATTAAAAAAAAGGTTAAACATGAAGCTATAAAATCAAAATTTTAGATGATTGATATTGGGCATATCAATTACTTTCTTGGCACATAAGTCCATCAAAATAAAGATGAAGTATTCATTTGTCAAGACATGTATGCCTAAGATGTGTTAATAGGTATAATATTCAAGATTAAAAGCTCATAGACACTCCAATTTAAAGTGGACAAAACCTTATGAGAGAGGGTGGAATTCCTTTAGCCGATGAAAAAACTTTTAGAAACATGGTGGCAAGTTTGATGTATCTCATTGTGACAAGACCTAGTATTAGATATGAGGTTTCACTAGTTTCTAGATTTATGGGCAAACCATCACTTAAACATTATCATGTAGTGAAGATAATTTTAAGATATGTAAAATTTAATTATAATCATGGTGTTCATTTTAGACCAAAAAGATCATTATTTATAATTAGATACATATATTTAGATTTGAGATGATCTCTTGATGACAATAAATCAACTTTAGGTTATTACATCACACTAAGAAGTGGGTTACTTTCATGATCTTCAAATAAATAAGATATAGCTACTTTATCATATTATTGACCAAATTTGACCTTGTAGGTCAAATTGGGGTACCTATATGTAAAAATTTTAATTTTAGGTCTTTTTAGGGGTCTAATATTATGTTATAGGATGTATTATATGTCTTTAGATGTTATTCCATGTCATATTAGCATTGGTCTTAGTCATATTCAATATTTATATCATTTTGAGGTTAAAAAAGGACATTTAATGACTTGTATGAACTTATTGATAAATTTTAAGGTTCACAAAGGTGATGTCACACCCCATGTATCTTTATATGTCTTAATCAATTGTTGGTAATTGAAAAAAAGAGCAATTTTTTTTGGGAAAAGAGAAGAGTTGGCACTTGTACGACCCATGAGGAAGTGTGCCATGTGGGATAAGGTCAAGGAATGACTCTTCATCTTCCTAAAATCCATTTCCATTCTTTAAGTACTCTTAAAGTGTAAAATTTAGGCTAAAACCATTATGCTCCTTTTTCACCCTTCTAGGCACACAAAACCAGTCTTTAGGTTTGTACTTGGTATGGTCAGCAGGAGAACTTCTAGGTCAAATACATTTGGAAGGTAAAATGAAAATTATATAGATTAATTTACATAATAATATTTTGAGGAATTATGGTTTGTGCTTTATGAACCATCCTCATGAAGTTGACTATGTTTTTCTACTTGCCAATCTATGCATCCTATAGGTTTTTCTCTTGTATGGATAATTATGTATAATATTTTTGCTAAGATGGTTTAAAAATAATTTTTACTATATCCCCTCATTTTTCACATGAATTTTTTCATGTTTCAAGGTTTTTGGATGGGTCAAGTAGCTCATATTGCAAGAGGAGGCACTTTTCTATACAATAGGTAGGTTTCCACCATTTTCAAGAGCTTCATGCTTTAATGGTGACTTCACTGAGTTTTACAATTGAATAATAATTTTTACAATGTTTTATTGGTCCTATTTACCATTAAATATCTTTCTCCAAGTAATCTCCATGAGAGTGTAGCCATAGATCACCATATAGTCAATTTATCATATGGTTGTCATACTAGTTAGCTAGGTGCCTAGAAAGGGTTCAACATTGAAAATGAGGTTTGAAGACTTGTCTTAGGCCTTGAAAAAACTTTATTTTTCATATGATCATCATTTAAATAAGAAAAACCATTACTTAAACTCACAAAACATGCATATACTCATGGTTTTCCCTTCACTACTAGGTCTGTAATGTTGCAAGTGCACCTACAGGTACCATTTATGAGAAAGCACATAGGAAGAAGGTTTAGGACTAGGTTGAGGTTTTTGAAGTTGAAAATAATCCATTTTATAACTTTTTGAGGACATATAATGGATCACAAGCACATATGTCAATCATACTATCCAAGTTTCCTTCACTGCCTATATGCATGATATTGTCCACCTACAGGTGGCTTGACAGAGATGTAAAGGTCCCTATATTGAAAAATGGGAGAATGGAAAATATTTTTTGGATTTATAGTATGTTGTATTGATCAAGGTATAATAATTTTAGGTGTCAATTTGGTAATTTTAAGTGGAGAAACCTTCAAAACATGATAAGATAGGTTCAATCCCACTTTCCCTAAACTATGAAAATAGAGGTCTAACCCCTTCTTATCAAGATCATATATACAATCATCAAAGGTTTGATGCATCATATTATTCTCATCATGTAGCCTCTATCAATTAAATTTACTTGGAAAAGTTTGCGGGGAAGAATATCAATATAGTGTGGTTTTTAGGAAGCCCAAAGTTGTGCTTTTATGCACTAAAACGAAGCAATGACATCTATAGTTAGAGCTCTAAAGAGACTTTCAAACTCAAAGTTGTAATACAAACCATGTTTTAAGATTGGGTAACTATCATATGGATTAGGAAAGTTTTCATGACTTAAGGGGAATTTAAAGGGGTGAAATTTTGTGTTTTAGTTCCCCAAACATACCTACAGGCCCTTTTCATCACCAAATGCTCACCTACAACCATTATAGATGACTATCTCAGGCAATGAACAAAAGGGTGACATTTTTGAGTGATTGGTATATTAAAAATAGGAATAAATAGGTCCAAATAATTCATAAAATATCTTATAAGGTTTAAAGAGGGCCATGCATTGATTTCAAAGTTTATCCCACCCTAAACCACATACATGTACACCATAAAATAGGTCAATACAGTAAAAAATTGTGCATATAGTATGGGTTAGGTAGGAGCATATGGAGATATATGAGAGGTTAGATGGATGAATGAAGGTTATAAAACCTTCATAAAATTTACAACAGCCTCATGAAACTATCATGATTTATTTTTAGTAGATAAAGGTTTTTTTAAAGGCGATACACAGTTAGTCTATGACTGTCATGTACATAGTTTATCTTCTACACATTTAGTCTTGGAATTTGAGAAGTTAAGGGGTATAATAACCTATTAAATGTAAAAAAATTTGTGTATAATGTATATATGATTTGGGTATTATCCTCAACCATTAAATTAGACTAATAAAATAGGGGGAGTGCCCTCTATTTTGTCTTAGATAGAGGGCACTCCCCTTAGGTGAAAATTGGTAGATTTTGCGGAAAAGGAGATGAAAGATAATCCAAGGAACTGATGGAAATTTATATAAGGTGTAGGAGGATTTATAAAACCTATGAATACATTAAAAACCAATAAATAAGGGTTGAATCTTAATAGGGTAAAACAAAGGAAAATGCCAATATGGGAACTTGATTATTTATATCATAATTATTTTATTTGTGTTTACTAATTTATATGAGGGGATATTTTATTTATTTTTTTCCTATATTATTTTTTCTAATGAATATGGACACTTTTTAGAGGTTTCCTAAAAATTAGCTAGAACTCCTAGTTGGAACCGTGTTAGTGAATTTCATGAGTTCTAAGTTTTAGAGTGAATTATTTAAACTAGGAAACATTTATTCATGTTTAATATATTATTTTATTTCAATTTTATAGTAATTAGGACCATCAAGTATGTGTCTTCATATTTTAAGTTATTTTGTACAATTTCTAGTTAATAATCTCACTTATAACACTACTAGATTAACAACTAGTAATTCTTAGATAAATTAGTTGATACATAGTTTCAATTTCAAATTAATTAATAGTTTATTTCACTCCTCCATACATTAAAAAACTTCATCCTTTCCTTTCCCCACCACTCCAACACTACTGAAGTTCACTGTGAAAGAAAATGTCTCTTCACTACACAATGCATTACCACACCATATGAAGTAACACATAAGCTCATTTACCACTATCACCTTGACAAAAAATATCATATTATTATTTATTAACACTTTGGGAAAAAATGTGAGATGGGCCAACATTCATGGGTTTCAAGTGTGATTCCATGTCAATCAGACCACCATAGCACTTGAAGACAACATGTATAAATTAATGGGGATTTGAAACCTAATCCAACAAGCTACCTAAAATTAGTAGCACTTATGGTCCTAGGAGAAATTTTACCTTTATCCCATTCACAAAGTGAAGATAAATAAGCATTATTTTTAAGAATACAATTATTTTTGTTAGTGTTACTAATAATGAGAGTGGAAAAAGCTTAGAAATATTTATATCCATATATATTTGCATATGGCATATTGAATTAGTTGATTAAATTATATAATAGTCCTCTTTCAATGAAGAAGCATTTTCATTTTTTGGTCTTATTTATTTTAGATTAGTCTAATTAGGTTTTATATAGTTAACATAATTAAATTTTTGTCTATTTAATTTTAGACTTGTCTAAATTGACACATGGTGCATTCTTTGTGTTTTTAAAGAATCCATTGTATATCTGACCCCTATTTTCATCAATATAACACCTATTTCAATCTTTTATTAGATAATTTAAATATTTTGGTGGATGTTACAAATTTAATTTATAGATGTGACATGTCATTGAACTTTGGACTTATATTTTATCAGACTTCTTTGAGTTCATCATTGAAATACCCTATCATTTCTCCTCACCATCACCACCTAGCTCACTTTGAAATATTTGACCACTTGCATTTTTTTATGGCATTTCCCTTCCTGTCAAATTTTTCATTTTTTATTTTAACCATAGAATAGAAGATTTCCTCCCCATGTAACACATTGATATATTATATAAAGACACACACAACCTTATTTTCCACCATCATATCCACAAAAATATTAGATTGTTATTTCTTAACACAGTAAAAAAAAATGTGAGATGGTGTCAATGGTCATGGATTTCAAGTGTGAAACAACTATCGATTAAAACTATTTCACTTTACAAATCCCCACTTTACCAAAACATAAAATTACATCCCTTCCAACATAACTTGCATCTTTGGTGAAATTGATAATGACTACTCCTAGAAGTCATTTGGGTATTGGGTAAAACATACAAGAGTAAAAATACCAAAAAAATACTCTCTATTTTTTGGCTTTGACATCTACATCCCTATATTTAGAGAGCCTAAATAAGGGGAATAATATAAAATAGGTGGATGGGTTATTATAGTAACAAGGCTTATTAACTCTTCACACTAAAACATGATATGAATTGAGGCATTAATATATGAGAGGTGGCCTACTCTCTACTCTTAGAGATTTTTTATATCAATGGGAGATACCCTAAATCAATCTATAATACACAAGAGGATTCAAATAACACAAATATAAATGATAAAGCTGGCCACAATGATCATTCCACCCAATTTGTTATTAGTAGAAAAATGAACAAAAGTTACTCAAAATATAGACTAAGAATACAACAAATGTATGTGAACAAAGACATTTTATAAATTTCAAGTCAGTGTTCATAAATTTACATGTAAAGATGATGTTGAAATAACAACTATAAACTAGAGTTCATGATAACAACAAATATCTCTAAATATATACAAAAAAGGGGAAGGAATTATCAAAGAAATACTACTTTAAATAATAGTAGAAGATATACAAAACATAACTCTAAATTTTTTGCATTGTAAATTAAAGGAGGTCAAAGAGATAAAAGTGCTAAAAAGGGTCATAAAAGTGTCAAATCAAATTAGCCTCTCTAAACCTACCTTATACATTTGGAAAAAATAAATCAAATAAAAAACTACAATGGTATACACCAAATTCTAGTTTGTGTGAAGCATATACATTTTTACACAAACACTTAAATCGCAAGAAGCAAATATGACATACCTGGACTATTTCAATGCCAAATTGGTGCTAGACATGCTAAGAATTATTCACAAAATACACATAAGTGAATTCATAGATGGATGAACTCCACAATAAAAAATCAACTAAATAATTTTACAATCTAATTCTAGTAAACTTACACAAAAAAATAGAATTTAATGACCAATAACTAATCTCTTCAGAACTCACCTTTATCAAGGGCTTCTATGCAAATTCAAAATCTAAAAACCACTATGGATGAGTAATTACACACTACTAAATTATTGACAAAACATAAATTAAATACATAATTTGGAGCTCAACTTATGCTAGACTATAGCCAATAAGATCAATAGTAAGAAGACAATAGACAAAAAAATGATTGATTTCACAAAAGATAATAACCAACTAGATTATTAACTACCAAAAGACCAAGATAACATAAATCTTCATCAATTTATAAATTTTCCCTTATTTCTCAAGAGAAATATAGAATAATTATTATCAAGGGAAAATGAGTGAACATGTGTCTACATCATAATGCATTTTTTCCCCACCAATCATGGCTCAATTAGCATGTGGCAAGGAATATAATTTTTTCTCAAGAGTAAATAATTTTTTACCTTACCTAATATGGAGAAAGTAAAAAAATGTTGTAGAATAGGCTATTCATAATGTAAAATTTTGGTCCCAAAGAAACACAAATATAATCGTTGAGAACACCCCATGGCATGTACTTGTAACATGAAATATAGGGGAGGCATTCACAATTCTACATGGCATGATATTTCACTTTTTCTCATGGTAACCAATCAAAAAAGGAACATGAGATCACAAGGATTATTTAAATTTTCATAGTGAGGCATTTAATGACATATAAAGGCCTTTACAATTTGTTATTAGTTATTATCCCACCAATAATAAAGCCAAAAAATTTAAACATGAATAAGTTTTTGGATATTCATTAATTCCATTCAAACTTAAGATAAATGTGTAGCTCTAATTGAGACCTTTCCAACAAGGCCAATTTTACTTAAATTAGAGTTGTATAACTTTAGTTATGAATTATAAACCAATCCCCTATATTTTGAGCCTTAGGAGATCACTGTGACTAAATAAAAAATAGTTAATGTGGACATGCCCCTCAATTTGTGGTCATTGTGACTTTTAATCAAAGGTAGGATTTGAGTCCTATTGAGATGTGACCCTTTGATTTCATATTAAAGTTTATGGGTGATCCACATGGTAAAATTTCATTGGGCCATGTTTGAGACACATGGCATTATATGGTTGATCATGGATCCATCAACTCACAAACCTTGTGGACTCCATATAAGTATTTTTTATCCTCATAAAACCATGAAAATTTACATTCCACTTTATTATTGTTTGAATTCCACACCTTTTAATTTACACTATGACCTTTATCTCACCTTATTTGAGTAACCCATGTGGCATCACCTAATTCACCATGGGGTGCGACATGTGGCATCCTCTAGTTAGTCATGGAGCATAGACTCCACAGACCTCACTTATCTTTTCTCCTTCTATGTTGTCCATTATTTTTCCATATGGTAGATGTTGATTGTCCATGGAGTATGCACTTTTTAAGACTCTACTCAGTTTGATATACTTTTCTTAATATATGGTTGGTCAATTTGTCATCCACTATTTATCCATGTAATACAATAAAAATACATTCTACATGGAAAACCAAAATAAAAACTAAGTATTTAAAAGTTCAAAGAAGCAATAAATAAATAAATTCATGATATAGACTAAAAGTCAGCTTGTGAAAACCCCACATTCATGTATTCCAAAAAAATTAGACCAAACATAGTAAAAAAGGTCAATGACTTAGCAAGATGATTTAAAACTACACACTCAAAATAAAATAATGATGAAAACCATAAAAAAATAGTTTCATTGGTAAAATTCACAACATATAATTTATATAAAATGGTTTAGTGCCACACCTTTTTTTTGTTTCTATATATTATTATAAATACCCATATTTTGTACTAGCTTCATTTCATGATGTTGTTTTGCATAGCTTTGGATGAGACCTTTCAACATAGAGTTGGTTATTTAGTGGCATAGAATTGTAGGGATCTCTTTGACTATGCATCTCTTTTTTGTAATGTTTAACCTTATGTGTCTTCATGTTCACTACTTGATACATTAACCATCATGATTTATGGATCCTTGAGTGCCTATGGTATTGTCTATCTTTTGAGTCTCTAGACACTACCATTTAACTTAGGACACTATCATCTACACTAGTGTCCTTAATTTTATGATAGTGTCCTACCTTATCTTCTTCCCTACTTCTGTAATTTTCACTTTGTGACTATTTTTAACGATTTGAGTCTTTATTCTATGGTTGGATTTTTCATTCCACTAGGTCTTATTTCAAATTAAAAGGGTTCCCTATTTATACAAGGTTAGGGCATAGTATTTGATTATTAAGAAATCCTCTCAACTAGCATACATGTTTTTTCAATTCAATAGATATTTAATCACACCGTATACTAAATTTATTACTAAACTTTAAGTCTAAGGTATTACAAAAGGCCAATTTACAATTGTATTTTTTTTTATCAAGGGTTGAAATGGGAGAAAGATCATATAGTTTCATAATCAACATTATACACATACACCTAGGAGGGAGAACTACATGTGAGGCAGAGGCCCTCTTCAAAATATATGACTATGTAGTAAACACTTAGCAATATTAAGGTTTCTAAGGTTAGCTTGACTCACATGATAACCCCTTCTCATTGAGTCATAGATAAGCAATAGGTAATAGGCTAGGGTTTTACTACCATAGACTAATCATGCAAGATCTAATTGTTAAATACATGCAGAAATAAGAATCATAAGTACAAACACATATATAATAATAATTTGAGTTGGATACAATATAGGGATAAAACTATCAAAATTAGGACTAGTATACATGTTAGTGTCCCAAATCTAACACTAGTGTCTAACCCAAAAAAAAGGCAAAACCTAAAACAAATGGAACACATGGCTAAAGTGAAGGATTGATACAAAATAGGGAGACTATGATGATCTAGAGTAGTGTGGAAAATAAGATATTCTCTCTTATAACCCTTGGTTTTATAGTTTTATTGATTGCATTTATAGCACATGTTTAAATGTTATTACTAATAATGTATTTTATTTCTTAGTCTCAAATTCACAAGTTAAAAGGATTGTGTTAAAAAATATATACTAATATAATTGCATACCAATTTGTGTGCGTATATATGTATTAACATCTATAAGTTGGTTTTAAGGTTGAATTTTCTTGGCACCACCTATAACTATACAAACCCTTTTAAGCCCAGTTGCAAACTTCATGCAAAATTGATTGTAGGTAAGAGTGAAAGTACATTTTGAATGTATACAAGTATAGGTAAAGCATTTATATGTTTGTGCTAATAGAGAAACTGTTATGAACTTGACATAATTTATACATAAAAAACCAATCTTATATTTATTCTCTAGGTTTCCTATTGCATTGTCATGGAACCCATTAACAGGTAAAATAAGTATGAAGGTAATATATCTAAAACCCTTTACTATAGTTTTATAAGTTATTAAAACTTCAAAACGTATATAAATAACAATAATCCTCCATCATAGGTCATACATCATACAAATTTTATTAAAGAAAACCCTTGACAAAAATCAACATTTCTATACAGGTCATACACCCTAAAATTATTTTTTAAATAAGTAAAAAGACATTTAATATTTTGATTATAGATCAGGGATGGAATGAAATTCCTTCTCTAGGTCTATAATTGGGATATACTTCTATATTTTTCTATAAAACATCTACCCATATTTGAAAATTACCATGATAAAAGCTAAACCATAAATTCTATACACTTTCCAAATGAATCCAATATTACCAAAAAACTTAATTATTTTCTGTGCATAAAATTAAGAATAATCATTGGTCAAAGATGATCACATTTGGTTGCAAAAATGGGTGTCCCTATCTTATTTGGTAAAGTCCTCTCATTTTTCTTCTATATCATCCATCATGTTGTCACTTTCTCCCTAGATTCATTCTTATTCATTTATTTTTGTTCATGCACATCTTGATGACAACCAAAATCTCTTTTAGTTCTACCATTAAACCTCATACAACTAGTGTTCATTAATGCATCACTCAACTACTATTTTGTCGAACTCACAGTTTAGTTTTCACATTTAGGCATGGTGGCCACATAATCTTCCTCCATCCTAACAAGGTCAACCCTCAAAGTAACCATGATAACAAAAATAAGAACACTAATTTCATTCATGTTTACCTTTTTCCTTCATAGCAAGAATCTAATGAAACCCTAACTATTTTATCTACTTCTTTGAGTATAAAATCTTATCAAGTGATAAATATTTAAAGTATTAATTAAAATAATTTATCTTGGGGGATATTTTTCCCCTAAACACATATTAATGTATTAAAATTATAATAATTCTTCAAGTAATTTTACTTCTATTTGACTTTATTATTTGCCATCAAAATGGTAATGCCATCAAGAATCTTCAAAACCAAACAATAAGACAAGTAATCATTTTAGCTAACAAGTACTCATAAATTCAGACAACTTATGAATATATAACCAAATGAGATAATCAAATGTCCTAACCTAATGTAGGTCATATCTCTAAGTACAGTACAACCAAACAACCAACTAGATATATAAACATGATATGGTCAATCAACATAAATAATAAATAATAAACCAGATTCACACACTTATGTTTTTACCAAATAAAAAATAGTAAGAAACATCATAATATAATAAAAAATTAGCACATCTATGAAAGTTATGATTCATAATAAAATAAATGAAATCAATGTTTAGAGCATTTAATGCAAACATCATTTATTTCATTCCAAACAAATGATAGTGGTGTGTGTATGGATCCTTGAATCTATCTCTCTCAATCCCCATTATCGGTATCTACTCCCCCCTTTCTAATGATACTCTCCCTCTAAACTATCTATGATGGTGAAAATATTGTGTATTCACCTCATAAAATAAAGTGGTAGTTAACATGCATCATGATAATAATTATCATATAAACATAACAAACTTTTGAATGCAATTAATATGTAAAAAAAGCATGTTCATAAACATAACAAAACATATATAACAATTATCTATCTAGATATTTATCATTATAGACATGTAAAATTGGCCACCAATGGATTCATACCCAAATTTAGACAAAATCTTACCAATCATTGTACATCTAGACCAAGAATTTCTAAAGGTCACAATATTGACTTCCTAATCATGCAATTAAATCAATATTGGCTTATAAATCAATATAATGGACAAATGCATATAATGAATTAAATCAAAAGCAAACAATTTTTCAAATTCCTAACAAATATTAATTAACTTGGAAATCATAATAAAGTTCTAATTGAATTCATCCATGATCCAATAAATCAATTATCAAAAAGGAAAATTCAAATATCAATGAATATCTTAAAAGTGAATCATTACCTTTGTGAGTTGTCATTTTGGAAAATATCTATAAATATCCCACCCATGCCTATTTATTGATAAATCATGACCATTTGACATATTTAAAATCAACCAAGGTTAACTAAGCCAAAAAAGTTTAGGATCTAACCCCTTCCATGTTGATTTCAAAGCCTATAAAAGCAAGCCTAGACCTCTTCATTCAACAAGCTATGTTGGTACAAAGTTACCATGCAAAAATGATCTTAGAGATTGAAGAAAATAAAAAAGTTATAATGTTAAAATCTCAAACTAAGCCATTTTGAGATAAATCAAGACACAACAAGCCAAACTAAGCATTGAATAAGGTGCCAAGAGGAGATGGAGATAGCCAAGCCCCATTGATGAAGACCTTTTGAGCACAAATCTGAACAAGCCAATGAAGAAATCATTTTGAAGCAATCAAATATTTGGTAAAAATTTTGTATTTGTGTTTAAGTTTTCATTTATTTTCATTTTTTAGTTATGTTTTTAATTGGTTTGTTCACCATGCTCCCCTCCATGATCTAGGCCTAGAGATGTTAGCTTGTTTAGCGAGTTGATTTCTTTGTTTTTGAAACTAACTCTATACTAACTTCCTCTCTTGAGTCAAATTATTGGAGCATATATGGAATCACTAGTGGGACCCAATGCATCCCTGTAATATCCCCTTCTAAACAGGGAATATAGCAACACAAAAAATCTGAACCAAGATATAATCGTTGTTGAATAAACTCAGAAAGATCACAATAATATAGTCTCTTAATAACAAATTACAGATTGTATCACTTGTCTTTCTGAATTATTACAATTGCAGTCATCTAATATGCATATAAATATGAAATACAGTCTTGATAACCCTGGCTTTGCAAATCTGGAAGCGCAAATTGAGTTCTGGGAAGTCTCGGCCCTTCGGTGTCGACACACAGTCGCCGTCGTCGGTCGATATCTCACCGACGTCGGTCTCTGCCGGCCGGATTTATGCCGACGTCGGTCTTCAGTCGACCGATGTCGGTCACTGAAACCCTCTGTCTGCCGAAGTCGGTTCCTGCACTGATCTGTACGACCCCGTACGGATTCTGTACGGCCGCAAATTAATCACAACTTCCCTGTTTTCAACCCCTGATCTGAAGATATATGTCTCTAGCACAGTAGATCTCTAGCTGTATAATTTATTGAATCAAAACATAAAGCAATAAATACCTAGAATATCTGTGATAACTTCTGTGTGAAGTTATCTCTCAAACCTAAAATTCTGTAATAACTTCTGGATGAAGCTATCTCTCACTTTGGCTATAGATCAGCTGATATTCCACAGCCTCTTAATTGCACACACTGAAGAGGGAACGTTCTCCAATGCAAATGGAATCCTTGAACCCTAGGCTCAGTCTTCACAGAAGAAATTCTCCAAAATCAATATCAATAATCAATAACATAATCAACAATGGCCTCCATGAGAAACCCTTATACCCTCAAAAGATGTGCTTGCCCTAATTAGGGTTTTCTTAAATTAGAATTAGGGTTTCTAATTAAAATTAGGCTAAATAATTAATATTTGATTAAATCAATCAAATATTAATATCTCCCTCAATACATGTCAGATCGACGAACCGATCGAAGCTAGTGAATCAGGGAGTGATTCCGCACATAACCATACCACAATAAAGGCGCTCCGCTGCATATTAAATATCCCTAAAAAGTAGGAGCTCAGGCCAAATGTGTCTGAAATACCCTAAATGAAAATCAAATGTAGAAATCTTGTGAATCAAAGTCGAGCCAAGCTCCATTATGACCCTCTATCCATCCTATTAGCCTACGAAGGTCGCATAATAGGCTAACCATGAACTCAGAACATGTCACCTAAAAAGGGGGACATGACAATCCGCCCCTCCTGGAATATAGTGTAATTTGATACCACTGTAATATCCCCTTCTAAACAGGGAATATAGCAACACAAAAAATCTGAACCAAGATATAATCGTTGTTGAATAAACTCAGAAAGATCACAATAATATAGTCTCTTAATAACAAATTACAGATTGTATCACTTGTCTTTCTGAATTATTACAATTGCAGTCATCTAATATGCATATAAATATGAAATACAGTCTTGATAACCCTGGCTTTGCAAATCTGGAAGCACAAATTGAGTTCTGGGAAGTCTCGGCCCTTCGGTGTCGACACACAGTCGCCGTCGTCGGTCGATATCTCACCGACGTCGGTCTCTGCCGGCCGGATTTATGCCGACGTCGGTCTTCAGTCGACCGATGTCGGTCACTGAAACCCTCTGTCTGCCGAAGTCAGTTCCTGCATTGATCTGTACGACCCCGTACGGATTCTGTACGGCCGCAAATTAATCACAACTTCCCTGTTTTCAACCCCTGATCTGAAGATATATGTCTCTAGCACAGTAGATCTCTAGCTATATAATTTATTGAATCAAAACATAAAGCAATAAATACCTGGAATATCTGTGATAACTTCTGTGTGAAGTTATCTCTCAAACCTGAAATTCTGTAATAACTTCTGGATGAAGCTATCTCTCACTTTGGCAATAGATCAGCTGATATTCCATAGCCTCTTAATTGCACACACTGAAGAGGGAACGTTCTCCAATGCAAATGGAATCCTTGAACCCTAGGCTCAGTCTTCACAGAAGAAATTCTCCAAAATCAATATCAATAATCAATAGCATAATCAACAATGGCCTCCATGAGAAACCCTTATACCCTCAAAAGATGTGCTTGCCCTAATTAGGGTTTTCTTAAATTAGAATTAGGGTTTCTAATTAAAATTAAGCTAAATAATTAATATTTGATTAAATCAATCAAATATTAATATCTCCCTCAATACATGTCAGATCGACGAACCGATCGAAGCTAGTGAATCAGGGAGTGATTCCGCACATAACCATACCACAATAAAGGTGCTCCGCTGCATATTAAATATCCCTAAAAAGTAGGAGCTCAGGCCAAATGTGTCTGAAATACCCTAAATGAAAATCAAATGTAGAAATCTTGTGAATCAAAGTCGAGCCAAGCTCCATTATGACCCTCTATCCATCCTATTAGCCTACGAAGGTCGCATAATAGGCTAACCATGAACTCAGAACATGTCACCTAAAAAGGGGGACATGACAATCCGCCCCTCCTGGAATATAGTGTAATTTGATACCACTGTAATATCCCCTTCTAAACAGGGAATATAGCAACACAAAAAATCTGAACCAAGATATAATCGTTGTTGAATAAACTCAGAAAGATCACAATAATATAGTCTCTTAATAACAAATTACAGATTGTATCACTTGTCTTTCTGAATTATTACAATTGCAGTCATCTAATATGCATATAAATATGAAATACAGTCTTGATAACCCTGGCTTTGCAAATCTGGAAGCACAAATTGAGTTCTGGGAAGTCTCGGCCCTTCGGTGTCGACACACAGTCGCCGTCGTCGGTCGATATCTCACCGACGTCGGTCTCTGCCGGCCGGATTTATGCCGACGTCGGTCTTCAGTCGACCGATGTCGGTCACTGAAACCCTCTGTCTGCCGAAGTCAGTTCCTGCATTGATCTGTACGACCCCGTACGGATTCTGTACGGCCGCAAATTAATCACAACTTCCCTGTTTTCAACCCCTGATCTGAAGATATATGTCTCTAGCACAGTAGATCTCTAGCTGTATAATTTATTGAATCAAAACATAAAGCAATAAATACCTGGAATATCTGTGATAACTTCTGTGTGAAGTTATCTCTCAAACCTGAAATTCTGTAATAACTTCTGGATGAAGCTATCTCTCACTTTGGCAATAGATCAGCTGATATTCCATAGCCTCTTAATTGCACACACTGAAGAGGGAACGTTCTCCAATGCAAATGGAATCCTTGAACCCTAGGCTCAGTCTTCACAGAAGAAATTCTCCAAAATCAATATCAATAATCAATAGCATAATCAACAATGGCCTCCATGAGAAACCCTTATACCCTCAAAAGATGTGCTTGCCCTAATTAGGGTTTTCTTAAATTAGAATTAGGGTTTCTAATTAAAATTAGGCTAAATAATTAATATTTGATTAAATCAATCAAATATTAATATCTCCCTCAATACATGTCAGATCGACGAACCGATCGAAGCTAGTGAATCAGGGAGTGATTCCGCACATAACCATACCACAATAAAGGTGCTCCGCTGCATATTAAATATCCCTAAAAAGTAGGAGCTCAGGCCAAATGTGTCTGAAATACCCTAAATGAAAATCAAATGTAGAAATCTTGTGAATCAAAGTCGAGCCAAGCTCCATTATGACCCTCTATCCATCCTATTAGCCTACGAAGGTCGCATAATAGGCTAACCATGAACTCAGAACATGTCACCTAAAAAGGGGGACATGACAATCCCAAATATCAAGGATATAATTAAGAAGCTTTTAAATCTTCATTTGGATGCTTAAAGCTCTCTAAAATTGATTTTCTAGCCTTGTTTTGGCTAGATTTCATTTTTATTTAATTCTTAGGTTTACACAATGATATTGATGGTTAGGTGAAACAAATGATGGTTAGGCCCTAACAATTTATTATTATGACCAATTACCAATGATTCTATGCAACTATCGATGATCAATTTGCAAGGTAAAAATGTCTTTAAAAATTGCATTTTGATTCTTTCTATCATACTTGTTCTTGACTTCTAGGTTTCAAAGCATTTAAATCCATTCACTAGACTTAACCTTGAAAGTTTTTATTATATTTAATTTAATAATTACCTAAATTGATGTGTTTTCATTTTGTGGTTTTGCCTTTGGGTTCAAAATTCTTCATTGATGGTCTTTATCAACCACTAATGGATATCTATTCACTGATCAATGACAGTTGCCTTGAAACTATTGAAAATTATCTATGACCATTGATGGTCACTATAGAAAATTAAATCCAAAACCCAAGAGCTCTTTTTTATACTTCATTTGCTAAAAATTGAAATTACTTCAAAGCAGGGGGTTACTTTCTTGTTTTTATAGGGATGAAGGATTTATTTGAACATAATTTATTTATTATTGAATAATCACACATTTTATTTTGGGGTTTAAAAGGAATTAGTCAAATTTAAATCATTTAAATTTAGGTCTAAAATGAACATGTTTAATCTCACACATTTGAATGTTGGTGCTTAAAATGAACCTAGGACTTAGCTAAGTCCTAGAAAGGTTTTGTTTTAGTGCTTAAAACAATCTTTAGATATTTAACATTTTTAAATTGGAGTTTTAATCATGAACATAGGATAAATATTGAACACTTAATATTTGGGATTAAAACAAACTTAGAGTTTTTTACTTCATTTGGTTTTCAACAATCCTTTCTATTTTCACACTTAAACCAAGGTACCTAGTAACAAACCATGATCACATTCAAATTTGGTGCTTAAAATCAACCTCACTCATATTTGTTTATAATTTGTGTGTTTTTCATTTTTTTCACAAAAAGGATAGTGAGTGTATGCTCTCCCCCCATCCACTATAGGGAACTCAAAATATCAAAAGTACATTTCCATTAGATTTTAGTGCCTAGTCCAAGGTATAGAAAGAACACTGCATAAGATCTCCACAAATTCACATAGTATTAGGTGATCTAAAATAAACCCTAAATTATTTATAATTATCTTTTATTTCATGCATTTTAGCTTGTGAGGGGGAATTCATTACCTCCCATGGTTTCTATAGGGAATTTTTGACAAAGGGCTTCATCTCTTAGCATCGTCTTCAACCCCTCTCAATAAGTGGGGTATACAAATTGGGATCACCCCAATGAGATGAAGATTTGAGTGGTTAAACCATCTCCATTATAGGTATGTTAAGCCCAAGATGTATGATCAATATGGACATTACACTACATTAATTAAGTGATGGATGTAGTGGTTATGAAAATGACTAGACCTTTTCATAATAATCCAACCAATGTAGACTCAATTGATATGTTGATTCTCTTGTGTGCATATGTGAAAGTGTCTACACATGGGATCAATCTAGATGATTGAGAATAAATTAGTTAAACCCACTTCGCCACACCTTGATAGGATCTAGGATGATTATACTTAGTTGCATTTTTATCATTTCTTTTTTTATTACTTGGTGTTTTGAGACTAAAACTTGTTTGTTTTTTTAAACCATGTAAAATCAAATTTGTTTATATGCTACTTCTTTATTCAAGGATGTGTTATGCTAGCTATTTTTTCACCACACATTTATCTTAGACTTTTGATAAACATGTTTTTGTGTGTCACTTGATTGAAGTGGGTACCATTATGCTATCAAAATCATTTATCAAGTTTGTGCCTTTGAGTTTTTGAAACAAAACATTGATCTCATCATCAGAGTACCCTAATGGTTTTACACTAAGATTATTTTAGGACTTGTTGTCCTTGTAATAAAAAAATATTATTTCAAACCATGTCATGTATACCATTTGAATCTTATTCTATGTCATTATGTCATCCAATCTTTTCTAGTTTGTTTGGTCATCAGAATCATAAGTCTTCAAACCTTGAGTTTTTAATTAACTTTTACAAGTTTAAATCCAAACATTGATTGATTTATATTTAGGTCCTAATTTATAGGGTCTGATACATAGATATTTCTCTTTTGGGTTGCATAACTTAGGTTAATTGATTACCAAAATTTGAAAACTATTATTTGTTTGTTCATAGAGCCTATCCTCACCATTGTTTTTGCCTTTATTTTAGAGAGCACAACCTTTCTCTAGGTCCCTTTTGCCTTGTACTTTATACCAACTAATCATGTTTATGTTTTATTCCATGTGTCAAGTTTATATCAAAGTGTTTCAAGTTTTTTAGATTAAAATCTCAACATCATATTTGTTTAAAGACTAGCTTTTGACACCATGTACCCAAAAGTCCTAGCATAGCCTGTTTGAGTCTAGATTTTGACTCCATGTTTGGAAAAAAGACCTAGCAACATTTCCCTTTCCTATCTTATACATATTTGATACACTTTGGACATAAATTTTGACATGCCAGTTTTTATTCAGATGCTTGACCTTTTGTGTGTATGACATTTGACATTAGACATTTGATGTTAGATTATTTTATGACAAGTTTTAGCCCATACCATTTTGGAGATACAACTCCACCCCTTTTTGGCCACATTAGACCAAGTTTGAATAATTTATCCTTTTAACATTATTTTTTAGAGTTCATATAACTCTAAGACCTCTTTTGTTTTAGATATTTCTTCATTAATGTAGATATGTCTATCTACACTTATGGTGGAGTCATGTAGAATGCAAGTTATGATATAATGGTGGTAAAAATTGATTACAATCATGACCTATTTGGGGAAAAAAATCAAACACTTGAATCTGATCCAAATCAAGTTACCAACTAGGATGATATGGTTTATGATTATGACTTGGATGATTTGTCTTATACAAGTTATTAGGCTCCATGATGCCCTCAAATTATCATTTAAGGACCTAATATTTTATCTTGTACAAGCAATCAAGCTCCACAACACCCTATCACTACCATTTCAAGACTTCATCCTATGGTGTATGTGATAAATCATTCTCCCCAATGCCTTACCATTATCCAACCAATCTAATCAAAGCCTCAACAATCTAATCAGTACCCCATCCAATCTAATCAAAGCCTCAACCAATCTAATCATAACCCAAACCAATCCAATCCAATGACAACCCTATCTAATCCAATCAAAATCCTAACTAATCCAATCCAAACCTCAACTAATATAATTACAACCTCAATCGATCCAATAAGATCCTCTTAAACTAAGTCAATCTTGTAAAGACCAAGCTGTATTCAAAATTGTCATTTTATAATTAATTGTAAACCATGACTAAGAAAACCAACCAATCCAAATTGTTTTTATTGAACCAACCATTTTTGATACGTCAACATGTGATGAATTACCTTCCAATCCTATTCATGTTGTCTAAGAGTCTCACTCTAATGGGCTAATATTTATTAAGTCACTTCTTAATGATTATAACAACCTTTGGGAAAATCATTACCTTGATCATCATCCTATTTTTTAAGAGCATCCCCTTGACAATCCAATAGCTGAGGAGTTATCTCTTGACCTATTTCCCATCATTATAGAATTTCACAGTGATGATCCAGTCTTCATGGAGTCCATCATACCATCATAGACCATTAGTTATCTAATACCAAACATTCAAAAACAAATCATTATAGCAACATACACATCAGATGAATAATCAAAATTAAAGTTAGGTTCTATCATTGAACTGACATCAAATTTAGTATCAAAAGTAGAATCATAAGTTTTGACATTGAATTTAGAGTCTCATGAGTCAGAATCAGATTTAAAAATAGAATACATTTGTGGCTATTATAATTTTGGTTATGTATGCCTTTTAGATAAATTTTAATATATTTATGATCCTTCTAAGGTTTTTAAGGATGAGTGATTTAGTTTCAAAATAATTTATCCTAGTATCTTCTATGAGGATTATCTAGCCTACCCCATTCCATTATCATTACACATATCATTACCCCCAACCAACATAGCCATACCATTGACATTCCATCTCCCATAAGTGTCAATTGGGATAGACAAAATCACACCTTGTTTATCTACATCCATGGTGACATATCAAATGAATAATAATAAGGATACCAAGACCACATTCATAGAGAAGAACACTCCCCTAGTGAAAATGTTTTGGAGGTGTTAGGGGAAAATCCAGGAAAAAACTTAGCATCATCTAATGAAATTTTTTTAGAGGTGCTAAAAGAAGTCAAATTCAAAAGTCAACATTCCTTAGTGAAACCTTCTTAAGGGTGTTATGGGATAATCAAGACACCTTCATTGGTAGAAACCTCATCAAGGCACCAATAACTAAGTTCAAAATTTCTTCACTACTTGATGGAGACAAAATCAAAATAACTTCCAATCTATAGCTTAATTAGATGGTAGCTACTCTCAGACCCAAACCAGTAAATAATTTGGTGGTCTTATCAAGAGAATATTTAAAATTATTCATCCCCACCACATCTAAAGTTATTTCAAATTTGGAATCAAAAACATTGTGTGTGTTTAAAAATATTGATCTTCATTTTTTCCCCAACCATTATACATTTCATTATCAACCACCATTCCATTTTCCAATCAAACTATCATCCAAAATTTATCCCTATTTACCATCCATGACCATATTTTCATTTATAGAAGATACAAGGATACCTTGTCTTGATGCTTGAAGGAATCAAAATCAATGTCTGATGAAGATCATGACAACATCATTTGCATCCAAATCTATAGCTAGTTATTGATAGAGTAACTATTCAAATGAGGTGTGGGCTAGCAATTAACATGATTGATTATTTTGTTTATATGATTTTATAATTAGGACATACATCTACACTTTAGTAGGAACAATATAATTATTTACCATACCCAAAATAAATATATAAAAAAACAACAACCATCATTAACCAAAAACATGTATCCTTTTTCCATTATTGCATATTCCTTTGTTATTGTTACACATCCTAGCTAATTGCCTTATAACTCAGGGGCAACCCTTTTACAATTTTACTCAATCTATTAAACCATCATTATCCTAATAAAGGCCAAACCATATGATGTTCTATCATATCATTCCTATCTAGACCAAAACCAATTTTTAGTCATCTTATCCAAATCCTATTTTGATCTTGGTTCCTTTGGTTCTTTCCCCACCTTTTTTTAGGGGATTATGAACAAGTTTCAACAATCAATCAAATATCTATTTCAATGACAATCTACGAAAGTAGTATGACATTTGATTTGGCAATGTATCTTTCATTTTCCATCCTATCACAAGTTTTTTTATGTGAGCCTAATTATATCACCTATTGGGGAAAATTAGTGTTCACTAGTCTTGCTACTAATTATAACCACCTATGGGAAAATTAGTATCATTGATCTAATCCATTGTATCCTAATTATAATTGCCTATGGGCAAACTAAGAGTAACACTTTTTTATTATGTATAGCTGCATCACCTTGCCATTATTATTTTCATTTGTCTTGTCATTTAAGCCAAATTTTGTGAGCTTGTTGGGACCTAGTCAAGTTTCTCCCTGCCTTTTGTGTGGATGGAATTACTATGACTTGAGGTCATTTCGAGACTATGTAGGCCATGCTCAATTCATGTTGAGGTCATCTCAATACCCCTTCCTATGTACTCTCACCATTTTATGAGTAACCTAAACCAACTCTCTCACTATTTTGTGAGTAGGTATCTTGTCATTCTCTAACAAGTTAAGATACCTCAAAATTCCAAAAACATTTAGATATTTCAAAATCCAAAAACATTTGTCATTTATAAGCCTAGTTAGTTATCCTTGATCCACTCTAATGGGGCAAAAAATTTGTTAAGATGCTTTCTTTTGTTATTATTTTTAGGCTTTTTATTTGTTTCTTTGTTTGTTTGTTTGCTTTTGGTATTGTTGACTTGATTCAGTTTATGTGCATTCATTGGGTGATTCTTTGTGCATTTATTCTTGAATCCATCCATATTCAGGTCAACATTGTCATTGTGGTTTTTATCATTAGTACATTATTTTCAATTATTTATTAGATCGAGAGTTATAACTTATGCATATTTTGACTAAATACTCATGGTGTTATATCATGATTCCTACCATCACATGCTACAACAAAAATTAGTTACAATAGGTTCTACAAGCAATGGGGCATTATAAGTTTTTCCTTGGAACCTTGGAAAATCCTTCCACCCACTCTAATTAAATCACACCATTGACCATTCTAGTTATATCAATGCTAATCAAGATGAGTATCTCCTTATTGATAGGTATAACCAAATCATTTCCATTGATCAATTCGTATTCTTCTATTCATCTCTTTCATCATTTTGTGCATCCACGTGTGCTTGGTTTTTTGTGGCTTCTTCAATCATTAGACCAATGCATCTATGTTTTCACCCACTCATATTTAATCTATGAAACAATTTATATCCATGAGTTATGCTTGCTAATCTACCCTACTGGGGCAAAATCAATCACACATATTTTCAACCAATCAAAATCATCTTTATCCAATCTAGGTCATCTTAATGCTTATAACTACTTTTGGGTAAAACATTATTTTGGATTTTATTACTAATTATAACCACCTTTTGGAAAATTAGTGCTTTTTTTTTTTTTTAACAAATCAATGCATGTAAGCATTTTTTTGTTTGTATTAATCTCACCCATGGGTTAATTCCACATTTCTTTGTGATTATTTTCAAAGGACCATCCATCCAAAAATATGATGGCCACTCCCTTGAGGGGGCACCATTATAGGCTTCCTAAAATTTTATTTGGAACTTTTTCTTCAATCATCATTTTCTTTTTAGCATATAGGCATTTTCTCATTATTTGAGAAGACATTGTTGTGCCTAGAGTTTGCAACATCTTCCCAAACCAGGGCAAACTATAAACATCTAAAATTGGCCACCAATGGATTCATACCTGACTTTAGACTAACTCTTTCTAACCATTTCACATCTAGACTAAAAATGTCTAAATTTCTCAATATTGGATTCATAATAATGCAATTGAATCAATATTGGTTTATAAATCAGTTAAATGGACAAATGCATACAATGAATTACATCAAAACCAAACAAATGTTCAAATTACTAACAAACATTAAATAACTTGCAAATCCTAATAAATTTATAATTGAATTCATCCATGAGATAATAAATCAATTATCAAAAAGGAAAATTCAAATATCAATGAATATGCCAAAAGTGAATCATTACCTTTGTGAGTTATCAATTTGTAAAATATCTAGAAATATAATACCCGTGCTTATTTATTTCTAAATCATGACCATTTGACACCTTTAAGCTCAACCAAGGTTAAATAATCCAAACAAGGTTAGGATTTAACCCATTCCATGTTGATTTCAAATCTTATAAAAGTGAACCTAGGCCTCTTCATTCAACAAGCTATGTTGGTGCAAAGTTACCATGCATAAATGATCTTAGAGCTTAAAGAACATAGAAAAGTTATAATTGTAAAATCTTAGACCAAGCCATTTTGATCCAAATCAAGCCACATCAATACAAACCAAGCATTGAGCAAGGTTCTAAGAAGATATGGAGATAACCAAGCCCCATTGATGAAGACCTTTTGAGCACAAATCTGAGCAAGCCAATAAAGAAATCATTTTGGAGAAATCAAGGATTTGGTATGAAATTTGTATTTGTGTTTAAGTTGTCATTTATTTCCATTTTTTAGTTGTGTTTTCAATTGGTTTGTTCACCATGCTCCCCTCCATGATCTAGGCCTAAATATAGATTGTTTAATGAGTTAATTTCATTGTTTTTGGAATTAGCTCTATACTAACTTCCTCTCTTGTGTCAAATTTATGGATCACAATCATAAAAAAAAATTGATATAATAAATATCATGCAAGTAATCATATAGAAATATAAAACAAAAATAAATAATAGATCTACAAATTATTAATCATATAATCCACTAATCAATTCTTGAAATATCCATGTCAAAAATTGGATGTGACAACATAGGATATGTTTTCAATCCATTGCTCCCCAAAGACCAAATAACTATTACTACATCCTTCATGGGAACAATTAATGCTTCAACTCAATTATCAATTTCAATGCCTACATCAACACAAGTAGTATTTACATCCCCTTTAGTGAATTATAAAATATGAAATCTTAATCCCAATGGGTCCAATGTGTAAGGTCCTCTCCAAGTTATTAAAATTTGGAACATAAGATTACCAATATTGAGTAAAATGTTTTAAAATAAATGATTTTTGTTGATTCACATGTATTGAATAATCCTCTTTCACCTAAGATGTATTTTCACCCTTTGTCAACTAAATTTTTGGTGCTTGAATTCACACTTTATGATGGCAAGGGTGATCCTGAGTAGCATCTTTGATCTTTCTATGTATCATTCCTTGATTATGATTATAATGACAAATTTTAGACAAAAATATTTCTAAGAAGCCTAAAAATTTATGCTTTGAGATGGTTATATTATCTCCCAATATAATAGATGAAATCATTCAAAACCCTAGCGTATTAGTTTCTTAAACATTTATCAATCAACATCACTCAAAAATATGTCATATGCACAAAATACCAACATCAAACAAGGAACCAGTGACCCTATCAATGAATATTTCTTGAGGTATGAGACAATGTTGGCCAAAATGAAAAATCCAATGGTAGATAAAGATTTTCAAGATATCTTTAATCAAAGTTTTCATGCTTCCATACATAAGTCTATTGTTTTCAATAAATTCAAATATTTTGATGACTTATTCCATATTGTTAGAGATAGATAAAATAAACTAATTGCATTGAACAAGATTAATTATGTATAAAACACACTAAATACATATACTACCAAGTTTCATATCAAACCAAGTTATAAGGTTAAACCTACAAAGGATACAAAGGAAGAAACACCAATAATAAATATGGTGTCATAATAACCTAATTAGTTCATGTTATCCAATGCACCTATGAGATAGTTTACATGATTAATTTAGTATCCAACTTTGCTCATTAATATTATTGTGGAGTGTTATGTCATATCTCTCCTTCCTCCCATAGATGTTGATATCATTTGAACACTTACAAAAAGATATGATGTAAATTATTATTATGACTAACACCATTATTTTGGGAATTATACAAACATATTTTATGAATTGAAACACAAGATACAAGACCTCATTGATATTGAACAACTCACCTTTAAGGATTCTCCAAAGGATTCAAGGTCATAACCTAATTATCATCAAAACCAAAATATATTCAACAATCCCTTATTAGAGCATTCTAAGAAAACACCAAAAGTGAAAATGGCATATAATACACATCATCCTCCACCACATTCTAGGAACCCATTAAATGGGATTGTTGGAACACTTATATGTGAGATACTTCATATGGTTTCATTGACCTTTTATTACATTTGATGAAAATGACTCAAATCTTCATTCATTATTTATTAGAGCACATATTGATCATCATAATATACATAATGCTATGGTTAATAATGGTTCTAGTGAAAATGTATGTACCATGACATTACTCACACATTTTGGATACACACATGATGATTTATTCCCTTTGACCAAGACAGTCAAATCATTCAAAGGGGAAAACACAATAAGTTTTTGGTGAGATATATTTTCCTATACAATGTGGTCTAGCACATGTGAACACAATGTTTTCCATTATAACACATACAAGAGTCTTTGATATGTTATTTGGATGACCTTGGATTAATAATCTCTATTTAGTACCTTCCACAATGCATGGATGTATCAACTACATTCATGCTAATAAGGTAATCATAGTTTCAGGTATTCAGCATGAACATCCATTAAAAAAGATAAATTTATTCTATGGGAAATAATTATTCAACCTATTAAGGCTAATCATAAGTGAAAGGGTAAACAAAATTGAATCCTCTTTCCTTGATGACTGATACTTAAGAGGTGGTTGCATCAGAGATACACAATAGATTCCATGGAGACCTCATTTATACCTTCACAGCCTAGCTAGTTGTTAAGAGTAGATCATAATGTTTTATAAAGGGTAAAAAGACCCAAAATTTCACCAAAGAAGTCATAGATCACTAAAAAATTGGTTCCATGAACCACTGTAGCTTCTACTAATGCTTTATGACTGCATAGTTCTATGAGGAAGAGTCAGATTATCATAGATTCTATAGTTATATATTTGGCACATATCCTTGATCCTTGGTAGCATGACTAGGTTTTTGTACCATTATCTAAGTATAGAGAACCCTATGAGCATCCCTTATATGGGACTATCAGCTATCTCTCTCTTTCTTAAAAATAAAAAATGGAATAAAATCAAATAATCAATAAAATATAAAAACATTCAAATAATAAAAATATATATATAAATATTTAACATTCACATGTCTATAAGCTCTTGTATTATGTTATTCACTTTATGATACTAGATAACATATCATTTACTTTCTATACACACATGTTTCATGGTCACTTGAGTGTGATACAAGCATACATTTGATACTTGATACATGAACACATAGATGTTGGACCTTTCCTCTTCCTGTATGACACACTATGTTGGGGGCATCTACTACTTTTGATCAAAATTAATATAGGTTCTATTGGTTTATGATCACTTTACATTATCATATTGATCTTATATACTAAAACTTACACATGCCTATATTCATGTTTACATCTTACATAGTGTGCCAAATATGCTATGTTACAAAACATTTTGTTACCACATAAATGTAGGGACTAGTATGGTGTGTTTATGTTAATTGATTATATTTCACTTATTTCATTTTTTCACAAAGATTACTTTAGTGTACTTCTTATTTGCTTCCTTATTTTGATTTTGTAACATTTGAACATGTTCCTTAATTATTGGCCATATTGGATTGAGTGTTTATTGTTTATTTAATGTGAAGACATTTTCACAATCCTCTCCTTTGAATTTGTCGTGCTTAAACATGCCCCTTTTTTATGATCTCGTTAGACCCTTAATTTTGCATAGCATTGAGTGTTCTCATGTGTGTGCTTGATTATTTATTGATTTTTTTACTTCTATACGTTACCATTATCCACATCACACACCTTAAGACTTGTTATCCATGCATAATACAGGATTCATTGATACATTTACTTATACATGATAGGACTATATGCTTATTTACTACATTATTGATACAAATATGACAATTTTATCTTATCCTTTTGAGATAAGGTGACTACCAAGTACTTTCCCCTCATTCCAAGTGGGGGGAACATATTAGTGGGGGCATTTCAAAGAGACATGACTCCACACACATACAATTGGTAGAATTAGATATAGTTTATATGATTCAATTATACATTTGTGGCAAAATATTATGTATTTTGAACTGATTTTCATATATTTAGAACAAATGTTTTCAGATTTATGATAGATATTATTCATAGTTATAGATCATAGGTTAAATTTTGATAGATACTTTAATTTGAGACATATTTGAGGTGCATATGCCATGTAAGTGTACCAACTCACATATACATATTCAAATTATACACATAATTATACACCAACCTTAATCATATGCACTAATAGAGATTTTATTTATTATAAAAATTATCTCCCTTGAATAGTTTGATCAAGATTTATCACCCTTGATGGTATTGACACTACTTTTTAGTAGGTTGATATGGTTACACCATTTGACTTGGGCGAGATTAGCAAGATTTGTTAGATTATGTTTAAAATTTAGTTTTACAATTGAGATTTAGTGATCTCAATGGAATTGGAACAACTCATCCTTGTACCAAATTGGGGGCATGATCACCCTTTAATTCCCTATTCACATCTCCAAGATTCATTAGTGAACCTCTATATCCAATGCTTCAACAAGGAAGCATCATTACAAAAACAAATTAAAAAGGGGAAACATTTTTTCATCAACATAAATATGTACTCTTTCCTTTATCTGTCTTTTATTTCAGTCATTCATTTTTAGATTATATGCACTAAGTAAACCTATAACATGTTCTTGGATGTAAATAATTTGAAACAACAAATTAAAGCATTTGGTGAATCCACATCTAGCCAATAAAATGTTGGATCATAATTATGAGAGAAGGATAATAAGGATTCAACATCAATAAGGTGATTTATTTGATGATGCTTGTGATGAAAATATTATGTTTGCATTATCATTATGACTAGTAAACCTAGAAGTTATGCAAAAGTTAGTTAAAATAAAGAAGGGGTTGATGCTATGAAATTAGAGATGGATTCAATTGAGAATAATGATACATGGGATTTAGTTCAGCCTCCTTGAATAAATATATCATTGGTACAAATTGGTTCTACAAGACCAAATTTAAATGTGATGGAACAATTGACAATCTATAAGCTAGACTAGTTATAACATGGTTTGCACAAGCATATAGGGTTGACTATGAGGAAACCTATGCACATGTGGTACATAAAGATAATATAATACTAATACTTTCTATATTTTCTCATGAATTATGAAAAATCCATCAAATGGATGTAAAAAGTGATTTCATAAATGGAGTTGTTGAATAAGAAGTATATGTGGGGTAGCCACAAGGTTTTGAGGTGAAGGATAAATTTGCTGGGTTATATAGGTTGAAGAAGGCTATTTATGACATAAATAATTATTTGAGAGGTTGGTACTCAATAATTTATATCTAGTTATTGGATCAAGGATTTTTAAGTAGTCAAAATGAACCAACTCTTTACATACAAGCATCTAGTTCTAATGTTTTATATGTTTTTCTCTTTGTAGATGACTTGATCTTTACCGGCATCTTTATAAAGATGTTGAATAGATTCAAGGAAGTATAGATTTTAAATCTATATTCATAATTTAAAATAGTCATGTACACTTGGAAAATATTAAGGCCCAACTCTTTAGTTTAGGACCTTCCCCATCGCCAAAAGGCTCATGTTCACCATCTCACTATGCCTAAATGTTTATCTCATAGTCATAACCTAATATTCTAATTACCTATATCACATATAGCCAAAGTATGCTTTAAAAAATTATTTATATCTTTCTTTCCATGCTTATTCTTTTATCATTTAAGATGACTTGTAGACTTGTGTAGCCTATTCTTCTTTTCACATGAATTTTTGACTTCTTTTTGACACATATATAATTATTTTGTCATTTTTCTCAAATTACATAATGCAAAGTCCTACACAAATGCTAATAGGAATATTGAAGAGTCACTTATCATGAGTTTGATCCTTCTCATTCATAATGATGTATGAACTCCCTCCTTAGTTAAAACAAATTATGCTAATTAGAATTTACATTACAATACAAATGATTATGTAATAAATAAAAGAATCTCTATGGATTAATTAAAAATGTTTTGAACTCTAAAATATCTATCTGATTCTTTATTTCCTAATTATTTAATGAATCTTTGAATAATATTTAATTTTACATCTCCATTTAAAATAGAATAAAGGAAAATAATTATTGATAAAGTAACATTGTGATGTTATAACATAATATTTATTTTAAGTTGGAAGTAAAAAAAAATAAGTAGAAAGAGTAAAAATATAAGAGGGACCTAAAACCATCCCTTAGTTTTTAGGAAGGTTGTTACATCATTCATCACAATGGATATGAAGGTGAAACAAGCAACAAGATACAACTAACTTCCAAATTTTAAATGTCAACTAGTTTCCTTCTTTATTTACAACAACTAACTCAACAAATCCATTTAACAATACCCTAACACATTCCACAGTATTTTTACTTAATAGTCCATATCAATGCATAAAAGTAACTATAATAGTGGTTATGGGTGACCATAATATAATGGCTACATAATGGATAATAATACATAGTGATGTCAACATGGGTAGCACATTGGCTATAGTAAACATTTACTTAATGGCTACAAATGCGAGGCAATCTAAAATAATTTTAGATAAATAAAGAGATCATGTATTTATTTTAAACTATTAATATACCAATATGAAAAAATACAGATCATAATATTTCATATAGAAACCATAACTAATAATATATGCAACACATAGTGTTTATACTATTATGGAAAAAAATATAGATTAAAGGGTACATGTTCATAAGATATTAAAATGGAATGGGTTTAATGTTGATAATTTATGGGACAAGTGTCATTTCTAGGTCTCTCACTAATAAATACTTATATAATTTTTAATATATGCTCCAAATGAACATTCAAATCCTTATGTGTCCATGTTGTAACATCTATCACACATCCATTAACATTTTTATGTCCATTAAACTTGGATACATTTTGTTTATTTTGGTAGCCATAAATATTTCACTTGGGATAGACTTGTAAACTTCCACTCTATTTTTATTGGAAATCATAAATAATAATCTTAAATTTTCAACCCTTTGGTATTTTTTAAAAAAAAAATTATTATTGGTAAATAGTTTTTTTGAAAGGGACTATACCCTTGTACAAAATGCTCAATAGCTAGAAAGATCATTAAAAACCAAAAGATAGTTTTTCTAAAAGGGACTATACCCTTGTATAAAAGGGATCAAGATCTAGATAAAGTAATGAAAATACTAGCAAAATTAGGGTAAATTTCTAGCCAAAACAAGAACAATCTGATAGACGTGAAAACCCAGGGACAACAAGTTAATTTGTTTTTCTTTTATTTTAAATCTTAAAAATTTGGTGATAAGGTCTTGTTCTAATTTTTCCTTGATATATTCCTTGTCTCTTTTAACATTTACCAATTTCCCTTCATGTCCAAATTTATTATATTAATTCACAATTAAAATAATTTATTTCATCTAATGTATCCAATATCTTCCAAATAACATATTTTAAGTTTCATTACTATATATTGTATGAAATAAACTTTAAATTTTATTTGGACCCACTTGAATAGGAAAATTATGAAAACTAAAACTTCTTTTTTTATACCATTATAACCTTTAGTAATAGTGTTTATAAATGCAAGATCATTTTCAAAAAATGAAGGGCTATAAATAAATTCCTGTGTACATAATTTCAAGATCATGTCATTATCTACATTACACCATATTTTTCTTTACATATTACAAATTTTTTATAAACAAAGGATAATTATATCATGTATAATTTTAATTTTCATCAAATACATTTCAAATTGATGCTCTATTCTTTGTATTTTATTCAATTGTACACACAAATCTATCAAATTAATGAGCTTTATAGGCCAATGCCACTTTGTTATATATTTTGGTTTTCTCCTTAATAAAATTCACAATTCCATTTTTATGTTTTGTGTTGTTTTTATTTAAAATATGGTTCATAAAGACCTTAATATGTTGATTTAAAATAACTACTAATATATTCACATTATTTTTGGTACAATTTGATCTTATTTTAATGTGATTGCTCCAATGATATCTTAATTCTTATACTTTAATAAAATACACCTATTTGTTGAATGCCTTTGAGATATTTAATAATTAAAAAATAACTTGGAGGAAAACATTTTTATAAGGATCTTGAGGAATTCAATGGTCTCACTTGAGGTAAATTAATCATATTATTCTTAATTAATCTCTTCAATAGTTGATGATGAGCTTCGTTGATTTTAGTGAACTCTTTTTATTTTTTGTACTAACACAACCTTCTAAGATGGTTTTATATGGTATTGACTACATTATTAGAGTACTTATTAGTTGGAAATTCACCATGGTTTATCATTGATCCTATTCTTAAAAATTTGACTTGTTTATAATTTTCAAAGAAGAGGAAAGAGCATTCAAACCATCTTCAAGAATATTTGCATCCAAAGGCTTAATTTAAAATTCTCCAATGACATGAAAAAGTTCATAATAGGAAGGATATGTATTAAAAAAAATTATTTGCTTGATAATTGGAAGCAAACTATTAATAAAATGCTTTGAAGTTCAGTATCTGATGGCTCACAATCCATTTTGATAACCACTATTTTGAATCTGAGCACATTATAACTAATATGTTCATTGGTTCCTTATTAACTAGAGCCAATTTAGTAGATATGACCTCCATACCAATATTTATTTGGAAGTGAGCTAAGAATTATCTACAAGGGTTTTAAAATAATTTACATATTCGCATGAAAGATAATATAACCAATTAAGATATTAATCATTTAGAATTATAGTAATTAACTTAGTCATCAATTGGATGTGGATGGGTTGGGTGCGGGGACGCAGATGCGGCCCTGAAACCCTCCCTCTGCGGCCGCCCCCTGGGAGGATGGAGTCCAAGTCTCGGCCATTAGATGGCGAGATCTCGGATGTTTGGGTGCAGAGCAGAATGGTCCATTCTTTATAGCACATTTTTTTGGAGTCTTTACCTTGGTTTTCCGTTGCAGCGACTACGTTGACCACAACCCTGATCTGAGTGGATCATGTTTTGTTTTTGGATATTTTGAGCTTGCCAAGGCGGCGATTCCTCTAGGAGTTGAGGGAGATCTTTGCAAATTCATGGGCGATGGGATTGGGTGGTGGTGGTGACGGTACTAGGTGGAGTCTCTTTGTTGGAGGTGCTGTCCATTCTGGGCAGTGCGTTTTATGCAACGCTTAACGGTGAGATCTTTCTTCTTGCATGTTTTTACTTTGCTTCGGTCTGCTGCACTTTGGATGGAACCTGGGATGGATCTCTACCCGAGGTTGGATGGCCATCCAGATTTGGCAAGTGAAGTATTTGTGTTAGTTTGGGGGAAACGTTGTTTTCCTGGTGGTTGGTGTTTGAGCCACGACACCCTCGTAGGGGTTTAATGGAAAACCTAAAGCTGTGGAGGAGCCTTGCTCATTAACTGATGGGCAAGGTGGTTTTGCCTCTCTGATTTGGAGAGGGTTTCAGGTTGTTTGCCTGGTCTTGTTTTGGTTCCAGGTTCGTGTAAAATCTGGGATGTTTCAAACGGTTTATCTTGTTGGTTTTAGGTCCCTGTAAAACCTAGTTCTGTCACTGTCTTTTAGTGTTTTGCCTCCTTTGGTGGTTTGTATTGTTTATCTTTCTTGATCTGTACAGGGTTTCGGGGCCCCTTCAAAACCTGTTTTTACCTTAATCTAAAACTTAGTCATCAATTAATAATCATGAAAAAATATAAGAAAGAAGCATATAAGAGCTCTACTACAATGTCAAGGATGTCCTTTTCCCTTTGGAAATTTAGTTTTTGAAACCAAAATGCTTGGTGGAAAAGGATAAGAAATAAATTCATGAACCAAAGTATCATTGTGAGTGACCCTCTTATTTAAATTTTATATTTTTTGAGTGACGGATTTAATTTAATTTTGAATGTTTAGAAGTGTATGCATCATGGTATCCATTTATATATTTTTGTTGGATGGTGAATAAAGAGAGGTATTGGTGGTAGAACATGGAATTTTGTTGGTATGAATGGGAATGTGGGACTTGATGATAAGAATTAGATTGTGGAAATAGATTTGTGTGAGGATTTATCATAGGATTGGTATTTGAAGTAGAATTAGGGGTGAAATTTTGTAATTGGGGTTGTGAAGACACAATATCTTGAGCAATAAGAGGGTAACAGGGGATTGGGAAGTGGGAAGAAAAGAACATGGTTGTAAAATGAAAGGATTGGATTGATAAGTGGGAGGATGGTGAGATAATTTGGAAATGACACATTATGAGACAAATCTTGACATACAAATTATTTACTACATTCTTCATTCTTTCAATTTGTCATTGATTTTATATGATGAACTTCTTAAATGAAACGTTAGAGGGGTTATAGTGGTTCACTAATGGATTGAGAATCATTTTAATTATTATAAACATTTCCATTGGATTTAGCATTCAATTTTATATCATGATTAAGATCATCTTCTACTTTGTCATTCAGAAATGAATTTTGAACCATATTATCATTCAAAGACATATTTTTGTCATTCATATTGTTTTACATTAGTGTGCCTAATTTTAGTTAGGTTCCAACATGCTATCATTTTGTAAAGATTTGTTTATAAAATTTAGATTCCATTTTTATCTTCTAGACCTAATTTGGATAAAACAAAAATATCATATTTTGATTAATCCTAATACTTCTTCTAGTTGGAATCAGAATTATTTTTCCACTTTTGGTGGAATGAAATGAAAACATGAAAGAAAATATACCATTCAAGACCCAACACACTAGGGTTTCATTTTTTAAATAAATTTTAAAGGACCTAGGATTGGTTCAAGAAAAAATGTGAAATAAAGTACATAATGATCAAATCATAGGTGAAACCAAAATTTAAAAAAAAAAAAAAAAAAAAAGAAACACTGGGAGGTGTAATGTAGTTGGGGTCCACCAAAAGATGAAACCCAAGGAAACATGCACAATGTAGGTTCACCAAATATTATTATAAAAACTTAAATACTTCTAATTAAGCATCACATAACATTTAAAAACATGACTATGCCAATTTAAATGCTCAATAAAACATGTAAGTGGGAAATATAAGGCTCTTATCTTTTTTATACATAATAATAAACATATCTCTACATTCTAGACTTGAAATATGCACCAAAAGTTGTGACAATCATCACACTGAAAAATTAGAGATTAAAAAAAGATGCAATGACCATACAAATTCTCATGTTTAGTAATTGTCATTTACAAAGTCAATCACCAAATTTACTTATTGTCTTTTTCTCTTTCACTTCATTACCATAATTTCACATGCTCTGACTTTTGGCTTCCTATAATGAGATAAATATTCAACTATAAAGTTAAGAAAGACAAATTTTGGGGCCAACATTAGGGTTTGGATGTCTAATGTGAACTAAGTATCCCTTTAATAGTTAGACCCATTGCATTATAAAATATGTTTACAATTTTATTAAGAACATATATAACTCCATTAAGTGCAAAAAATGTGCTCTACAATAGAAATCAAGATAGAAAATAAGAAGAGTTTTCTTCTTGATTCATTTCTAAATTAACCTAATCAATCATTTATTTATAAATTTATTGAACTCAAATTTTGATAATATTTACATGAATGTTGACTTACAATCACTAGAATTTAGAAAGGAAGAAAGGGGAAGATAGGCCCATCTAAAAAATATGGATTATAGAGAAAAGTTTTAGACCATACAAACACTCTTGAAATTTTTCAAGACTGTGTAAATGATCTTGACATGGGATAGGAAATATTAATAATAGATTTATGGGTATAGCATGTGGATCTATAAATAAGGTTTCAAGGCATGAAAGTCATAAAAATAGATAAATAAGGCCTAATTTGAAAAAATCACCCATACAAAGAAAAATATGCTAACACTCATAAAATAATGCTAAACAAAGGGCAAGGGAAAATTTTTAAGTGTGCCATTTTGTCCCAACCTCCCTCAATATAAAAAATCAACATATTTTCTTATCTCACTCTTCCTTACATGTAATGCATCTATAAAAAATGTCATAATTAGAGCTTCTACAATAGCTTGATTTAAAATATGTATGGATAAAAATAAATAGTTGTAGATGCCTAATTTTTTGTACAAGGCTTATTATTTCAATGTTTTTACCATGAATTTAGGAGTATAGATCATTGGTTCAACCTAGGTGATTAATTTAAATTTTTATTGTGTTTCATTTCTCTTTTCCTATGTTTAGTCTTGTATGTTTTTAAAAAAATCTATCCTTTGTGCTTCTCCATTCATAGATATGTTAATTCTATTCATTCCTTTGTTGTTTCTATGTTTTGACCATTTTTTGTGGTCATCGAAAGTTATTGTTCTTCCTTTATGGATCTTTGGCCCTTATTTTTTTTTGTCATTTTTATGGACCCACATTTATCTATTTTCCCTCTTTTTTTATGTCATCTTGTGCACCAAAGGTCCTTAATTATAATTATATATGTATAAATATACAAATCATCATAAGACATTCCAATAACAATTATCAAGTCATCATATAAGTCTTAGGCACACTATCAATATATTATTTATGTTTTTCAAAATTTCAAGTGATTTCAAGGTTTTCTTTTTCTACATAATTTTACAAAAAGAGAGCTTACAGAAAATATTGTACTAGTATTTTATTATCTTAGGTTTAGACACTCAAATTTAATCACTAAGTTATTGACAGTGTTTAATCTTGACATTTTTACCCCTATTTGGCCTATTCACCATTTCATTAAATTATAATCTCTATGAGAGTCTTCATTATTCAATTTACTAACTTAAAAATAATAGAAACATCATTCATGCATCCCTATTATACTTATAAACTCATATCAGTCAAATTTCAATAGTCTCTCTATCCTTTTAGGATAAGATCACATTAGGAAGACAAGGTCATAGTACAGCCTTGTCCCTTATGCTCCAATAGTAAATTTTCAAATTTGATACATCTCATATTAACTCTTTAATTAATTTATAAAAGTAATTATTACAAATATTTCTCTATATAATCATATCAAGACCTCTCAAAGCATCATTTAGTAATCACTCAAAAATTTTGCTACACATTGAGCAAAAGAGAATTATTCTTTCTAATTCTAATTTTGATATATTATAATAGTCATAGTTGAAGTATAAATTCATTGTATTATAGATAAATGTCAGTCATTACCATGAATTCAATCCAATCTATATAGTTTCATCCATATATCAAAGATCAAGATTCATACACTCACCCTAAGAGAACTAAATTGATCTAAGGCCCTTGGGGACTATGTAACCATCACTCAAATTATGTGAGTTTTCTAAGGATAACTTAGCGATTATCCTTTCCTAATTCTCTATTTTTATTTTATCTCCATTTGGTTTATTTTTAAATAGTTAGGTTTTTGATTTTTTAGGTCTTCTTCATGATCAATCGAGGCACACAATCAATTAGTAAACCTTCACAAATAACCATAAGTGTCCACATATGAAAATCAATTGTATAGTCAACTAGGACACAAATGAATTCAATATATAGGAGTGTAGTGTGTCTGTGTCCTCCTATTGCATCCTTGTCCCATTATAGTTTGAAATTTTACATACAGTTACAACATAGTTTAGGGGTCATTATAGTTAGTTTTATCAATAATTAACTTGCACATTTAACACAAGTTTAGTTTGAGCTAGATTCACATATTTGCTTGTGAATTTACTATTTATAACTCTTTTCAAGTTATATAAATTATTTTATTTTAAATTTATGTTATATGTATTGTGTAATATAAACCAATTTTTAATAGTTTATTTAGATCATTTAATTATTACATAAAAAATAAACATATAAACATTATAGTAAACACGTATTTTATTTAGAATATTATTTGTTTGATTTATTTTTATATTGGAATTGCATACATTAAATTATAAATTTATAACATTGAAACAAAATAAACTTTGACTTTGATGATTAATTTGACGCCATCAGTCAATCTTATTCGACCTTAGATTTAATCTAACATTGAAGAAATTAGTATTGTCACCTTGGATAACATCCTACACTGAAGCATTTTATTTTGATCTTATGTTTTAATTTATTTGATCATTTATACACAAATATATTTTGATTTTATTTTCTCTTTATTTTTTATTAGATTGCTACTTGTTTTTAGAAACTATGTTCTGATAATTTTAGTACTACTTGGTGACTATCATTATAGGCTAAACGATGATTTTTTTTTATGAACATAATGGTATGAAGGGTACTACCCCAATACTCAATCCATTTTACAATGTTAAATATACATTTTAATTTTCCCATACTTCACGATATATTAGAAACTCTTAGGGCCCCTTATTTATACCATAGGAAGCATATTTTAACATTTGATTTATGGTGCATCTAAGAGGAGTATATCACCTAGAGAAGTTACTCTCACCATACCCTCAAAAATGAGATAGTGGGATACATGCATTTTTATCTTATTTAGTTAGTCTTTTGAAATATTGCGTTGACACTGATATACAAATGAGCAAATATATTTGAGATCCCACTCAATCATTTAAACCCTTACTTAGATCACCCTTTATAGCTTGATTTTTTATTATATTATATTCATAATTATTAGATATGTTGATTCATAATGGGTTCAATGAATGAATTTTTCTCTCATATATTACATAAAATTATGAAATTTCTTTTAAAATATTATCTTACTTTCCAAGATTCTATTTGTTATATATATATATATATATATATATATATATATATATATATGGTTAAAATTCAGTGATGTTAAACAATTTACCTTAGAGAAATCACAATTACATTGTAATTCATATTATTATAATATAAAATTTGAATTGATTCCCATAATTAATAAATGTCAAAATGCATGTATGCAAAAGTTTTTAATTAATTACCCTCAAAATGTTCGTGATGTTAATACTCAAGAAGGTAAACTCCCTCACGTTCCTACCACCCCTCCATTGGGGGAAATTCCTCAATCTAAAGAATTTAACATCTTAGATCAATTAAAAAATACTAATGCCAATATTTCATTATTAGAGATCTTGAAAATAATGCCAATATATACATATATGTTATATGAGGCATTATGTAATATATTTTACCTAAAAATGTTGAACCTTCTTATGTATCTTATATTATTTGATGGACTATAGAAAGTATTTCTTTTGAAAATGAAAATATTACCCCAAAGCATATTATTGATCAATATTTACCCTTATATATTCAAGTCTTTGTATAAAATAAGGTGGTAAAAATAGTACTTGTCTAAAATGGATCAAGATTGAACACTTATAACATCTTTTCTAAATTTACTTAACATAATGGAAAATTACCTCACCATTCAAATATGAACAAACATGGATTTGACAACATTCCACACCAAGTACTTGGGAAAATTACATTAAATTTCACTTTGAGCCCATGTACTCTTTCCATTATTTTCTAGGTTATACTTAATAATCTTAATTCCAATCTTTTATTAAGTAAACCTTGGATTCATGACATGAATTTAATTCCTTCTACATTACATGCATGTCTTAAATTTAATCATCAATGTTATATATGCATGTCCTTTGGACCAATATATTTTCAAATATTTTTTAACAGTCCTTCTTAAAGATACTTATATTCCATATATGGAACCTTTTTCCATATAAATACCACCATCTACTTCACCTGCCAATTTTCCCTCATTTAAACCAAATCTAATTAACTCACCAAAAAAATCACTTAATATATTTTTGGATTTAAATATTTACAAAAGTATAAGTGCACTATTGAAAAAGGATTGGGAAAACATGCTCAAGGTATTACCCATCCTATTACTACTTCTAATAATGAGGGGAAAGAGGATCTTGGACATAAAGATAACTCCGCTTCTCATGGACCTAATCAAATCAAGCAACCTCCCAAGTTCATACTTGTTTTGAATATGTTCTTTGAGCACAATAATTAATTTAACCATGTTTATCAACTTTAATTAGTATATTTATAGTTCATTGACCACACAATATCACCTAAAATTTTGACACTAGATGAATTTTCAAATGATGAGTATATATTTTTTAATATTTAGGTGCCTAGGAGGATCTTCTTCCTTTTGCTACATGAAAATATTTCATCATAAAACAAATGCATATTTTGGTGAATCCAATGATACTATTGATCAAATACAATTAGATGGCCCCAATATTATTCCTACAACACCACATGTGGAAGATCGATCAACACTGCTTAGTGAGGAAATAGTTGAATTTAATTTTGAAACTAATAATGACCCTTGACCAGTCCTCTTAGTAGTCATGTTAAAAGATAATTAAAGAAGATACCTTTGACAAAATTTACATGATTATCTATAATTATTTACATGTGCATATAAATACATGCTTGGAATTAACCCAATAGTGTTAATACATAATATTATATTATCCCTAGGTGCCAAACCAGTTAAGCAAAAAATAAGAAAATGCACCCAAAGTAGTGTTATTAATCAAAGATGAAATCCAAAGACTTTTGGATGTTGGATTCATTAGAGTTGTTGATTATCTTTAATGTTTCTCTAGAATTGTGCTAGTGACAAATCCTAATGGAGGTATTTGATGTTGCATATATTATCACAATTTAAACAAGGCTTGTCCTAACAATGATTTTCCATTACCTGACATAGATATGATTATTGATTATACCACAAGATATGAAATGTTATCATTTGTGGATGGTTTTTTGATATACAATCAAATTAATATTAATCCTGGTGATCAAGAAATACATCTGGGGGGCATTTTTTTACACAATCATGCCTTTTGGATTAAAAAATTCAAGAGCAACTTGTCAATGTGTCATGACACACATTTTTTCATGATTACATACACAAAATAGTTGAATATTATGTTGATGATTTGTTATCTAAATCAAAACATCAACAAGACCATGATCTTGATTTATGACAAATATTTGAAAGAATAAGGCAATATAATGTATGTTTAAATCCAAAAAGGTGTATTTTTGGACCATCCTCAAGAAAAAAATTAGGTTCTATCATTTATCAAAGAGGCATCAAAGTTGATCCCAATAAAGTAAAATCTATACAATATATGTTACCACCAACTCATATAAATAAAATTATATGTTTACAAGGTTGCATTCAAGCTAGCAAATATTTCATGGCCTAATTAGAAAATAAAACACAGTATTTTATATACCTACACAAGAAGAAGAACAAATTTGAATGAGATGAATTTTGTAAATTTTTTTGATGAAATTAAATAATATATTCTTAACCCACCAGTTCTTATGATAAGCATCCCATTCCAAAATAGCCCTTATTATATATATATATATTACTACATAATTTTGAGATGAATGTTATGATGCTAGAAATTAGAAGTTAATACTAAGAAAATAAATAAACAATTGATTTCCTATTCTAAGACTAATCTAAAACCTCAGATAGAGCTACAATAAAGAATAAGACAAAATAAACAAATTACTTTCCATCTTAACAATAAAATTGAATGCCTTATTCTTTGATTGATTTCAATTTTCCCTTACAAGTTTGTATGTGGATGCTTAATTCATTATCCACATGAAAAGTGAATCTCATTAGAATGATGATGTAATCTTGTTGATATTGAATGGATGCACAAGGTAATTTTGATAGCACATCAATAGCTTGATGATTGTTGAAAATTGAGGATGAGACTTCAATTTGTAGGATTTTGAGTGAGAATATGGATGGTTTAGAAAAATACATATTTGTTGGATTATGTTAATTTTAGACAGTCAGATTTGAGTCCTCATCCAAGTAGAAGAGACTAATTCCTCATGTGTTTGAGAAATAAGGGGGAGCTTGTAGTTGAAAATTTATTATGAATGAGTCAAGGTAGTTGGATGACTCACCATATTAGTTAAAATTTTAAATTATAACAGAATAATTGGCTGAGAAAGTTAAGGAAATTTTTGGATGACTCGGTGCTTGGTTGAGAGAAAATGTGAAAAATGTTTGGTGACTTGGAAATTCTATATATTTTAATTATTTTTTTATAATTATATGTGCATGATTAATTAAATATTAAAAAAATGGATATAAATAATTTTAGTAGACCCTAAGATAGAATTCAAATTTAGGGTGATAGTTGAGTTAATGTGTCAATATTAAGTAAAATTAATTATGACACTAAATGTGGTAGAGTTTACATGTCTATATTTCCCCTCTTTGAAAGTGTGTTATGACTAGAAGAAGAAATGAATTTTCCAAGAATAAAGAAAAATTAGAGTGAAAATGGATGTAAGAAGATGCCCTAGGTGGATTTAAACTATTATGAATGATGCCATCTTGAGCAGTCATGCAAGGAGAATGGATGTAGGTGAGTGCTTGAAATAAATGAATGAAAAAAGGTTACATAAAAAAATGATATATTTGATATTGTAATAAATAAAAGTACCATTCTTGATAAAATGCTTGTATGATATATTTGATACCATAATAAATGTAAGTACCATTATTGATACAATGCTTGTATGATTTATAGGCATATATAAAATGATTTGTCGTGAGTGGATAGATATGAGGGATCAAATTTGAGAAATAATATTTCTCAATATAAGCTACACACTTGGATTTTACCCCATGAATATTATTACATGGAAGCATATTTTGGAACAATGTATCTCATGGATAAGCCTTGGGATGTAAAAATAAAAAATATTTTCCAATGAGGTGTGATTAAATTTAATGGATTGTTTTTGTAAGAAAATAATAAAGAAATATAGTGTTTTAATTATTTGGTTGTATTAAGTGGATTGTTTTTGTAAGAAAATAAGGTGATAGATTGGTGAAATATGTATACACATAATATTTTCAAATTTGTATCCCTTACTGACATTTTATATCTTGTAGGGACCCATCAAATCTCAATCTCTATGAGTCCATGCCATAAAAGGAGCATTAGGAAAGGGGTGTGCAAACCATTAGTGCTTAATAGGATTGTTGTACTTTTTTCCACTTGTTATCTACACACTTGTCTCCTAAAACCATTATCCCTAAGATTTTTCTTCTCTATTGTGCCCTTTCTAGTCATTTTCTCCATTTTCTCCTCTTATTCCTTACCTTCATCCCCTTTTCTCAGTCAGTTGTACTAGGTTGACTGGGTTGACCCTGCATAGTTTTGGGTTATTTTCATTTATAAATTAGTGTGGCCTATGGATAACCAAGCTCATGACCTAGTGAATTATTATCTAAAATTGTGTTAGGTCAACTAGGTTTATCTTATTAGCCAAAACTTTTAGAAGGGTTTGAGGTCAGATCCACACACACACACACACACACACACACACACACACACACACACACACACACACACACACACACACACACACACACACACACACACACACACACATATATGTACAAGTTTATTTCCATCATTTATTATGAGAAGAAGAAGAAGTAAGAGTGAATGAACATTTTTTTGTTGACCATTCTGCTTGAGAAGTAAATCTTAGGGTTCCATACTTTATTTGAAGATACAGATCTTATCTCGTGGAGAAGTATTTTGGATGTATTGATAGGTTGTGTAGCCTAGAGCTGATTTGTCTTTGTCATACTTACATACAATAAACTCTTGTGAATCACCTTGGCCAAGGGAGAGATTGAGGATTGGTGAGTTTTTCTTTAAAGGTAAGTATTCCTAACTTTTTTTCTCATTTGTAAGAGTAAATAGATATGAATTTGTGCTTCTCTTTTATGCATTATGATTATGTATAAATTTACGTGAGTATATGTCTTATATGCATGTTTAGTTTTATTATTTATAACCCCCTCTTTGTGTCATAAGCTTTGGTGAGCACTAGATTAGATTTAATTTAATTATTAGTATTTTAAGTGAAAAATCAAAACTTAGGATCCCCTTAGGGTTATTACATGATTGTGTTACACTAGAGGCTTTGGAACCCTCCTTAGCATGGTGTATTTCCATAAGATATCCCCTAGTCAGGTCTAGTGGATCCCCATATTGGCCATATTACCTCTTAACAAATGTGTCCCCATTCAGAAGTGTATGGTATGATCTATCTTCTCTGAGTTAGCATTGATTTATAGATACGATTCACTTGTGATTGCATACATTATGGTGAGCCCAATGTGAAGCTAACCCTTTTAGGGTTTGTTTCATTTATTTTTTTATTTTATCATTTTTATTATCATATATTTGTGACAATAGGTTGACTATATCAACACAATTCTAACTTTTGTGTGCACGTTTAACACACATTCACATCAAAATGACTCTATTTTATTTGTGTAAGATTTTACTAGGTTTAGTTTAATTTTTGTATCCAATTGACATAGTACATATTATTAGACTTTCAGGCATCTATTTCAGCATACTAAGTCAACCCTATCGATGTAGTACATTTTTCAAGTTTTCATCAATATGTTTCTACAAAGCTTGGTTGACCCAATCGATTTAGTTAGCAAAATTTAATAGTGTTAATCGAGGTTCTTCAATAATAATCTCACTTCTTTACATCCTCCAACCAACCAAGGTTACTTTCTATCCTTCTTTGTCATTTATATCATTTTTTATAGTTCAAATTTTCATAGTTGTTGTCTTTAAAACTACCCCTATACAATCAACTAGGTCAACCCTATCGATGTAGTTCTATATTCTATATTCTATTTGGAAAGCTTAGTCAACCCTATCAACATAGTTCACTTTTATACCCTTGATGTTTTAGTATAGAAGTGACACTGTCTACCTTGTTCTATATTTTTTACATACACTATCGAATGATTTGACATTATACTATGTTTCAAAGTTAGAATTAACCATTATATGCTAGTAATTATCTCACACTTTTATTTCTTGTTGCTTACATGCTTAGAATAGATCACATAATATAACTAGGTGGTTTTTAATAACCATTTAGTTACACTTTCTATTTTATGCACACATTACCAAATCACAAAATCTTAAAAATCATTTGAACAATTATCTACCTAAGGTCTACCTACTTGGATTTCATCACCAAGGGGGAAGCTGACTTGGTTTTATGGCCAAGTATAAACATTTAGTTAATGGTATATTTGGATAAGCACCCGATACCCTTATCACTATAGTGTGTGAAGTGCGGGAGTAGGCCCTAATACCAAGCTTGCACCATTGCCAATATAGATCCCTTTTAGCCCAAACATCTTGAAACCATCCTTAGATTGTTTTCTAGTTCCTTGATTATATCCAACTTTATATCACATCTAAAACTATATTTTAATAATCTAACAACATTTAGGTTGACCACTTAGTTAGCTTTTACTTTCCAATTTGATTTCTTGCTCTTTTCTTAATTATATGTTATATTGCAAAAAATTGCATTATCCAATATTGGTGTAAGGTTTTTGTGTTGTGTGCCTCAATTAGATCAACCTCATTGATCCAATTAATTGTGTGTTTCATTTCATTTATTGATTTCATAAGTGATTTAAAAATTATTCTTGTTTTAGTACATAATCAACTCTGTTGACATAATATTCTTTTCTGCCCCTCAGATACATAACTAAGTTGACCCAGTCGACCTTGTATCTTTTCCTACTTACTTCCTATCTAGGATACATAATTAGGTCAACCTAGTCAACCCTGTATTCCTTTTTCATCAATTTTATAGACCCTATTTTCTATACTAGGTTGACCCAGTCGACTATGAATAGTTTTTATCACTTCTTATTTTCTTGTTTTTTTCATCTCTCTTGTCTTTTTTAGTCTTTCTCCTTCATCATGAAATTTCTATTTAAAGATAATACTGAGTTGAATTCAACATACCTGATGAGTTTTATGAACCCTCATAGGGTCTCCTACATGCATATTAGGGCTCCTCTCTTGGATGAGAGTAATGTTCATATAGCCACTCACATAATGAACTATGGGAACCCTCCTCACTCCTCTTTGTATCATAATCCTCTCTTATCACTAGAATATCAACCTAAATTAGAGTATACCCCTTAAATTCTCTTCTTGTCTCTAAATTTCCTCAACATCAAAAAAAGATCCCTTTACCATTTACTACCTCGTGATTAGTGGTCAAATTGAATAGCCTCATTCACCTTCTCCTACATTCTCAAATAGATTTAGAGGTACTAACTTCTTTTATTCTTAGCCTCTTCCTTATATTATGACCCCTTCTCATACCATGACTTATTCTTCTTTAACTTTTTCCACCTCCATGCCTAGTATCTCCACTAACATGACATGTTTTACATCTAGTGATCATTTTATAAGACCCACTCTCCTTAATACTTCCACTAGTGCATTATTTGATACCCAATGTAATCATGATTTTAGTGCTTCCTCTTAATATCCCTTCACTAGTTCATATTTTACTATACAAGCAAATTTTACCACTAGTGCCTCATATTTTAATAGTTCCTCTCAAGATCCTATCAATTCCAATAGTGCTACCCAAGCCACTCCTTCTAATGCTAATGCTTAACATAATGATAAAAATTCTAATCAAACCCAGTAACTCTTATTACAAACACTTAATCAAATGAATATTTTTAAGCTCATAATACAAATCAAATGCTAAGAATGTAGAATCACCTTATCTATCTTCAAACTCATACTCAACCAATGTCTTGGGGCATGCATAATCAAAATGTTCCCCCACCTCCTCTTCATTATTACCAAGGAAATCCCATCCCTCAACTTCATTTGGTCAACAAACCCATTAATCATCTTCAAAATGAGCCTCTTACCACTCAAATTGCTAATATTGATATAGGAGGTATCACCCCTACCATTTATTATAATGGATCAACTGATCCTATTCTTCATCTCAAAATGTTTAGAATTTTTTATAAAGTTTGGGTTAAATTTAATACTTTTTCCACTACCAATATATTAGCCAAAAACCTCATGGATGATGCTCTAGATTGGTAAAACCAACTAAAAACACATTCTATTACTAGTTTGGAAGATTTAGTGAGTGTTTTAGTTCAAGAGTTCCAAACTAGTGATATTCCTAAAAATACTTTTGCCCACTTCATAAATTGTAATCAAATTGAAAACAAAACTACCTAAGCTTTTGTTAAAAGGTGGAAAACATTGTCTAACGAATGTGAACATAACATGGCCAATGATAACCTTTTCCATCTCTTTGCCAATGCTTTTTTTCCCAAGTTACAACATCGGGTCCACACTCTCTTTTCACATACTTTAGAGGAGGCTATTGATCAAGATAAACATCAAGATTTACTTATGCATCAATTCAATCCACCCCAACCTTTTATGGGTCCTCACATCTTATTCAAGAATAAAAACTATAATTCTACCAATGATGGTGTTACAGACTCTTATGACACCATTCACACTATTCAAGCTGTCATTCCTAACTAATATTTCAAACCAACTCTCCCTTCTCAATAATACATCAATCCTCATTTATCTTCACCTAATACTATTAATGTTCAAAAACCTGTATCCTTAGCTAAATTACTTAAATGTCTACTTAGGCCTCTACCACAAGAACTTGATCCCACTTGTCTTACAAAATTTTGATATGATCCTAATAAGTTTTTTTGGTATCACACTAGTTGTGGTCATTCTCATGAGACCTATAGGTAGATTTGCAATTTATCTATGAATTTTCTTCTTGGTCCTAATTTTGATCATGATTCAATCATCCAAAAGAATCAACAAGACTATGACATTTCTTTTAAGGTTCATGAAACACATACTAAATCTCAAGCCTTGAATCAAGCTAATTCTCATTTGGCTATCTATAAAGACCCTCTTCCTAATCATCAACCTAAAAAAGATACCCAAGACAAGCCCACCCCTTCCACCAATAATTCAAAAAGTATTGTTAATCCCACTTCTAAAGAGAATGTGGATAATATGACTAATATGTGAAGGGTGGTTACTTTTATTGATCCTCAACCTATCTACACTCCTCTATTATCTCATATATTTTATGGTATCCAAGATTCTTCTACAACTCACTTAAATGAGTTAGAGAAAGATGGCCTTATAACCTTTGATGAATAAATTCCAACTCCTCCTTTGGATAACACTTCCCATTCTATTTCTACCATCCCTTCATCTTATTTCTCTAATAATAATGATAATTCAGATTCTATTAACACTTCTTCTACCAATTCTCAACACCAACCTAAACCAACTGCTTCATATTTTCAACATCATTTACAACCTTGTTATAAACCTTATCATTACTATTAACACAAATTCCAATGCACTTCAGCTCCTCCTTTTGAAGACCTCATTAATCACTATGCACCTATTTCTAACAATATCCTCATGGGTTATGATGAGTGGGATCCCATCATGAAACTCACTAATCTCCCATTCCAAATTCCATTTCTTGAGCTTATGAGGACCTCTTTGCATCATATAAACCATCTTATGCAACTCTTATTTGAAATGAACATCCCTCATCCTCCCATAACAAGATATGAAACAACCTTATCTGGATTTGAAGATAGCATATTAATTTTATGTGAAGAGATGTCCATCCATGTTGATGAAATAATGGACACTTCTCTTTCCTTAAAATTTTCCATCACTTATATGATTTTTGATGAGATTATACTTTATGTGGATGATCTTCCTCTATTCATTAGTGTCTAAATAGGAAATATCCAAGTCATTCATGCATTGATTGATGAGGTTTCTGACACCTATGTTCATCTCTCAATTTTATCAAAACCCTTGGATATTCTAAATGCAATCTCAAATCCAAATGCAACACATGTCAAGGATATAATTGAAGGCAAATACATCCTTTAGGTTATGTGTGGCTTCCCATTATCATCCTACCTATCACCATTCATGTGAAGGTAATTATATTTAACTTTCCTCTTTCTTATAACATCTTGCTTGGTAGGCCGTGGACTAATCGTATAAGAGCAATTTATTCTTTCACTTACCAATCATTAAATTCACTCATAATGGAGCCATATATAGGATTCAAGGTGACACTAACCGTTGGAATTTTTAACAATTTCAATACTATGGTGTCTTCAATATTCCTACTCTTGAACCTTTGCCTAGTGTTCCATTCTGTGAGTCTCAACAATTCAACTTTCCCATTAATTCAACTTGAGGTTACAATGATCATCCGAAACTCATTAGTAATATTCCTCCTAACCTATTATATTTTTATGATGATGATCCTAATGAGATAAACCTAAAGATTAAAATTTATGATCTTTTACCTCATCTCATCTATATACTTCCTACTTCTTTGTAGCCTCATTTTCATAAACCTCCTTATGATGATATTTCCATTGTCTTGATTAAGACTCATCATTATATTCATCACACTTCATCAAATGATAAGCTCATCCATACCTACATCATTGATATTCACACTCTTTACTATGATGATGGTTATTCCTTAAATGATCCATTCCTAGGTGGTCTTGTTTAGGCCCATGATGTTGAAATTATTCATTATCATTATTATTTGCTTCAGTCTTTTTGTGTATCTTCTTGTATTACATAATTTATAGTTCTTAATTTTAGTATTTTTACTCTTTATCATAGGATAGATATGGTTCCAACACATCTATTTTTTTATTAACCTCATAGGAGTATGCTCATGGATCATGTTATGACTGGGCCTTACCACTTTACTAGGTACCATGATCCCTATAGCCTACTTATTCTTGAGATGAGTGCAACCCTTATTTGGAATTTTTTAGACCCCACCCTTCCCTCAGTATAACCTACATTAGAGCCCATTCTTGATCCTACTATAGTTAATCCTATTTCTCTTGTTATAGTCAATCCCATTTTTTCTCCCATTGGCACTAAGTCCATCCTTGTTTATGATCCCATTGCTCTTTCCATTAAACCTGATCTAGTTCCCTTCCCACCATCACCTTCTCTTGGTGATGGTTTACTTCTTTTACCTTTGATGGCTCTTTTTCCCACTAAATGGACTGATGTCTTCCCAAACTCCTTCCACTTCCATTACCCCTCTTCCTATGATTACTTATACTAAGCTTACTCATAGACATATCTATTGCTTCATGACATAAATAACCATTCTTCTATGCATTATCACAAGCTAAGACAATATATTAATACTCTACATCCTTCTTCCCCTCAGTCATTAGACAAGGTCATGCCTTCCCCATAGGTATTACCTAAGTATATTCCTATGTATGATGAGTTGTATTATCTTTGGTACCATTGTGGCACCCATAACACCGATTGTTATTGCATTATTTAGCAACACCTTAAAGATAATCTTATAGTTATTCATAGACCTTCTATCATTACTCCCATAGGTCATTACCATAATAAATATCCCTCTTCTTCTCCTATGGTTCCACTTCCTATGGTTCAAGCTCCTCCTATGGTCCCTTCATCATCTCCTATCCCTCCACCCACAAATCCTTCACCCATGGACCCTACCTCACTCATGGATCCTTCTCTACCTATAAGTCCCTCACCTATGAATTCTTCCCCACCAATGATTCTTACATCTCTCATATATTCCATTCATATGCATTGTCTTAAGTATTCATTACCTTATATCCCTCCTCAACATGATCCATCAAGAATTCCTACCTTTCTTTTTGAGGATATTAGATGAGAAGTATTTTCCTAGTTTTAAATGAAGATATATGAGACATTAACAATAGTTCACATCCAGCTTCATAAAGATTTATCAAATGTCTTAGATAATGTGTGTGGGAAAATCTTTTAGTATTTATGAGCACATGTATGGTGTTCTTAAATTTTCATTTTGGATTGGATGTGTGATCCAATCTTATCTTTATCTATTTGTTCTATCATTTGACATTGTGTCAAATTCTTATTTATCTTACATGGTGACTTTTGCTTTCACCCTTTATATTACTTATACTGTTATTTATGTTTTTTTATGGATGTTTTTCCTTATTATTGCTTTCTTTTCGTTATTGAGTTTCTTTCTTAAAAATTACCTTATTTTCTCTTCATGATTATTTTATTTCTTATCTCTATTTTTTAATGGCTAATTGTCATTGTGACTTGGTTATACAAACCTGGTTCCTTTTAGTCATTTTCCTTATTACCATGTGATGAGTTATAAAACAATTCATATAACTATATTCTCCTTTTAATAGTCCACTTGGGATCTCCTTTATTCCATTTATTCCTTTTTCATAAAATAAGCATATACATAGTTGAGACTTGAGATAACATGTTGGTTCATTTTTAAGCCTAAGTGTCCTAGTCAGTCTTGTCTTTCGTTACTTAGCTTCCTTTATACTAAGCCTAAAACTCATTTATGTATATCAGTGTATCTCCCATATTTGGTCATTCCAAGTCTATATGGAGGAGAAATCTTAAAAATACTTAAAAACATTTAAAATTCAAATCATTTAGCAAAAGGCAATGATATAAAAGGCAAAAAACATTCAAAATTCTTAAAAGTCAAATCACACTAAAAGACATGATTTAAAGCACATCTCTTTTTTCTAGTTGAATCTAAAACTCCACAATTGGTCTCACGATAGATTTGGGGTCCATTGGGGTATGATAGGCTAGTAGATTAGAAAAGGAGAATAAAAAATCTTTTAGTGCTATCTACTCTTTTACACAAGTACCCAATCTTCATAGTAGACTAATGACTCTGTAAAGGGTCTTGATGAATGGGAAACATGTCATGGGAAGGTAGGTCCATTTTAATTTTCTTGTATGAATATACCTTCATGAGTTGATCTTAGTAGCGTACTTATTTGCCTACAAATTTTTGTGTCTATAACGAAAGAGTTTCTATTGTACATTGATGGTCACTACTCACTTAGTGTCTTCTCATGTCCTTAGTATGCCTCATGTATTCTAAGGTATTCTCATAAGATTCTTAATTTATGATTTTTACATTCCATACATTCCTCATATTTCAACTTGAGAAATAGTATTTTGTTCACTGATCATTCCCCTTGAGATTCCATTTATGAGTTGTATTGTAAGACCATGGATAAGACTTGACATTCCTCATAAATTACCATAATTTCATATTCCTATTACCACCATCCTTTATTTATAATATTTTCATACTTATTCCACCTCATTGGTTTTCCCTTTGTGAGTTGCAGTGTAAGACCACAGATAAGACCTGACCTTCCTCACAAAAATTTTCAATAATCCAAGTCACAGTCTAAATTGCATGTGTCAAAAATGAGATAAGATGTGATCAATTATGAAGTTACACATCATTGAAATGATTCCCATCTTGATTTAGTATGTTTATGCTTACTTCATTACTCTTTCAGTTTTATCTTCTTATTTTTTGATTGCATGTAAGAATCCAATATACTTCCTAGCTTGAATTAGTGTGATAAATCTAAGACCAATTTTGGCAATTGTTTTTATTTTATACATCCAATGTGATTTATTATGATTAAATGACTTAATTGATTTTGTTTTTATACCATTTGCCATTTTTGTGATTTCTATTTTATTTACATTATTTTCATACTTCCCAATATGATTTAGTATGATTTTACTTGTTTTAAATTTGGTGACAAATCTTTCACTTGGTTTAAAAACAAATTTTTTACCATCTTGTTTACCATCCCCTTTGGTTCTTTATACTTAGTCATTTTTTTTGTCATTACACATTTTCCAATGTGAAATACTCTGTAGTATATATTTTTTTATTGATTATATTTGAACAAGTCTTTTTTTATGTTTCTTTTTAATCATGCATGTGTTCTACATACTATTATAAAAGAAACCACAACTCATATATTTCTTATATAATAAACAACAAAGATATAAATACATGTGCTAGAAAGAAATATATCTAATCATCAACATCGAGAACCATAATGACAACATATACAATCCTTCAAACCCATTTACCTAAACGATTTTTCCTACGCTTAGCATATAATTTGGGATAATTATGATTTTTATAAATGCATTAAATTATAAATTTCTAAAAAACACTTAATTTTAATTTGATATTTGTTGGTTGATTATTTTGTCTATTAGCATACTGGTAAAGAAAATAGGTCTTATCAACCAAAGTAAGAAGATTAGTCATCCTAATGTGTAAGTTTATAACATCAGAAGGAGACTTCTCTCTCCTCTCATCAAGGGGAGGTTCCCTGTGGATATGCTATGTATATATATGAATAGAAAATAGTACTCAAGGGTAGGACCAGACATCCATCTCTCTTTCTTCAGAGATGATGTATACAAAACAAAGGAAGAACTCAAGAGAATGACAGACATCACTCCTCTTCTTTCAGAAAAATTGTTCAACCAGCCACAAGAATACTCCTAGAAATAAAAGCAGAATATGACTAAAGTATGATAACCATCAAATCAAGATGCAGCACAAAGTCTGCGCAAGAAATAATCAAGAGTAATATATGAAGAATAATGAAAGCTCAAAGTCTTTCCAAAATTCTTTACACAACAATGAAAATACAAACACACTCAAGGCAGCTATGGGAGCGCAAAGTCTCTCCATAGTTGATTCTCTAGGACACCTTCTTGACAAATTAACAAATTTTGCTTATTAAATCAATGAAATAAATAAGATATCACAGCACAAAGTCTAAAAAAGTCCCTTGTTTTCATTAACAAATTATGATAAACAGACTGAGCACAAAGTCTCAATGATGCCTCTCAATTTCGGCAGAGTTTCATTCAGATTATCAAAATGAAGATCCTTATTACAATCAAGAAAAGTCCCTTATATAGTCTCTTCAAAAGGACTTGGGAACAAATAATACATTAATTTGCATTGAAATCTATTAAGGAGACGCGCTAGAACTTAGGGGCACTTTTCCCTTTGGATTTTATCAATGCAAGGAAATAAGTCACGTTTATTGAAAGTTTGTACTTCCAATGTTCCACCCAGAAATTTAATCTTATCTTCATCGTTCCTCCTTCTTCAGCCAATTGAATCGGGTCCTGGATTTAAATTGCTATTATGTTTCTTCCCCGCTTTCTGTTGGTCTTGGCCTTGAAAATTGTGAATGTATTCTGTGATGTATGTTCAAAAGATCAATGGCTATTTTACTGTCCCTAAAATTGACGTCTTCCTACCCATCACTGTGTTTTCAACGACTAGTTGACTGTGTTGAATTTGACGTGTTTGGGCACGTCATCCCTTGGTCTTCTTTTATCTTCCACTTGTCGCTTTCCTAGAATGCACTTTACCCTTTTGAGCCCTGAGAAATGATCCTTTGAAGTCTTTTGTTTGTCAGTACTTCAGTGTCCTTCATTGATTTTCCCCAGGATTTTAATCGGGTCAAGCCTTTGAACAAGTCAAATGATGCTTTGGTCGGTGAAGTGTCCTCCGCAAGGACACTTATCGTACAAGAAAGTTCTTTTGGCTTTGAACCAACACTTTGAACCTAGTCGATGAACCATTGTTGAACTAGTTCAAAGGTTCAATGAAGTGTGCCAAGCCTTTGAACACAAGCCAATGAAAGTGTTGAACCACTTGACTGAACCCGCCTTTGAATTGTTTGAAGTTTGAACCAAAGGATGAACCAAACTTTGAACTTGCTGCTAATTGTTTGCTGATGAAAATTCCTGCAGAAGTCGTGAAACTCATTAAACTTTGATGTTGAACTGCTCCTTTAGCTGAACCGACTGTTGAACCTTTGAACTCTTGCCAAAAAATGAACAAATGTTGAAAATCAATTCTTTTGACTGAAAAAACCACTTGCAAGAGTCTGTAGATTTTTTGAGAAGCTCTGAAAATGAGAAATCTGAATACTTAAGACAAATTTTGAAAATGGAAGATATTATTTTAGTTTGTAGAACCAAAATAATTCAAATGTTGTTCCAAAAATGATTTTTATTTTTAAGAGACAACAATATTCAAATACTAGCTTCATATTCTTAGTTGCCTACCTATAGTGCACCCACTACCGCCACTGAGGGTCCCTCTAATCTAGCATGTCATCTCCTTGCCATCGTAGCTTGTTTGGTCTCTGTAAACTCTTTTTTTCTTTTTAAAAAGTTAGAAATACCAAATTAATTCCCTTTGAACCTATTTAAAATCACTTTTCAAAAATATAAATCTTTTAAATCTTTTTTGTCAGATTCCTTGTTTTGCCTCTATATTTATTTCTACTTATATATTTTTTGAACTGTAAAGTGTTTTAGAATCATGACGACATAGAGAATATTTTCCAATAATATATTCCTATATCCCAAAATTTTTGATTTGTGGTTATGTTTTTCACTAACTTCTACAGGTTCACCTAATGTTCTTCACATTAGATGCCTTCACTTATCTTGCAGTCTGCTTCTTTATCTACAAAACTAAGGTAAGTAAAGGTATGTGTTTTTCAATTTTGTCCTTTCATTTATCTTATTTTTTACTTATTAAATTTTATTTAGCATCAACATTATGTGTTATCATTTTCTATTTCTCAAAGCACCATCCTGTGTTGAACTCACATGACATGTGATGAACTGCAAGTGGGGCATATGTATACACATAATATTTTCAAAATTGTATCACTTAATGACACCTTTTACCTTATAGGAACATATTAAGTCTCAATTTATTTGAGTGCATGTCCTAAGGGGTGCACTAAGAATGGGGTGGGTAGATCATTGATGCTTCACAAGATTGTCGTCCCTTTTACCACTTATTATTTACACACTTGTTTCCTAAAACCATTATCCCTAAGCTTGTTCTTATCTATTGTACCCTTTTCAATTATTTTCTAAAATTTATCATCCTATTCCTTACCTTCATTCCCTTTTCTTAATCATTTGTACTAGGTCAATTGGGTTGACCCTCTACAGGCTTGGGTTATTTTCGCTTAGGAAATAGTTTGGCCTTTGGCCTACCTAGCTCATGACCTAGTGAATTATTTTCTAAAATTCTGCTGGGTCAATCCTATTGACCAAGATTTTTGGAAAGGTTTAGATTTATATCTTCCTATATATACAAGTTTATTTCCATCATTTATTATGAAAAGAAGAAGAGAGAATGAACATTTAGTTATTGACCATTATACTTGAGAAATAAAGCTTAGGGATCCATACTTTTCTTATAGATATAAATCTTGTCTTATGGATTAGTATTTTAGATGCATTTATAGGTTGTGTAGCCTATATTTGATTTTCCTTTTCCATCCTTACATACCATAACAAAATCTTACAAAGCACCTTAGCCAAGGGAGAAATTGAGGCTTAGTGGGTTCGTATTCAAAGGTAAGTATTCCTAACTTTGTTTATCATTCGTAAGAGTAGATATACATGCATTTCTACTTCTATTCCATGCATTAGGATTATGTAAACATTGATGTTAGTATAGATGTGTCTTCTATGCATGCTTAGTTTTATTATTTCTAACCCCCACTTTGTACCATAAGCTTTGGTGAGCACTATATTAGATTTACTTTAATTGTTATTAGTTTAGGTGAAATATCAAAACTCAGGACCCCCTTAGGGCTATTTCATGATTGTGTTAGACTAGAGGCTTTGGAACCCTCCTTAACATGGTGTATTATAGTAAGAGATCCCATAATCAAGTCTAATAGATCCCCATATTGGTCATGTTTCTATTTAACAAATGTGTTCCTAGTCATAAGTGTATGGTATGATCTATCTTCTCTGAGTTAAGATTGATTTATAGACATGATGCATTTATGATAACATAAAAAATATATTTAAAAGTCTTGAAGGGGTGAAAAATGAAAAAGGGTTGGGATACAATATGATATAATGAATGGATAGGAGGAGGAAGATCGTATGGATGCTATATCATAATGAGATTAGCCCATAGATGTTATTTACCCACTTGAGCTAATGCTTCCACATTTTGATTGGATTTGATGAATGAATTATTTTCCTCGAGCAATGATATATGCAAGGAGAGGATTGTGAATGATATATCCTAAGATAAGTTGCACACTTTGATGTGCCCCAAGTAATGATATATGTAAGATGGAAGATGTGAGAATGATATATCTCAGAGAGGGATGCAATCTTTGATTTGAGTGATTTTTTATTGTTTATTGATTTAATTTAGATGGGAGAAAATATGTATGGCATGATTTGTTGGTTCCAAATCGACATGTACAGGAGATTGAATGGAAAGATTAGGTAAATGATTAAGGGTATGGTTTGATTTTAATTGATTAATATATAATCATAATCCAATAAGTTAATCGACTACATGGATTAATGATGATTGATCACATCATTAGATAACATGGATTTAATTTATTGTTGGTAGATAGAGGTGATTATGGGATGTATGGTGAATTTATATAGCTAGTATTTGAAGGTGTTGATGTCTTTTAGGGATGTGATGTATGTTTTGAGATGAGATAATGATGTGGATTGGGTGAATATCTAGATTTTTTAGTATTTTCATGGAGTTACAACATGATTGCAAACATGAATTGAGCATCATTATTTTTTATATAGTGCATGACAATATACTTCAGTGGTATGGAAAAACCATGATGGTTATTGTGTAATACACATAAGGACTGGCATAGTCATAAGTACATGACATAATGCATCATGATAAGGAAGATTATAATAACATAAATTTAATTCAAATAGTGAATTGACTCAAAGAAACAAATAAGGCAAGATAAAACATGTAAAAAAAAAACAAAAAAAAACACATAAAACACACCTAAAAGTAAATGCATGTTTTACATCAAGTTTAAAACCTTTTTTTTAGTGATTGATGGTGATAGGATTGATTTGATTGATTAATTAAGGAATTTAATAGGATGTAGTACAAGATAAAATGATTTTTGTATTATGTGATGTTTTTAAATTTATTAAGTTATCTATTTTTTTTATATAATGTTTTTGGATTTTGTTGGATTTTATATACAAGGGTTATTAGCAAAGGGAAAATTGGTCTAACACTAAGGAAGGGAGTGGTAGTGGATGTAAGGATATATTAGGGATGAATAGGAGTGGATAGGAATTAAGATGAGAAATCTTAAGAATGTATTACTTAAAAACCAAGTGTCTAGTCATCAAAGTACCATTGTAAGGATATACCAATATGTTTATAATAACATGTCTCAAGACATTTCCACTTATTTATCAAGGTTAAAATTAAGAGTAATATTGATGGTGTGATGGAAAGGATTGAATTGATAAGAATGGGTTGTTGTTATCAATAAAATTTTCACCCTAAGGAAGAATACTCTAACCTCCTTCAATTTTATGTAACATTGAAACACTCAAAGATGTTGGTAACCTTTTAGAGAGGTGGATATCTAGATTGAAGGGTTAGTTCCCTTACACAAACTCTACCAATAAATACTAATCTACTTGATTTTAAGGAAAAAGGGAATAATGAGAATAAAAATTAATCTAATAGAGTTGATGCACAAATATTAACTCCACAATCCTACCTGAACCTACACTATGAAAGGCAATTTGCAAAATTGATCTCAACACCCAAGGTTATCCTAACAAAACTGTTTAAACATAAAGGTAGAATGCAATGCATTTATCAAGGTAGATGAATCTTAGGTCTTATAATGGAAACTAATACTCTTATTCACACTTAAATACATTAAAAAAAAAACCATTTAAAGTTTATATGATCTACTAGAAGTCATATTTATTTCACCAAGCATGAAAGAGTAGGATGAACACAAGGAGAGATAACTATCACTTGCCATTCACCATGAACTAATTCACACACTTAATCAAGAATTTGAGAACTCAAAACCAGATTGAAATATTTTATTTAAAGTAAAAATTAGTAGTCATTTTATTAGGGCTTCACCATACCAAATGTGGATACCTTAGAAGGCTACAAATGGCAACTTATATAGAGAATGAGGAAGAGAGAGAGGGGGCATAGAAGAAGGAAATTTACAAGTTTCCATGTGATATTTAAAAATAAGGAGATATGGAAAATTTGAAATATACTTCCAAATCCATGTGTCTCTCCTTTGAAGATACTCTATTCTCTAATTGGCATAGGAGTTAGAAACTCAGCTTGACACCTTGCACATCTTCTTGAAAACTGCCCTTCCTTGTATAATAAGAGTGACAAATGGGATTATCACTCATAAATTATCCATGAATGACATAATAACTTATTATTTGACACCATAACTCATTTAAAAACTCATTTGGTTTGACATTTCAATGGCACTCATCATTCATATGCATAGGTCTCTTGAAACTCTTCATTTCCCATGCCTAGCTTTGTCCAAGTGGCTCAATAATTGAGTTCATATTATCCAAAGAACTATGTCTCCATTAAAGGCATTAAAATACCTTATTATACCTAAATTAATCCATTTTGGTTCTTGAAACAACTCCCAATAGTCTATTTTTTTCCTCAAGCTCTCGTTAGGCCTCTCTTCCTTGTAACCCTAAAATCATGTAAAGCTCCTTGTATAGAGTAGTGTAAAAATGGTAATGAAAAAATAAAAAAATATTTGAGGACCCAGAAATTATTTATAGATCCATGCTGATTTTTTAGGTTTTGAGCGTGAGTGAAAGTGCCTTTTCCTACCTTTATCTCTCTTCAATTAGGCCTCCTTGCCTAGAAGCCTAATTTTCTACTCTAGATATATCTCACACATGTGAAACCACCCAAAATCATGTGATTAAATTTACATATAATATCAATAACATCCATGACAAATTGATGTCCTGAGACCTTGTGGAAATGTGAGAACCATGAAATGGCCTTGAAACCTAGTCTCATTTTAGGCTTGTTTGAGACTGCCTTAAAAAATGATGTTTGTTTGATCACTTACAAGATATATTATACAATTTTTTTAGATTTATAAAATTAAATACATCTTAGGTGACCTCTCCTAACATTTTTCAAGTGTCAAACCTTTCAAAATCTTGTAAAACATGAAAAACTCCTTGAAAAATAGTGCATTTAATGCAGTCCATATAATTTAAAGTATAAATAAAGTACACTTGAAGATTATAATTATATTCCTTAATAATATCTAGGAGGTTTTAGGATAAATTAGGTCATTTCATGTAATTTATAGGATATTTTCTCTCAACTAGTCATTATTAGGGTTTTAGGAGGGTTTTAGGCATAGTTTGTTCTTAAGGATTGTTCATAAAGAATAGTTCATATTTATCTCTCCTAATGCCATAATATCATATTAAGGGGACCCATACACTATCTCTAAACATCATTAGGTCCTATAAAAAACCTTATTAGATATATAAGTACAAGATGTTGTCTCTTAGGTTATAAGTAAGCCGTTAGAGAGGGGTCTGAGCTCTTAAGATTTGTTCGCGAAGCTGATGGGTCTAATATAGCAAATGAAACCACAAGTTTTATGTGTGAGAAAATTTTTATCATATATAAAATCTAATTATCTCCATGTAAAAGATCATTTCCTTACTAATTAAGATAAAAATTGGTCTTTAGATTGTAATATTGTCTTAAAAGAAGCTTGAGGTGGTTTTGAGAGTAAAAATTACACTTTTATTTATTTCCACTATCCATGGATGGTTTTGAAATGTATATGATTTCATTTAACACTTGTAAATTCATTCATATCTAATTTTTACACCCATTAGGCCATCCTTTTATTCCTTTTAGGCTTCCCTGTGTATGAGTTAGGTTTTACAAGCCTAAACAGGGTTTATAGTGTTTTTTCACTTTTGATTGAGTCTAAGGGTCTTATGGAGTCATGCCATCACCATACAACATCTCAAGTGATTTACTTATCCTCTTACCTATTTTATAAATCTAAACAAGCAACCCTCATTTAGCCAATTAAGCAGGCATGTGTATATAATGATTGTGCATACAGGTTTGGAGTGAGTTGGTTTAGTCACTTTCCTCTATTTTTTTTAAGTTAGTTGAGTTATTTGACCTAAAATGATCTCGTTACCTAATTATGATCTCAACAAACTCCTCTCATGAAATATAGATGACATTCTCTTCTTAAGTCTTGAAAATGGTTTGTCTTGCTTAAGACAACCTATAGGTGATCATGAGGGTGACTCCAAAGTTCTAATGTAATTCATTGAGCATTCAAGGACTGTTGATATTTTATTAAAAACCTAGAACCTTTCCTTATAACTTTTCCATCCCTTTTAACAATTGTACCTTTAAAGAATAGTTCAAATCTAGCAAATGAAACCACAAGTTTGAATTGTGAGAAATTTTTTATCATATCTAAAAGATAATTATCTCCATGTGAAAGATCATTTCCTTACTAATTAAGATAAAAATTGGTCTTTAGATTGTAATATTGTCTTAAAAGAAGCTTGAGGTGGTCTTGAGAGTAAAAATTACACTTTTATTTCTTTCCACTATCCATGGATGGTTTTAAAAGGTATATGATTTCATTTAACACTTGTAAATTCATTCATATCTAATTTTTACACCCATTAGGCCATCCTTTCATTCCTTTTAGGCTTTCTTGTGTATGAGTTAGGTTCTACAAGCCTGAATAGGGTTTATAGTGTTTTTTCACTTTTGATTGAGTCTGAGGATCTTATGGTGTCATGCCATCACCATAAAACATCTCAAGTGATTTACCTATCCTCTTACCTATTTTATCCATCTAAACAAGCAACCCTCATTTAGCTAATTAAGCAGGCCTGTGTATATAATGATTGTGCATACAGGTTTGGAGTGAGTTGGTTTAGTCATTTTCCTCTATTTTTTTTAAGTTAGTTGAGTTATTTGACATAAAATGATCTCATTACCTAATTATGAACTCAACAAACTCCTCTCATGAACTATAGATGACCTTCTCTTCTTCAGCCTTGAAAATGGTTTGTCTTGCTTAAGACAACATGTAGGTGATCATGAGGGTGACTTCAAGGTTCTAATGTAATTCATTGAGCATTCAAAGACTATTGATATTTTATTACAAACCTATAACCTTTCCTTATAAATTTTCCATCCCTTTTAACAATTGTACCTTTAAAATACCATTCATATATTTCAAGCTCATCCATGAGATGGTTGTAGGTGTCTACTAGGGGAGATTTTGAAATTTGATTATTGAAATTGGATTCCTTAACTCCATCATTGAAAATTTGAATCATTAATATTTATTTTTCACTTCCTCACAACATTCATTAGTTCCTTAAAAGTGTTCACAGACTTTTTCCTTCTCATCCTTGTACTCAAACCTATGTAGGAACATTAGGTTTGTGAACTATCTTTTCAACCCTCTCTTGACTTCCAAATCATTTAGGTGATTTAAATGGTTTGTATTTTATATCTTTAAATCACTAATTCATGTTTTCACATCTACCATTTTGGCTCAAACCAATGTGTTTTATCCAGAAAAGGGAACCTATAGGTCTGTAACCTGTTGGTCTCTTTTCTTTCATATATGGATTTATTAAGATATATTCTTAAGCCCTAGCACTTGAAAATTGTATCAACCTTTTACCTCTTCCTCATGTGATCTATATCAATGGTATATGGACATATTATTAACCATTATGTCACTTCTAATTTGTCTATTTATATGTAAGCCATGTGATTGTACAGTCAGGTCATATGCAAGGCTTGTGTACTAAAAGTGAGAGTATATTGTTTGATCATGCCTTCTAATGATATAATGGGGATATATTAAAGTCACACTTGTGATTAAAATTTTATATCACTCTCTCCATAAGCTTATATATCTCCGTACCAAGCATTATGTCATCCTCAACTTGTTTATTTGGTTCCTACATGCCTCTATAAAGTTAATTCAAGGCTTTGTATGGAATTTGGAGTCATAAATACTTATCCATGTTTTTTGATGATATGTGGAATTAGTCACACAATCTGAGTGTTTGAGTATATATACTAGGTCTTTCCAGGGATTTGAACCTTTTCAACATAAGGACTACATTCTGTGAATGTCTACCTACACGTCTATAACATGTGGGTAGACAAATTTATCCAAGTCCTTTAAGAGAATGTGTTTGATTGTCATTATCATTTCATTTAGATTTAAATTTTTTCAAAAGTATCTCAATCATAATTTATCATTCATATTCATTACCAATTGGACCAAACTTGGCATTCAAACTTACAAAAGACTGATACTACATAAATCATGTCTTCAAAGAGCAAAACACTTGAATAATACATAAAAAGATAAAATTATAAGGGGGATAACATTAATATTATGAAATTTATGTATCCTCCATGAAATATAAATCAATTGGAACTCCTAGAGGTGACAAACATTTAAAACAAACCAACATAGACTTGCAATAAGATGATATGTTCACACACTTGAGACACTTTTCCTCTTGTTGAAGACACAAAATAGGGTTTAATTACTTGATGAAAATAAAATTAAAGGGGTAATTTTATCCTCATAAATAATTCCACAAAACCATTCTTTTCCATAGAATTCTAGCATGAAGAAACAGGACCAAAAAACAAACCTTGCTTGAATGATCAAGGCATATTGACCTATTGTCACTCTTAGAAATTATTCATAAATTATGGGATATGAATATGAAAAAAAATTACATTAAATCAAATATAATTATTAACCCTAACAATTTCCAAAGTTTCATCTTCCAACTTCCTCTCTCATGTTTGGACCATGCATTTGATTTTTACCTTTCTGAGCTTGCGAAGGTAGCGATGGAGGATAGAGTGTTTAATGAATTTGTTGGACCTAAAAATTTATTAAAATATTTAAAATTACCTTTTTAAGTGTAATATAACCTCTAAAATAGTTTTTACGTACAATTAGATCTTTCAAGGTCATACAAATGCCTAAAAGTGCTTGGAAAGGAGGATTTTACTCATTTTAGGCATTAAACCTATAATTTTTTCATTCTCTGACCATCTATAAACCTTATCTAAAAATAGGCATGTTTTTATAATTCTTTAAACATTTATACTTTGTGATGGTACGTACAAATCCTAAAAAATAGGCCAAAAGGTAACCAAAATGACATTTTAGCACATAAGAACATAATAAAAGGTTAATACATGATAATATGACCTTAAAAACACATTAATAACCTTTTATAATGATGAAGGGATGATTTATAATTCATAGGTCTGAGATGGAATGGGTTGGTCCCCCAAGGGTAAGGTACTTTTAGATAACTTTTCATTTTAATCATGACACCAGAAATCGATTTTCATCATGGTATTTATCCAAAGTGCTATAGATATGGTTTTCACCTATAGACAAATTTATTTCTATTTTTATTTTTTTATTCTTTTTAAGAGTCTCAATTATGTAAGGGTTCAAGATGCATGATGATGAACCCTATTAATATTTCAAGTATGTGCGCTAGATGTTTTTTCAATAACTCTATTGATTTATAAGTTGGTTTCTTCCAAATTTACTGTGATATTATTAGAGCCCCTATGATAGAGGGTGTTTCTAAATCGGTGAAGTAGAAGGTGCGTTTAATTAAGGATGTGTGTAATCACATGGAATATTTGTAGGGATGGAATGATTGTGGGGATAAATGTAAGCGTCATGATGTGAAGAGTGATTAGGACCAACAATCTTATGTTTTATAAGATTGAGAGTAGCCATAAGTTGGATGATTTGGGGATTCAATTTTGATTCAATGGTTTCCTCAATATGTGATGTGGATCTATCCTAAAACTATGCTAATGCAAGGGGTAGATTATATTGATCATCTAATAATGCCCTAGAAACTATTTCACTAAGGGACTCTTATTGATTATTTTGATTGTGCTTTAGATTTGAATTTCTTAATACTACCTCAAATAGATTTGAAATATGGGACTGTGATTTTATATTTTTGTGATTCTTTGGATTGTAATTTTTATTTTGATTATCTAATCATGACTCATAAGGGTTCTCACCCAAACTATTTTTACCATTAGGTTTCTTTCACACTTCTTCACTTTAAACTTACTTAGGAATTAATAGTGTGCACATGTGTTTAGTGTATAATTAGATGTTTAATTATGTGCACATGTGTTATCTTTCATGAGTGGCTTACTCATGGATCACATTGTGAGTGTGTGAAAACTCCACTATGGGTTTTCTACCATTTTGGTGTGGGAACATAGTGTTGACATACCCACTATGGGTTGTCTACCCCCCTCTTTTTTTCCTATATATTGAGCACTCTATTAGTGCATTTGTAATGTGAAATGTGAAATGTGGAGTGATTTAATGAATGCAATATCTTTGATTCTAGTTAAATCAACTTATAATTGCATTTATGTTGCACATTGTTTCACATTCCTTGATAAGAATACATTGTATTCTTATCAAACTCAGTCTCTAGCATAAGAGTGCTTCCTTAAGGTCTTAGAATCCAATGCAAGGTATATTATCCAAATCTAATATGGTATCCATGCGGGTTGTGTACCTTGGGTATACACTTAGTATTTTGAGTTTTATTTATTTTTGTACATACCAAGTATGTTTTTCTCTTGCATAATTTTGACTGTGGTCTAGGAATCAGAAAGGTTTACAAATAAAATTTGGATTTGGAAGGTTCTTCCTTGAGTTTTTATTTTACAAGTTCAATTCTATAGATTTTAGGAGTAATTCAGAGCTCACTAACATGTCTAGATTACCAAAGAAACATATATTCACCTGTAGTTTTGTCTTAGTTAGACATCAAAGGCTCTTTTTGTTTTTTGCAAATTCAATTTTTATGAAAAATAAAAAGTCTATTATTTTTCAAACTGGTTTCTAACTAATAACAATCACTTAGAAACATTTATGGGTTTTAGGCATCTCGTTTTATGATTTCTATAATTTTTTTAATTTATAAATTTCACTAGAAATTGTAAAAGTTATTATAGTTTTATTAATTGGTATAATGCAAAAAAAAAAATTTAACTACTACTACTTGACCAATGTACTTTGGTCAAAGTCAAGCCTGGAGTTTTTAAAAATATTTTCTCACAAAAAAAATAACATTGAAAATCATACCAATTCCATTGGTCAAGGCAATTTGATCAAAACCAACATAATTAAGTTTCTAATCCTTTTTTCCTTAAACATCAAACACAAAAACAAAAATAATTATACATGTGGTCAAAATATTTGTTTGTTCAAAATTTGAAGTCTAAATCAAATTTTTAATCAATGTTTCTATTTATCAAAAAACAATAATTGATCACATGAAAATTGGTTAAAATCAAATATCAATTTACATTTTCCACAAAAAAAAAATAAATTACACATGTGACCAACTCGCTTGGTCATCAGTTAGAGCTCCAAAAATAGGACAAAACTATCACTTGGTCCATGATTCCACCACACTAGGTGACCCTATACATTTGACATTCCAACTACATTTAGTGACAGTCTTGCTAACTTGTGGTGTTTAGTATCACTACACTCTACATCTCATCTTTTCATTTGACAACATTGATGGGTGGGGCCTAGTTGGATAGGTGCTCAGATCCCCCCATGATTTTTTTTCACATCAGTGTTCTTGCTTAATGTGAATGCCTAGTTGGCATTATAAGTAATTCATCCAACATGCTCATATTTTGTCAAACCTTCATTCAGGTAATGTATATTTGTAGAGTCTACTTTTTCACACTTTATTTTGTGTCATATCTCCTTCAAGGCCCCTTGATTAGTGACTTACATTATTCTTTGGAGACACTATTCAAGCCTCCTTTATTAGTGCCTTGATTTTTTTCATAATGTTTCTCACACAAAAAAATATTTCTCCATTATAAATGGGTACCTTATTAGGCACATTATTTATCAAAACCCATATGAAGAATATAACATGTCTCATTCTCATTTGTATATCTTTCAACTACATTGAGAGAGTGTCATAATGTGTGTCTATACATGTGTACTCTTATCATTATGGACTTTTCACTATTTTTAGTATATTTTCCTTGATTATATCTTTGGCATCATGATCACATATTAATTATTTGATAATTTTAGAGTTATTATAGTGTGTTCCAGTATTCATAGGTTGATGTTCAAGAAGTGGATACATCCACTCATATAGTTATTGGATTCGTGTACTTCTTGACTATCTTTGGTTTTATTATTGTGTTTATGGGAAATTTTCTCCAAACATATTAAGGATCCATTTATTCTTGTAGTACTTATTCATAGTTTAGTGACATTATATTTGTGTTTATTTTTCACCAATTTAACTAGCTTCATCAAAAAATACATGCATTACCTACTTCTCTAAGATCATAATTGAGGGGGGTGTTTAGGAAATGTTTCATCAGACTCATTATACTACCCATTACTTTCTTGTTCAATTTTTATTTTTATTGATATTCATATTTATCACCAATTCCTACTTCAACTTGGTGGTTACATTGAATCAATGCCTATGTATTTTGGTAGGATGGATTGGTGTCCATAGGGACACTTGGCTTTGGAATTGCTTCAAGGAAATTCACATGACCTTCTTCCTTCATCTTCTCATAGGGGAGATTTTTTCCAATGGGTTTTCTCTTTCTCTCTTGTGCTTTAGGGGAATCATTTTGTACATGGGTACCTCATCAAGCCTTGTTGTCATGACCCATTATTTTTGCATGTTTATAGTTTACTTTCTTCCTAAGTTACACTTAAGGGGGTGTTGGTGTGAAAATAGTTCTCACCCAAATTTGGTTTTACCTTTGGGTTCATTTCACACTTCTTAATTTTAATCTTACGTAGGACTTAATAATGTGCACATGTGTTTAGTACATAAGTATATGTTTAATTATATGCACATGTTCTTCACCATGAGTGGCTTACACATGGCTTGTACCATGAGTGGGTGAACACTCCACTATGGGTTGTCTACCAGTTTAATGTGTGCACATAGTGTTGACATACCCACTATAGGTTGTGTACCCCACTCTCTCTTTCCTATATATTATGCACTCTAGTAGTGTATTTGTAATGTGAAATCTAGAGTGATATAATGAATGAAATATATTTGATTCAATTTGAATAAATTTATCATTTCAATTATTTTTCACATTATTTCACATTCCATGATAATAATGCATTTTATATTTATTAAGTTTAATCTCTAGCATAAGAGTGCTTCCTTAAGGTATTAGAATCTTGTGTAATTTATATTATCTAAATCTAACAATATGAGACAGTGATTTCATATTTGGATTTGATGGATTAGAGGATTAATTTTGACTAATAAATGCTTATTATTCCCTAGAATATGATGATTTTACTTTATGCCTTTTTCATGTTTGATTGTCATGAAGAAAGCTTATGGTAGATAATATTTTCAGCCTTAATCGACAGGTGCAGGAGATTGAATGTCAAAAAGGGAGGAAGGATTGGTGGTGTTGATGAAAGGAGTGGTATAAATATAGTCTTGGTAGGGAATATATACAAAGCCTATTTTTACTATGAATGAGGCTTTCTTAGAAACTATACAAGTATTGTTGTGTCCAATACGCCCCACTATTCTCAGAGTAAGAACCCACATTTAAAATAGCAAAATTAGTAGAACTTTTAGGACTCTATGAAGATAATTGAATAAATTAGTCCTCTTTAAGACTTATACACATGGAATTCCTTACTATGTTTCATGTTATTCTTACATTTTATGGGTAAATATTATGTTAAATAGATTCACACATATTTGTAATAGATTTAGTAGTTTATTCTAAAGAATTATTAGTATCTTTACTTAGTCAATTATAAAAAAATTGGTAATTAATTTTGTATCTCTCTCTCAAATGCATCTTTCATGGAAATTCATAGTCCCTCATGGCTTCTCATCATGTCACCATAGTGCCATGTGACATTCAAATCAATATGTGGTTCCTTTACAGTCTTCATGACTTTTCTCATGGAATTTTCCTTGATCATGGTGATTCACAGTTCCTCTTCTTAGCAACATCTTGACCTTGATGGTGTTAATAACATGTGAAACATTTATATCCCTCCATGATTTCATCCACAACATCTAATTTAATCATTTCATCTATTAAACCCTACAACATTTTCCATAATGGTAGTATTGGGACTTCTCCCTGGAACTTTACCTCTTCACATAGTTTTATGTAGTTTTTTATGACATCTCAAAACCTTAGTAGAATCTCATAGCCTTAGAGGTAGTACCCTTATCCATGGAATTCAAGCCACCCTATACTATTCAATTATCCATGGCATTCATGCCACCCTTGATGGTGTTAAGAACATGTGAAATATTTATATTCCTCCATGATTTCATCCACAACATTGAATTTAGTCATTTCATCTCTTAAACCCTATGGCATTTTCCATAATGGTAGTATTAAGAATTCTCCCTAGAACTTCATCTCTTCATAGAGTTTTTTGTAGTTTTTTTACAACATCTTAGAACTTTGGTGGAATCTCATAGCCTTGGACAATTCATTCCACCCTATACTATCCAAACTAGTGAACACATGATGACATCATACCATCAATGTTTCAAGCTACAATACAATAAAAGGTGCAAGGTGATAAATGAGCTTAATGGTTTGTGATGGTCCCCAAATTAGATCCTAACTAAATCCTCATGCTCTGAGGTAGATTTGGTAAGGAAGAATATTTGATTATAATTATGAGACCACTCTTACTTTATATTTTATGTGTGTGTTTTAGGTTATAACACAATCCACCATCATGGAAAAAAGTTATAAAGGGAATTTTTGGATCTATAAAACATTGTAAAAGTGTCGCCTCATAGAGGAACTGGTTGAACTACCCTGACAGTTGGTTTTGATTCTTGGTTGGGCACCCTAAGGGAGATATTTAAATAAAATACAAGGAAAGAGATATATAATTATGTGGAATGTTTATATAATTGTATTTACATTTTATATTATGTCTTATTTCTCCTTTTAATACTAATGTTGAGTATGTATTTTTAGCTTTAAGCAATTACTTAGGGATTCACATATTTTATCATGATTATATTATACTATGCAATCTTAGATATTATAATCATATTCGTAATTAGTCTTTAATATTGTTTTATGAAATTTGAATGCATTATAGTTATTTGATGTTGCATATTTAATATTTATAAAGTTATTGCATTATTATGTGCTATCATTTTTTGTTTTAATCAACTTACCTTGCAAAGAGGTGCTTTTGGGATTGACACATGATCATAGGCACTTCTCTAAGACTCTTAATTTCCATCTCTTCAGATATGTTCAATTAATATAAATCTAAAGAGTGTTGATGTAGTGCAGTGAGTTTTGAGTGTTTTTAGGCCTCAACAAATTTCCCAACTAAAACTTGAATCCCTTCTTCTCTACCTTACCCTTTCCATCCTTTTTGTATTTTTTATGAGATATTGATCCTTGTATCATATCACCATTTTAAGTGACCATATAGGCCATAATTTTGATCATTTAGATAACCCATTTCATAAAATTGGAGACCAAATGTTATTTTATCTATATTTAAAAACCTTGTAATAAATTTGCATGCTACTCTAAACACTATTTCATGAAGTGGCTCTGTGTAAATCCAAATACTTGCAACTCATGCCCTAGATTATTTCTATATGTCCTAAAATAAGAGGGTAAAATCCCCATATGTTAGTGTTGAAAACACTAATCAATAGTAAAATTGAATTAGAAGGAGAGCTAAGTGTAATTGACTTGTGGTTTATAGTCTGGTTTAGGGTGTGATATCTTCTATGTCTTGTGGCATGATCTATGGTCTATCTCATAGATCCCATTTTTTAAATATCTTTTTGTATTTTTTATGCCTAAAACACACATCAATATAATATAAAACTAAGGAACCCCTTTTTATTGATTTTACTCCCTATTTTATTTTCAACTTTTGTCAAAATGTTAAAAATCCATAAACAATAGAAATTCACAAAATAAAAAGATGTAAAACATGGATTGGTTAGGTGAGACATCCATTGACATCCCTATAATTTAGCATGAGTTTTTTTGAATTATTTCAAATTTATTCCAAAATTATAGAATAATGGAATAGAAAAAAACCATATCCATGCCTTCAAAAGTGCTATGTGATTCTTAAATATCCAACATGAATATGTAGCATGTAGAATTTTCCCCCTTCACATTAGATGGATTTGAGAATCATTGGTTTCTAAGTTTAATTATTAATTCAATTCATTGTTTTAAAGAGATATAATATGATTTTTCTTGTACAATTATAATAACTACTTAACCCTTTCATTTTTATAAAGTAGTTGCTCGCAATCTAAAAGAAGCCCAATGAGCCAATTAGGGATTTTAATCTTAGGTTTTAAGAGATATATAGTGGCATTCATAGTAGTTATAGGCCTCAATAATCCACCATTATAGACATATACATCAATGATATAAATCTTATTATAGCCATGTTGTTAAAGACATCTACAACAAACTCCTTGATTCTAGCATATGCAAAAGTTGTCAAGTTGGACAGGGAGTTGTCTTCCATGATAAAGATAAACTATGATTATTTTAATTTAGATCCTCATGTAGAACCAACTGTGGCATATGTTGTAGATGAAATTGAATATGTTATTGATGAATATTCTAACCATGAAAAAAATTATGCATGTTTTGAATATCAAAGTGATGTATAAGACAAGAATTAGAAGACATCAACACCATAGAAATCTTCATCGAGCCTATGAAAAATGAAGGAATAGAAGCATGTTTCCTAGCTAAACCACCTCACATAGAGTTGGTATCCTCCACATGTTTAATTTTAAATACCATGGTAGTCTAAGTAAAATAATTTCATGATTAAACATGGCCTAAATTTGATGTATATATTCTTGAACTCAGTTCTTATATTAAATTCATGTTTAGTTGGTATCACCATGTGAAACCTTTAATTGTGCATATAATGATTTTTTAATGCTTAAATTGAATTAAGTTTGGAATAAATAAAAGGATGTCTTTGAAAGGATAAAAAATGTGAAGATTGAAGCATGATCCTACCTATAAATATTAAATGTTTCATGCAATCTTCAAGTTCATCCTTTGAGCCTTGGTTATAATTTTCATAGTTTAGTTTTAATTTAGGAGTAGTGTAGAGTTATATTAGATTACTTTTAATTTTAGTATTTTTTTTTTTTCAATTTCCTAATTTATATTTTTTGTTATTTCCCACTTTCTATTTTTTGTTGCTTCATTTTCATTTATGTTTTGGTTTATCTTTGAAGTTCTCTCTTTCTGGGTGGTTTGGTTAAACTTTGAATATATTTCCTACCCCTACCTCATGGTATATTGTGGCACTTTATGACATCTTATGCCATCCCATAAGCACTATATCATGTGGACACCTTCAAACTGGATGATTGATGCCTTGTTAATTATCTAATATTCAAGATTTAGGGAATATGTTTAAATTTTGGGTTGAATATCAATATTATGTTTGAATATGTTATGGTTTTATCAAGAAATTGAGTATTTGTTTTAATATTATCACATGAATTAAGAACATAATTTGTTCATTGAAATTTTCTAAGAATGTACTTTATCAAACTAATGCATTACCTTAAGGTGTATGAGCAACACAATAAAGATTATTTTTGTTTGAATCTTTTGTCAAAACACTTTAACCTTAGTTGTTGGTTTTCAACCCTCTTGGTTAGTTAAAAGTAAAATAAATAAAAAATGGAGGGAGAATATGAAATATTTAAAATAAAAATTAGAAGAACTCTATTCCAAAGGGTGATTTGGTTAACCTCCACCACAGGATTTCCTACCTAATTAGAAGTGGATTAAGGCCTAAAACAAAGACAAATGTATATTTTTTAGGGTTATATATTCCTAACAAGCATTAGAGAAATACCTAAACCTTCTCCCCAAGACAATTAAGATAATATTAAATACACTAAATAATTTTTAATCATGTGATCACTCTCTAGTTATCTTAGAACCCAAAAGGCAAAGGAATGAATCACTTCCCACACAACTAACTCTATGAAAATTTTAAAATCTTAATATGTTGTGTAGTGGAGTTGAAACTTATATTTAGTCTTATTCTAAAAACATAAGGTATCATGCATGATTACTGATCTTTTTTGTAAATTCTAACCAAAATTTATAAGTAATAATCCCTTGGCAATGCTTTCCCCATAGATGCCACCATTTTTTGTGGCTAACACTCCACACTCTTCTTAGAGTAAGGACCTGCATTAAAATAGTAGAATAAGTAAAACTTTTGGGACTCCATGAAGATAAATTAATAAATTAGTCTTGTTTAGGAGTTATATACATGAGACTCCTTACTATGTTTTATATTTTTCTTACATTATATGAAAAAAATTATGTTAACTAGATTCACACAAATTTGAAATAGATTTAGTAGTTTCTTTTGAAGCATTCATAGTATTTTTACTTATTTATTTATTTATTTATTCAAAGTTTGGTCATTAATTACATGTCCCTCTCTTATAGACATCTTTCATATCACTTCACATTCTCTAATGGATTCTCATCATGCCATCATAGCCTTGTGAAACATTTAGATAAATTTTTGGTTCCTTTGTAGTTTTTATAACTTCCCCACAACATTTTCCTTGACCATGGTACTCCATGCTTCCTTTTCTAACCTTAGTATCATACTCATTTTGATGGAATCCTAATGTTGATGGTGTTTATAACATGTGTGAAATTTTTATTCCTCCATGGCATCCACTTTAGTCACATCATCTCTCAAACCCTGTGGCATTCACCATAGTGGTGGCATTTTCCATAGTGGTAGCATTGGGGCTTCTCCATGGAACTTCACCTCTTCACAGAGTTTCTATGACTTTTTTTTGACATTTTAGAGCCTTGGTAGAAACTCATAGCCTTAGAGGTAATCCACTTTTTTTATAATTCATTAAACCCCATACTATCTAGACTAATTGTTTAATGATTTATGATTGTACCCATAACATATCCTTATTAAATAATCATGATCTAAGGTGTTTATGGTAAGGAATAATATTTGATTTTTATCTCATGTGACCACTCTAAATTTATATTTTATGCATGTGTTTTAAGTTGTAATATACTCTACCATCATGGCATCAAGTGGGACAGGCCCTTTCTATATTTATAAATAAATATGTAAAAATTTGTAAAAGTGTCACCTCACTAAGGAACTATCTGAACTACCCAACTAGTTGGTTTTGATTCTTAGGTTTTTTCCCCGAGGGAGATATTTTTATAGAAATATAAGGAGAGAGAGATATATATAATTTTGTGGAATGTTTATAAAATTGTCATTATGTGTTTTGTTTTGTCTTTTTTCTCCTTTTCAAACTAATATTGAGTATGTTTTGGATCTTTAAGAAATTATTTAGGGATTCACATATTTTATCATGAGTAGATTATAATATGAAATCTTAGTAATTATAATCATCTTAATAGTTATCCTCTGGTCTTGTTTTACATCATTTGAATGTGTTATATATATTTGATGTCACATATTTGATCTTTATAAATTTGTCTCAGTCATATGTGTTATCCTTGTTTGTTACAATTGACTTACCTTGTAAAGAGATGATTTTGAGATTGACTCATGATCATAGCCACTTCCCTTAGACTCTTGCTCCAATATTATTTAGATCTATGTAATTAAGCTAAATATAGAGAATGTTTATGTCAAGTAGTGAATCCTTGTAGTGTTTTTAGGCCTCAAGATGCCTCCCCACTAAATTCTGAATCAATTATTCTTTACTTTATCCTTTTCCTCTTTTTATATTGTTTATGAGATCCCAGTCCTTGTATCCTAGCACCACTATAAGTACCCATATAGGGAATCATTCTGATCATTTAGGTGTTGAGTGTAAAACAAGTCTACCAAAATCATAGATTATATTTGATGAACACATGTGTGAATTACACTATTTTGTCTTTTATATAATATTTTTGTATGTATTCAACCTTTATAATAATAACAAGACTTTAGAATGCAAAGAGTCCTTTTTGGGCATAACAAAAGGCTAGAATATGAAGAGATAATGCTTTGTAAAACTTTATATATGGTGCTCAAATGTATTTAGATATGGTTTTGATTTGATAGAGATTACTATATAACATTTTGAAATGGTTTTTCTATGTATCTTTTATCATTATTATGTTTGTAATGAGTACTATGTTTTCTTTAATTTATTACTCATATGAGTTTATACTATCTATTTAGATTCTAATAAGTTTGTACTTATTTATACAAACTATATGTTTTGTCTGTTAATGAATATATTCAATCTAAATTACCATATGTTTTTTAATTTTTATTACTTCATGTATTAGTTATACATGTATTAGTATGTTATGAAGGGTTTTCTAGTAACCTCTCCTAACAATGGTGTGGTGAGCATGCAAATTTTTATTGAAACATGTTGATATAGTTTCCAGGGAAAAGAGATATAGAAAGATGGATTGATAAAATAATACAAAAAATATGGATTGAAAAATTGTGTAGAAGAGGAAAGAATACTAAATAAATTAATTAGGAGCATATCTATAGAGAAATTTAGAATTATTTTAGTGTGAATTACTTTAGTTATTAGCTTTTTGGTTATCTAAACTAGAGTTTTATTATTTTCATCCAAAAAAGATGAAATTCATAGCTTTTTCATAAAAAATCTAGAAATCTTGAGAAAACTAGGTACTGATTGGACTTATGTAGTATACAATTAGATTAGGACTACCATTGATAGATATATCATCAAATTTATTGTATAAGGTTATTTGTACTTTGAAGCTGCATATAACCTAATTATTAGATGAATCTATGGAAAGTTCCTACAATTATTACCTACTCTAATTAATATGTTGGTTGTGGAAAAGGTCATGGTGGCTACTCCTGCTAACATGGAGTAGTCACTTTGGGCATTATGTGGATGCATACAAAGTAGGAGTGAATGATGCAGATCTAAGCAAAGGAATTTAAATCCTAACCCAAAATATGGAGGATGAAAAGAACTAGAGTGAGAATAAAATTTTGGGATTAGAAAGATTACTATGACAATAAAGTAGATGGAATAATTTGAATAATCTAAATTTAACTATCAACAGGATTAGGAATAGAGTAGAGAATGTTGAAGAAAGGGGATCCCAGAGAGAGGCTTCATAAGATGTTAGAAGTAGATAAAGTAGTGAGTATGCAGAATAAGAAAGAGAAGGGCCTAGGAAGGAAGAAGAAAGAATTAAGGGTAGTGAGAATATGGATCAAAGTGAAGAGGAAGAGAAAATTAGGACAATTGTAGAGTATTTAAAAGATAAGAGTAGATAGTAGTTAAGAGGAAATATATTATTTGGACTAGGGAAAGAATATTCCCAATAGTATATTATGTAAATGCATAAAAGTATCATAATTTCAATATCACAAACAAAATATTTTGAGGATATAGATCATTCATTTCTTGAGTAAACATCTCCCCAACCCAACTTATCATTAGTAAGGACACCAACTGCAAAGGAAGGGATGTGTAGAAGCCAATTTGAATCATTTATGGATAAATTTGGTAAACTTGGTACAAAGACTAAGAATTCAATATAAAATAAAAGGATAGAAAATATTGAATTCACTTTTGAGACTAGTTTTAAGGCACCTATAAAAAATAGTGCTAATAAGCCTTCAGTCATAGTCACTAGTGTAGAATAACCTATAGTCGTAGTTACCAGTGCGTAGATTCCAATATTAGTAATTTTATGTACACCAACTATGGCATTAAATATAGGGATGTTTATTACTTTGACATAATATGATGGGTATATGGATCTTAAATAGTACTTGTTAACATATGAAATAAAATGGTAGGTTAAGGGAATACCTCTGATGATGTATATAAGTGCAAGCTCATATGAACTTTAGCAAGTTGAGATTTGGAATTAATTTGTAAAAGGTATGTTAATACCTATAATATTTAACAATTTAAAGATCATCTAATTTTATAGTTTAAGATGAATAAGTGCTCAAGTCAGACTATTAAAGATGTAAAGGATATTCAACAATGGAGCGAAGAATCCATTTGTCACTATGATTGTATATTTTTACATGTGAAGAATAAGATTGATTTTATCATGGAGGAAAAGGACAATTTTTTTTGGTTTATGGAAGGGATACGATCTAGAATTATATTTTTCATTACATATTCTTAATTTTTTACTAAGGATTTTACTCGAGTAGTTATCTTCTGATTTGAAAAAATTGAGGACTATAGAGATGATCCAATAATTAGCTCCAAATTTGAGGTGAAAATTGATGTTTTCCTTAAGAGGATGGATGAGATGCATTAAAGTGACAAAAATAAATTGATATTGTGGTGTATAAATCATGGTTGAGAAGGGCATCACAAGAATGATTGACCTAAACTTAAAATAGAGTTATGAAAACTATGTTGATTAGTAGGTCATGTAACCTCAAAGTGTTATCTATTATAATAGTACATTAAAAAATCCCTAAGTTTATATCATAATTTTTATAAATAAACCAATCATGATGAGAATAATTATTGATCTATAGGAACTAAATGAAGATATCACAAAAAATGTCTTTGTAGTTGTAGTATAACAGTTACCTATTTCAAAGTAGGGAATTCCAAACCCAAAGGTGGAAATGACTAGTGCAACACAAGGTAGTCCTAGGTAGATGACTTCATCACCTCAATAGATTGAACAATATGAGTCCTCAAAATCAAAAATAAAATTGGGATCCAACATCACCTTAGCATCATTATAGTCGATATAATGCACAATAAAAATAGCAAAGAGGAATCACTAAATAACAATAATATGGTTAAGGATTATAAAAAAATAGAGGATATTTAGGTGGATATTAATGAGGTCATAACAATGATAAATGAAAATATATCCAACACATTCAATCTTATTTGTGTGGTCATTATAATGGTATTACACAAAATTACCCCACTAATCCTCAAAGATAGGCATACTACATTTATTATAGAGTTGAAGGATGGCATCGAATTGAAGATTACCTAATATTAGAGATGGAAAATAAATTAAATCCAATGTGAAATGTGAATATGATAATTTACAACATTATGAAAATGCATTCATGCAAGTAGTTACTATATTATAACATGTAGAACAAGGGCTACCTTCATTAGAAATGTTGAAAGATCATGGGATCAGGAATGTGCAATAGGATAAATATCTAGATCTTACTATAGAAAATAGCTTGATGTATCAATTTTTGCATGTACTTAAGGACATACAATAGTAGAATTCATCAAAAGGAGACACCATAGCCATTGACACATAAATGTATATGCAAATTGTATGAATTATGAGATAGGAAGGTGTTGTGACTACACTTATAGATTTGTTGAAATTGTTCATCACTCTATGCAATGAATACATCTCACATAAAATTACAAATATTTTTCATATTCTTATAAAGTTCACATAACAATGATAACATCATATTGACAAAGTGTTCTAGTATGTCAAAACTAAGAAACAATAAGATGTTGACTGACAAATGGACATAAAGCATGTTAGGTATGAAATTATTAATTTGGTATTTGATTTTAAGAGTAATATCAACATTATTCCTTGATCTACTTGGAATGATTTTTGTTGAACACACTTGAACTACAATCATGTCACTCTTAGTATTACAAACAATGGGATGGTAGATCTAATTAGTCGCCTAGAAGATGTGGAGATTAGAGTTGTTGAGCTAAGTTTGTGAGGATATTTTGAGGTCATTCACATGAAAATTAATGAGACCCATTACCCTAAATTTATTGGTAATAAATAATTTTATGATGTCAAAATGACTATTAATACAGTGCACAATTAATTAAAGGCACATCAAAGGGAAAATATAGTTGTTATACATTTGGATAAATCAGAACAGAAGCCCTATGTTCTTTCAAAAGAACCATACTCACCTTATGCCTATAACTATAATAGTTGGTTAAAAGTTATCATAGATACAAATAAAATTTTTCTATGAGATATATAATGTCAATTATTTAAACTACATCTTGAGCAAAACATACAAATCCAAATAATTAAATTTTTAGTTTACAAGCTAGTGATAACAAAATCTCTAGCTCTTCAGTTCCAAATGGAAGGATATAATTCTCTATCTACACAATCTCCAACTAAGTCAGAGGTATATTTATTATATAATATAGGTATAACAATAATGGACTATACATATCCTACTCTACAAGGTGTCTTACCTTGGGAAGTAACATCTTCAATAAGTGGTGGCATAGACACACATGTTGAATTGGGCTACGAAAGATCATGAGGTATGGCCTCTATGCATGGTGTTATCCATAGAATTATAATAACAAAAATATTTTATGATATATTATCTCAATCTATTTATCTTGAGGTTGGAACACCATGTACTAGATTTAGATCAAAGAGTCAATGCACATAGCCATGCCTTAAAGGGAATTGCTATGATATGGTGGGCAATGCTTAAAAAATAAGATTTACAATTGGATGAAGCATGTGAATATGTAAAATCATTATTTTAGTTACCACTCATTGTTAGAGTATAGTGTCTATTATTTCAAGAAGGCTAATGTACTGAGCTACACATTTATAAATGTGTATATATATGGTTTGTGCAAGATGTTGAGCCAAGATATCGGGTGCATATTTTTTAGCCATAGACTAGAACCATTTTCAATTTTGTGGTATATATATTAGGAGTGCATAAGGGAGACTAAACATTAGGCACAGGTGTAGTAAGACTTTATTCAGACTTTTGTGTTTGAAGATGACAATATTTTAGTGTATAATACATTAAAAAGCTGAAAACTATTATATGTTATGACTGAGTATAAGATATGGGAGCTACGATAGATTCATCATAACATCAAAAAGATGCTCAATATTTGAATCTATTGATTCATAATTACAAGGCCAGTAAATAAGAACAATCTCTTCTCAAACCCTATAATATAATTAAGGTGAGCTGATAGAATCTAGTGATATTGATGGGGATCTAGATTTAGAAGGATTCTTTAAACTAGAGTGAGAAGCACATCTAATAAATGTCAAAAGCATATAACAACATGAAGAAGAGAGACTTCACAACACAAATATTTTAAAACAAGGAGAATGAAATCTATGAGAAGAACTACCCAGTGGATATAAAAAAATATATCAAGAGTCACTAAAGAATATTGAACCAAATATTGGAATGGTGTTAGTGCCTAGACTTACAATTGTGGGAAACTAATAGGAACAAAATGAGATTTTAGAGACATTACAACTACTAAGAGATTATCAAGATGTCTTTATGACTAAGTTCACAAAAGTCAAAGGTGTAGATCCATGATTGTGTGAGATGCATGTTAAATTTAAAGAATGCATTAGACACATTAATAACTGCCCATACAGATTGAATCCCAACATTAATATGAAAGTGAAGACCAAGATAAATTGCATGAAATAAATAGGGATTATCTATCTAGTAAAAAAGGCAAATTAGGTTGTTCCCATGGTGTTGTAGTAAAAGTTTAGTGAGATTTGGGTATGTAGGGATTACTTTGCACTAAATTATTCTTGAGTTAATGATTCATTTCCCATACCCTTCATAGATAAGGTTATTTAATTAGTCATAGGTCATGATGTATACTCATTCATACGTGTATTTAATGGATACCATAAAATTTAGATCATAGAGGAAGACTAGGACAAAAAAATCTTTTGAAATGGAATGGGGGTCATTCACATATAAGGTAATGACATTTGGTCTTAATAATTATCTAACAATTTTCTCTAGGGATATGGTAACTAACTTTATAAATTTTATTCATGATCTTCTATAAGTGTATTTGTAATATTGGATTATCTTCTCTTTATTCAAAGTTCATTTATCTAAACTATAACTCATGCCAAAACATTATGTTGAATCTAAATAAGTTATTGTTTTCACACCTTTTGCTCTTCTTCTAGGTCACATAGTATGCAGTGATAAAATCATGACTTACTAGGATAAAATTGTAGTAATAGTGTATATGCCACCTCCAACTAGTTCCATAGATGTGTGAGCATTTCTATGTCACACTGGATATTATATAAAATTCATCAAAAGATACACATCCATCTTTATGCACTAGAAAAGCTATTGAACAAAGATATAAAGTTTAAATGGACACCTAAATGTCAAACAACATTTATTTATCTCAAATAAAGGTTAGTAACAATGCCTATCTTTGTTTTTACTAATTGGAAGAAGCCATTCCATGTACATGTTGATGCTTTTGGTATCATCATAGGAATTGTCTTAACACAAACAAGGGATGGTGGGTTAGATAATTCTATACACTTCACAAGTAGGAAACTCTTGGCTATAGAGAAAAAATATATGACCATAGAGAGAGAATCCCTCGCAATGGTGTTTACTCTATAAAAGTGTAGGCATTATTTTTTGGCCACACCATTTGATATTTTCACATATCACCAAACCCTGTGATATCTGGTAAACAAGCCTATATTAGGTAGATAGATATCTATGTGGCTAATGTTATTTCAATAATTCCAATTAGAATCAATTTCAAGCCAATATGAGAGAATGTGGGACTTGATCAATTGAGTAGGTTTTAGAATAGAGAAGAAATAGAGGAAATGTAGGATGATTCTATATATGTGCACTTGTTTAGAGCTCCACAATCCTAGATAATATAAAATACATTACAAACTTCTTGGAATAATGAAATTTTCATGTACACTATACCAAAACAGATAAAAATCAAATGGTTATACGAGCCATTCCTTATAGCCTCATTAATGGATTTATGTATAAGTTTATAAAGGATGATGTATTGTGTAGAGTAGCTTTAGAACATGAGAAAGCATAGCTTCTTTAGGAAGCCCATAAAGGAGTTATAGGAAGTCATTTTACAAGAGAAGCCACTACAAGGAAGATATTTCAAAGTAGTCTTTGGTGGCTGAGTTTATTTTAGGATGTATATAGGGTGGAAAAACACTATGATGTTTTCCAAAGAATGGGAAAATAAAATCACCATGATGAGATGCCTTTAGTTACAATGCTATCAGAGTACCCTTTTTAATAATGGGTCATTGAGTTTTTAGGGCCCATAATTTTTCTCCAAACAAATTAAATCATGTGAGATAAATCATTACTGTGATAGACTATTTCATGAAATGGGTGGATGCTACTACAACACCTAGTTGGGGTGTCAAGGATACCACTAAAATTTTGTATGATAATATAAAAAAAATGTTTGGAGGTCCAATCATATTGGTTAGTGCCATAGGTACTCATTTCCTAAACAACATTATCAAGACATTTACCTAATATCTGGTACCCACCATAAAAGCATGACCTATCATTTGTAAGTAGATAAAAAAGCTAAGGCTTCAAACAAAGTATTAGGTAAAATATTGATGAAGATTTGAAATTCTCAAATGGATGATTGGGAGGATCACATTTCAATTGGTTTATGGTCTTGAGGTATTTATTCATGTGGAACACATTATTCCTAGTTTGTGCATTACAATGATTATGAGGTTGGGCGATCATGGCTCATTGAAAGATAGATTTATGGATTTGGTCAAGATGGAATAAAATATACAAAGATCACAATGGGTGCAAGAGACTAACAAGTTGATTAAAAAAGTGTGGCATGATCACAACTTATGATCTAAGGAATTCTATCTTGAGTAAATGATATTACTCTATGACAACATATTTAAATCATTTCCACAAAAGTTGCACATTATATAGAAATGATCCTATATTATTCATGATTTTTAATAATTTTTTATAATTGTTTTAAAATATTTACAAGAAACCATTCTAATAAGGTGTATAAATGGTTGTAGGATTAATCCTGACCATCATTAATCTCTATCATTCATCGCTATCAATGAGAGAGGGTGTTAAGTGGCACCATGTAGTTAGGATTTTTATTTAATGTTGTTTTTTTCTATTTGTTTCTTTTATGGTAGTGTTTTTATATTGTGTGATATCTGTAACACAACACATCAAAAAAAGTTTGGATAGTCAAGATCACAGAGTGATCAATATATGGAGTCAACTTGAAGGAAAGACAACTAGCATCTAGAATATGATGCTCATCAATTGAGTTTAGGAATGGGGTGCTAACAAGATAGGTATGGTAAAATAATGGTGAGTGGTCATTCAAAACCATTAATAACAATACACTTGAGATATTTCACTTCTCTTGAAGCAGATTGAGTGGTAGAATGATAAGATGTGCCATAAAATAAATGGATAGATAAAGGATGTTATGTCACATCAGCTACCTACCATCATATGGATCAAATAATCTAGACATATAAGATTAACCATCATATAAAATAATAATTAGTTGACATAAATTCAAGCTATACACTCATACACAACTATCTTAGCACATTTTAACTTGATGGCTTGATAGATTTGGTTAGTAAACACTATATAACAAAGGTAATGGAAAACACAAAGACTTTTTATATTTATATAAATAAGAGAACTTTGTGATCTACAACCAAAAAAACTACTTGTGCATAAATCTCTCACCAACACTAGACCAAGTGAGGAAAGTGTTCAAATCACTCCATAATAAACATCATGGATAGGGCACAACTATTGATTTTACTTACAAATGCACAAAAGGAGGAAATGGGTATTGGTCTCAGACTCAGATAGACTATATGTCATGACTTAGATCCCTTTGATTTTATTTTTACATCTTAATCTACTCTATTTTCCTATGACCCATAAGAAGTAGCACAAGTAGGAACACTAACACTTCAACATATGATGTGAGGATCTTATGCTAAGTGACTGATCAAATAACCTAATTTTGGGTTATTAGATGAGGTGATGCTTAATTTTATTAGTCAATATAATGAAGGTGTCATTCATTTATCTCAATATTTTACCATATTCATCAACCTCATGTCTATGGTAAGATCAATAGGGCTTATAACTTAGGGTAAGTTTTTTTTGCCTTACAAATCTGCAACTCCACTTATTCACTCTAACACCAAATAAAAATACAAGAGGGTAGGTAGAGGAATCCCCATTGATTTTGTAGAATATGTTTTAGTGCATATCTTGTTTGAATGTATAACTAAGATATTCTAGCAAACAACAAACCATATAAAATAGGCAACAAAATGAGTTGTGAACAATGCATATCACATGATATGATTGCACGAGGGTTTTAATTGGCCCAAATTTTTGGCCTCCAAATTCATAACGAACATTGAGAATATTCTCATAGATACTTTGTAGGCATTCCATTACCAATTTTTAGTCTGACTACTCTATTTCACATAATTGAAATCATTGAAAGGACTAGTCAACCTTGTTGGATATTTTGTCTTGCTTCTACATTCACTAATATTACATGGACTAAAATAGGGTAGTATTATAATAAATTAGAGAGATTCATTGTGTGGTGGTTGCAGATCCAATCCATGATTATTTCATACCCTATGGTTTCTTAAGACATGATTTAGTATCTTAGACAAGATGCATTAATACCAAGTTGCATAATGACATCCAAATCAAAGTACATGAGTTACTTAAATAAATCACAACTCCATTTCCATTTTTCATCACCATGTTGGATGCATAGTATAAATTTTAAGAAAAAAATCATTAGAAAATAGATCGATATAGTATTTGTGTCCCATACCCCCAGGTATGCAATAACCTATGCAACCTCAGGCACAAGCTCAACCCCAACCATAAGCTCAATTTAAGAACCACCATAAATAATAGTGGCTCCATCATAGACTGACAAGGGAAAGAGGAAGTCACTAGTGTGATGAGATTATCCACCACTACCAAAAAAAAGGACACACCATACTAAGTCTTGGTTTGATAGCAAACATGTTTTGAATATAATGACTAGGTGTGAATCGGTAAAGATAGGATTTGGAGAATAGGAAGTTATAAAATCCACATTAATAGATATAGGTAATGATGTCTACAATAAAGAAGAGGAGAAGGATTCTTTTTTTGGAAAGTAGTGCACACTTGATGGGTGTAGAACTAGGTAAGATAAGATATGTGGGTTGACATAACCCAACCTCCTAACTCTATTATAGTTAACATTATATTTCAAGAAGTATCTTAACATAGTTACAAGAATTTTTTTTTTAGGCAAACCTAAATATAGGATACTCTATTGTATAATAAGTAGTCCTGATGACATAATAAATCCCACCCCCAACCTTACTACATAGATTAAAAATACATGCTAAATATCAACCTTCTCTAACATGAAAAATGAGTAGTGAAAACAAAATGATATAGAGAAATAATGTAGGCAAAAATATGAAGAGAAAAAGTTCAAAAGAAAGGATCTAAAGAAGTAGAGGTTACAAATAAAATAGATGAAGAAGAAGAGGTTAAAAATAAAATATTTGAATAAGTAGAGGCCAAGAAGAAAGAAGAAGAATAAGATAAAAATAAACACTAAGAATCATAGGACACACAACAAAACAAAGATGAGGTAGTATCACTTGAAAAAATTTAGGAATAAAAAGCTAGAGAAGCTTTGTGCATCCAAGAAGAACAAGCCAAGCGAGTGATTAAAGAGAAGGAATCCAAGGCTACAGTTGAATTCAAAGCCAAGGTAGATAAATAATTTAAGGTTTAAGTTGAATTAGAATCCAAATTCAAAGCTAATGTATAATCTAAGGCTAAGATTTAAGCAAAAACCAAAGCTAAAGCTGAGGAAGAATATAAGGCTAAGGCTAAAGATAAAGTTAAAGCTAGAGTTGAGATAAGGATAAAAGAAAAAGAGAAAGTATAGAGTGTAGAGCAATATGATATTATGATACAAGGAGGCTTCTCATCCAAGACCCTAGATCACTAGCCAGTGGCTATGAGATATTCCCACATCATCCACCTAATGTAAAATCTTTTCTCTTCCTTTGGCATAGTTCATAGTAACCCCTACAAAAATTATGACAACATATATGGATATAGATAAGAATACATAATAAACATCTTCAAATGTTTCTCATTTGTTTTTAACCAAGAAAATTGAAGGCATAACTAATTTTCAAAAATAAATAGCATAGAAGGATTCAATATTGGAGTAGGAAGTCTTATAGTTATGAAAGGAGAATGCAGCTATGAGCCTTCAATTCATCATGCATGCCAACTCATTGATACCAATTAACTTACATTGGTTACCCAAGTCTTAGGTGACCAAGTTATGTCTAAAGATTAATAGTTCTCAGCTCTACTACTGCAACTAACAAAAAACTAGTTGGCTATGCACAAACTACAAACACTATGAGATTAAGGGAAAAACATCATATCATAAATAAAGGTGATCTATGAGCTCTTGTAGGAGTATGGTTACAGTCTATATATATTTTCACTCTAAACAAAATGAATAATGTAGGATATGTTTAATTAAATGAAGAAACTTAATAAATCAATTTTCATAGCTAAGCTAGAATTTGATAGGGTGGACAAAGCCAAATATATGATGGAAGATCATATAGCTTCACCTATAATAATGAAAAAAACAACTAAATAATTTTCTTGATTCAAGGGATAATGGCATGTAAAAACTATATAATTGGAAAAATGAAATTTTACAAAATTCATTTGCTAGCATTTAGGTGTAGAGGCATACAAACTGGTTGGAGGAGTTATCTTAGGACATCTAGATCAAAGAATAAAATTCTAGGGCACTCATCACCATTACAGAATATGATTATAATTTAAAATGTAATGATTACTCAAGTCTCATTATGTACATTTCTCACTATGGTGAGGGAAGTATTGATTTAATAGAAAGTAATCAAGTAATAATTGTCCTAACTTGATGCCTATATTGCACAACTTTTTGATGAACTACAATTCATTCTTCCATAATAGTTGTAACAAATGCTTCAAAAAAATAATATTTCCACAATATCACAACTATCCATCCAACAACCACAATAACCTCCACCATTATATTCTATAAAACTAAGTGCTTCATCCAGTACTCTAACAGATCCATCATCACAACAACCTACTATGCAGCCAACCCAGAGCATGCCACCACCTACTCAGTAGGTACTATGCATTCCCAATTTTGTAGTTTATCAAAAGTTTTACATAAATTTGGTATGATGACCTTAAATATTAGGATCAAGGCTAGGTTGGTTGAAAACCCATAAAGGGTGGCCACTTGGTTAAGCAAGTCTATTAAGAACCTGAAAGGGTAGTATGGTAGTATGTTACTTAGTTAAAAACCTAAAAAGGTGGCTAAGTAGTACACAAGGGGTGAAAATTAGAAAATGTCACCTAGAAAGATAAACACAACTCTTGTTTTTGGTTCAATTCCTTAGCTTAAACTTCAAATCAAGATCTCTTACTGTGACTTTATCATAGGATGAGACAAGTTTTTAAGTCTAAGAAAGTGTTGAGTGAAGAATAGGTCTACCAAAATTGTAGAGTATATTTGATGAACACCTGTGCAACTTGCACTATTTTATCTTTTACATAATCATATATAGCACACTTGTAAAACACTTTATAAGACTTTATATATAGCACTAAATTATATTTAGATATGGTTTTGATGTGGGATATTAATACATATCATTTTGAAAAGGTTTTCCTATGTATCTTTTATCATTTTTTATGTGGTGAGTATTTTGTTTACTTTAATTTGTTGATCATATGAGTTTATATTGACTATTTAGATTTTGATAAGTATATATTTATTTATGTAAATTATATATTTTATCTTTTAATGAATATATTTAGTTTTAATTACCATCTTGTATTTCCTTTTGTTATTTCATGCACTAGTTATCCCTGTACTAGCATGTTCTGAAGGGTTTTCCAAGAACCTATGCTAACATTAGGTAACCCATGTCATAGAATTTGATACCACACTAATATCTAATGCATGTGTCTAAAAACCTTTTTATAAACTCATATGCCACTCTAACCATTGTTCCACCAAGTGGCTATGTGTAAATCCAAATACCCACAACTCGTGTCCTAGACTAATTCTGACAATCTAAAATGAAAGGGTGAAATCTTCGTATGTTGGTATACAAAACACTCATAAAAAAGTATCACTAACATCTCTATGCCAAATTTCAAATGTTTTTTAGCCTATGCCATAAGAATCATTTTTTATGCTTAAATATATGGATTCTAGGATTCATTTCTCATGGAGGTAAATGCCTTTCCCTTGTTAGTTCATGCTTGTGAGGAATTTGTTTGACATGGGATATTTGTTACTTTGGAATTAGGATGCTAAGTTGTTATTGTATAAGTAGGGATTAGTGGATCCATTAATATTTTCACCTATGAGAAGGAAATATTTAATAAATGATGTGGTACCAAACTAATATAATTTTATTGTAAATTTTATATTTATGTTGGGCATGCCACTACTTCTGAGGGAATTAGGGAGGTTAGTTGTGCAGAAAGTGATTTGGATTTTGTTATGTAAAATTGCCTCTACCACTTGAGTTTTATGTTGTGGGGTGATGATAGATTCTATTTTTTATAATAGGTTTGGTGATTGGCCAATGGGTAGTAGGTTGTGTTGGTGATGGAAAGGACTAAGGAAGATTAGGTCTAATACCTTATTGACTGTAAATTGTAACCAACCAAAGAGTCTTCTTACAACTTTATTGAGAGAGATTAAGTTAAATAAGTAATTTTATCCTTCAATATCCCCTTATATATTCATTAAATGTTCTCTCAACTCACCATATTGATTTATACCTTTATCCAAACTTGAAAATACAAGAAAATGTGAAAATAAGGTTTTTAGACCTTAAAATTAGACCTATAGACTAAAATTATTTAATAATTTTATCTATATGTGTATTCAAAACTTTAAAAGAACTTTAAAACCTCACATTTACCTTCATTCACCTCTTTATAAAATTTCATTGCATGTGGCTTTGTCATTTTCAAGTTATGATGATTTTAGTGTTTTTAGTGTACTAAATAGGCCTTCTTTTAGACCTATAGTATAATATTTTTTAATATATTGATTTTTATACATCTAAAATTCTTGAAAATACTTTAAAATTTTCAAAACAATTTAACACACCTCTCCACAAATTTTCATGTAATTTTAATGGTTCTTTTTCAAGTTATAGAGGTTTTAGTGTGTACAAGTTAAGAGCACTAAAACAAGATAAATTTCAATTTTTAAGACCTATTTTAAAAATATTTAAATTTTAAAATACTCTCCACACTTTTATCCTACTCTTCCACTCAATTTTTAAACTTTAACAATCTTAGAATATGATAAAAATATCTTGATTGTAAAAGACCTTTTCTTGATTGTATCCAACATGTACTATGCTTTCAAGCTTGAAACATGCAAGAACACTATTAAAAAATAATTAATGTGGTTATAAATAAAAAAATACAATAAATTAAATGTATTTTAATATTTAAATTGAGTCATGGTATTTAAAAATGCATTCATTCATTGTTCTTGTTGCAATGTATTACACAGTCCAGCCAAAATACCTTATTTTACATAACTTTCTCTACCTTGTATAAAAAATCTTGGAGTTATAGTATATTTTATTGTTTTACCTCCTCCTTATTATATTATCCACACTCTCCTATCTCTCCTCTTCCTCACTCATTCATTCCAAAAATTTTAAACTATCTAACTCATAACCTTAATCTATGTCTTTACTTAAGATAACAACCTTGGTTGAATTTGACATAGTCACTTATGAATTAAAAATTTTGAATTATTATAAAATGTGTTTAATACCTTAATTTACCCATACATCAAGTATCATGACCAAAAAAATACTTAGGATATGATAAAATCTTCTAAAACACTCAAAATAAGTTCAAAATTCAAAAATTTTGTTTTGGCAGGGAAATTGAAAACAAGTTAGAATGACCAAAACAAAGAAAGGTGAAGCATGTAAAATATTAAAAAATAAAAACTATGACCTCATAAAATTATCCAAGACCAAAATTTTTAAAAATAACAACATAAATATAATGCTCTTGCATCAGACTCTCTGAGTATAAAAGCATTCATGAGTTCCTACTCATGAAGTCTTCAATGTTGCTCCCAATAAATAACCTATTCATATATATTTATAGGTGCTTATGTTTTTTCTTATTATTATCTATAAATATATATGTCTAACAAATTAAAATCAGTAATTAATCTTCTTTCCAATCTATTTCACTTGTCCTTATGAGAGTCTTTTATCCCACCTCTAGTTACTGCAAATGAACCCTCTCTTATATGTCATATTGAGAAAATTCTTGTATCGTCATTTTATCATTGTATTTTATCTCCATATTAATCTAAAGACACTCATATATTGAATCCATTTCCTTACCAAGAAACTCTATAATTACTAAAGACACTCCTCTATTATTACAATAATTAACAATAATATATTCTTATTCTATCTCTTCACTTTGCTTCTCATATATATGAATATGTTGAAATAAACCACATTTATGTATTTTATTTTCCCTCTTCTCCATTTTTACATTTTCACATATAACAAACACATTAAGGAAATCAAGGGCTCCCAAAAATATTCCTTTAACCACTTCATCATGCCTTAAATACATATTTTTCATCTCTACTTCTAACATGTTGGTCATGCTCTCCACTAACACCATGGGTTCTTTAATGTTTCATATTAGCTACATCTAAGGCTATCTTCTCATCTATATATCTAATTTTAACTCCTTTTCATAACTGACCTTCCACTATCATCTTCTTGTGTACACTAGCTTGTACAACTTCGATCTCCCATGTTTCCTTCATAGAAATTTACAACACTACTTGGTTACTCCTTTCATTTATTTTTAACTCTTCATAGTGTCCATATTATTTCTCCACCTCTATCTTATCCTTCATGAGAACTCCTTCCTCTATGGGATGCTCATATTTTTATTTTTTAAATTGGTTTTGGGACCTTCACATGAGAACCTCACTCTCTTGTTGTCCTTCAAGACAACCTTTTTTCCTCATTCACATTCTTCTCTTGACTACTTTTCAAAATATATTTGAGTTGCTCACATGGAAAACTTCCTCTCCTATTTATTTTTATGAAAAATTGTTTTGACTGGCTAATTTTATCTAACATTTCCTATACTTACCTTTGCATCTTTTCATTCTCCTTAAGTGTCATTCTATAACTTTTTTTGTTTGACAAACTAGCTCTTGAAATGAAATCCATATAATATATTATGATCTTCATTGGTGGAAACCCATTAGATAACTCATCATCTATTATTTCCACATACTCATCCAATGAATTTTCAATGACAAATTAATCAACTTAGTAGTTATAATTACTATTTAAGCTTAGTAATCAATCCACAACCAACTTCTTATTCTTTTATCAAATACAAGAATTATTTTCCACTAACTATTAGTGCCTTAGTATTATTTTCAACTAATTCATTACCATATTTCAATGGTTTTAAGGTATGTTTATTACCATCATTTTCCAATGTATAAGTGTTACTCTTTCCATCATGTCACTATCAAGGACTACCCAATAACACATGGAAAACATTCATAGGCATAATGTCATAAATTACTTCATCCTTATATCTAAAAATCAACTTGACATTTTTCATTAACTATTATTTGATGTCCCTTTTAGACCCAACATACTTTATATGGTGTAGGATGTGCCAATATTTTTAATCCTAGTTTTTCAAATGTTTTAAAAAAAACCAAGTTATTTGCACTACTATTATTAATGATAATATTAAAAAACTTACCTTTTGATTTTTATGTAGTCCTAAACAATATCGTCATTTGGGTTGGTTACTTTACTTCCTTCTTTGGCTTTAATAGTATTCTCTTCATTAATAAGGACTCTACCACTTCAGGGTCTTCCACATGTGATGGTGATCCTAAAATTTCTTTTTCAGTTTGAATAACTTGATTGATGTCATTAGTTCTTGTATGTTTTATTTGTGGATTCTCAGGACATTTATATGCCCTATAGCCAGCATACCTATTACATTTGAAACATTTTTTCCAAAAACTTTCTCCTTTGCCTCTTACATATGGTCTTCTTCCTCTGTATGGATAGCCTCCTCTTGTACTATTTTCTTGACCTTGATAGTTTCTTGCTTATTCATTATGAATTTTTAATTTAATTATGCCACCTTGTTGTCCTCTACCTCTAAAATTTCTATCTCGTCCTCTAAATTACTAAGTTTTTTTTCTATCCAAATTGTCTTCTACCTTGAGATCAAATTGATAAACTTCTTCCATTGATCCTAAAGATAACAAAATAATTTAATTCTAGATATTGAACATCAATCCATTGATATATTTTGATATTTTATCATCTTCTTCTATATGACTAGCTCTAATTGTAAGCTTATAGAATTTTTTAGTGTAATCCTTTACACTCATGTCTTCCTACTTCAAGTTTTGGAGTTTATTAAACAAGTTTGTATGGTAGTCTACAAGAATGAATTTTTATTTTTATCCCATGATTTATTTTTTTCTTTATTTATTTTCTTTTTGTCCTCTTGGACACTATCCCACCAAAGAGATGCCTATCACATCAACCTTGTACAATAAAATTTGACTTTATTATCTTCAACTATTACTTCAAAATTAAAGTATTTATTCATTATAACTATCCGATCTATAATTTATTAAAAATTTGGACTACCTCCATATATTGGAACCTCCAATTTGGGATTGGCACCTATTCCTATGATTGCTTTCAAGAGTCTTTCTTGCATTCTTTCTTCTTCTTCTACAACTTGTTCTTGTGGTCCTTCCTCTCTATTACTCACATCACCTGTCATAATGCCTATTATTTAAGAAGTTTACATTATCTTTGAATTTTATTATTAATTTATCATGTCTTCTAACAATACATCTCTTGGTTGTCTTCTTGGACCTCTTCTAGCACCACCTCTAAGTGTTCCTCTTTTAGGTGTCGTTTACACTTTCTTGCAAGTTTTTTTTCACAACATGATATTCAATATTATTAATTAATTATCTTTCTCCTTAAGTCACTTTTTAATTATAACCAATTCCTTCTTTGATACCAAAAATGATAGAGAGGACTAAGGAAGATCAAGTCTGATACCTTTTTGACTGTAAATTATAACCAACCAAAGAGTCATCTTGTAACTTTATTGAGAGATATTTATATATAAATGAGTTTTATATTTTAATATCATATTTTATATTAATTATATGTTATCTCAACTCACCATACTTATTTATACCTTTATCCAAACTTAAAAATATAAGAAAGGGTGAAAATAGGGTTTTTAGACCATAAAATCAGGAATGTAGACTGAGTTTATTTAATAAATTTATTTTTATGTGTATTAAAAATTTTAAACCAAATTTAAAACTTAAAATTTAATTTAATTCACCTATGTACAAAATTTTATTGCATTTGTCTTGTTCATTTTCAAGTTATGATGATTTTAGTGTTTAAAGTGCTCTAAATAGGCCTTCTTTTACACCTTTAATCTAATATTTTTGAATATCTTGATCTGTAAACATAAAAATATATTTAAAACACTTTAAAACATTTAAATACATCTTAACACACCCATACACAAAATATAACTAAATTTAAAGAGTTATATTTCAAGTTATATAGGTTTTAGTCCTTCAAAACTTTAGTTGACTATGTATAAGTAGAGAACACTAAATCAAGTTAAATTTAAATTTTTAAAACCAATTTTTAAAATACTCTGAAAATTTTTATCATAATCTTTCACTCAATTTGGAAGCTTGAACAATCTTAAAATATGATAAAACGTAACTTTTCTTGATTGTAAAAGACCTGTTCTTGACTATATCCAACCTATAATGTGTCTTCAAGCCTACAACATGAAATAACACTATTCCAAAATAATTAATGTGATTATAAAAAAAAAACACTCATTTACATTTATTTTAATATTTAAATTGAATCATGTTACTCAAAAATCCATTCATTCATTGTTCTTGTTGTAATGTATTACACAGTCCAGCCAAAATACCCTTTTTTATAGAACTTTCTCTTTATTTTATATAGAATATTGGATTTATAGTATATTTTATTATTTTAAATAATTACTATTATCTTATCCATGCCATCCTATATCTCCTCCTAATCACTCTTTATTTCTAAAACTCATAATCTATCTAACTAACTCATAAACGTAACCTATGTCTTTATTCAAGATAACAACCTTGGTTGAGTTTGGAAAATTAACTTATAAATTAAAATATTTGAATAGTTATGAAACATGTATAATACCTTTATTTACCCATAAATTAATTATCGTGATAAAACAAATCCTTGAGAGATGATAAAATCTTCTAAAATACTCAAAACAAGCTCAAAAATTCAAATTTTTAGTTTTGATGGGAAAATTAGAAACAAGTTAAAATGACCAAAACAAAGCAAGGTGAAGCATGGAAAATATTTGAAAATACAAAATATTACCTCATAAACCCATCCAAGACCAAAATTTTCAATAAACAACAACAAAAACCTAATTCTCATGCATTATTTGGTTAGAGGAGGACTGATCAAGGCTGGTTCTTGGTCAAAAATGGGCTATTAGGTGAAGATAGGATCTTGATCAAATATAGGCTCTTCAATAATGGGATTATCAAATATGGGTGGATATTTGAATTTATTTTCATAAAAAATTAGGCCATGGTTATCAAATATGTGTTAATCTAAAATGGGTGCATCAAAAAGAGGCTCCTCAAATATTGTTGGTAGGTCATGACCTTGATTTGGAAGTGGAGGAGCTTGATTGTATTTAGGAAAAGCATTTTGTCATACCCACAAGCTATGATTCTTATACTTTAATAAATTTTTATGTATTTCAATTTTCCCACCATAAATCAAATGTCAGATATAATTATTTAATCTCAATCATATATTAATCGAATAACCCTCAATCCTCTGATACTCATAGTATTCATCCTTTTTATTCCAAGTAGACATTATTTGGATCTTATCAAAAGCCTTGGTGTGCATATACATGATCATGTTTGTTGTAGCTAATGAAATATCATATCTAAGGGATTATTAAGAGTATATTATATTTGTTTGGACATGGATGGATTTGAATCTTGGTCAAATGATGTTCTTTGGTGTGGTGATGGGAGGACATAATTGGTTTTTTGGATTCCTAATGCTCAAGGGCCAATTTAGATAGTGATAGATTGAGAGCCAAATTGTTAGGATACTTAGGATTTTTGGATTATGTATTGGATAGGTCATTGTATTGATTAATTGATGAATATCTTGATGTAAGAGGGTTGATATAGAGTTTTATATCTTCCAACTCTTGGGTTAATTGTTGGAGTTAATCAAGGATGGTTGGATTTTGGGATTTGGATGCTAGGGTTGATTTTGTTTTGTATTTTTCATAGGGGATGTTGGGATTGTAGCTAGTGAATGGGAGATATATCTGATTTTGGGTAATAGAGTTACTAGTGGTAAGTTTATGTTGATGTTCAATGGTTTTGAGTTCCTTACTAATTGACTCAAGATGGTTTTGAATTTAATATGTTTTAAATTCAATATGGATTTAGGATTTAGTATTAGTCTTGACTTGGGATGGGTTTGGACTTAGGATGTTTTCAACTAAAGATGGTTTTGGATCCAAGATAGTATGGATTCAATATTGGTTGTGACTCAAGATAGTTTTGGATTTAGGATTATTTTTATTCAATATTGGGATTGGATTCAAGATAGTTTTGGATTTAAGATTGTTTTTACTAAATATTGGGCTTAGATTCAAGATAGTTTGGATTCAAGATGGATTGTTGGATTTTGACTCAAAATGGATTGTCACCCAAATTGAAACTACAACGATTTTTCAAGATAAGAAATTTGTTTTTGACTAGTTGTTTTAGACAAAATTTGGGTAAAATTAAAAAACAAAATTTTGCCTTGAAAAAAACTAAGTATTTGATTCTAGGATATAAAAAATAATAATTTAAAAAACATAATAAAGCTTTCAATTATGGTTTTTCTCAAAATGAGATAAAATAAAATATAAAAAAAGAAGTTTTAACTATATATAAAGTATGAAAACCACATGAAAAGGATAAAACTAGGAAAGGGTCTTGAGTGACTTGTGGGTAATCATATATTCTTGATTGCCCATTGAATAATTTTGGCCCTATATTTTAGAGCACTGAATATGGAGTTAATATCATAACCATATCCCACTAAAGTTATTTTCAAGGGTATGTTGAAAGTAATTTGCCTATGTGATACCCTCCTCTTACATGCACTATAAGTCAAACAACTAAATGGATTCTTAAAGATTATGAATTTCACAAGTTCAATTAAGGGGTGTCATCTATATACCTTTTAGTATGATGAGGTCCACTACTATGGAAGAATTTGATTAATGGTATACATAAAAGGGTCTAGTCCATATGTGCCCATTCCATCTATAGGATTTCAATAGTGTGCCACTTAAAAATTAGACTTTGAGGTAGATATTAACAATCTAAGTATTGGAGGATGAAACCCTCTCACTTTATAGTGTTCTTAAAAAAGACTACCATTTATGAAATTGAAACATATGATCCTAAATTTATATACCCCACTGGTATATGGGGCTTGGCCTACCACATGGCAATGAAATCCATGGTTAATAGAGTCCCTAGAAATGAAAAATAAAAGAATCAAATAATTTTTTATTGTCAAGAATCACCACCAATGTAGTTCAAGGAAAGAGAATAATTTAATCTGATTCTTGGTCTACAAAAAGTTATATATATTTTTTAAATTCCGAAGGATTAATATCCATGTGACATAAGGAAAGTACATACATTACTTTTTATAACACACAAACAATTTTACAATAAAATGAAACTTAATTAATTAATTATTCAGCTTAAACAAAAATGTGAAATGAAAAAAATGATTGAAAACAAAAATAAAATTTCACTTTAGTTTAACTCTTTTAAGTCTTTGGCTTGTAGTCATACACAAAACTATTAGTAATTTAAATGTACTGACTTTGGAAATATAAAAACCTATAAGTTAGCTAAAAAAAAAAGCAAGAAACAAGAACAAAATAGAAAAACAAAAAATAAGGAATAAATTTGTTATTAAATAGAACAAATTCACTACAAAGAAAAAGATAATTTTCTAAATTAGCTAAAATAGAAATGAGAAAGCTACAGAAATAAAAAAATCACTCTTGATAAAATATGTTGAATTTGATAAATTTATTTCTAAAGTTCATAAAAAAATCCACCAAAGTTCATAACAAAACTATTATTCATAACAAAACTATTATTCATAACAAATTTTTTAAAATTCATTATAAATCTATCAAAATTACAAATCTGGGGGAAAGTTCATTCTGGTGAAGCTCATAAAAAATATACCAAAGTTCATAATAAATCCATCAAATTTACATATTCATTGAATTTAATAACAAATTCACCTAAGTTCATAACAAAACCATCAAAGTTACAAATTTGTTGAAGTTCATAAAAAATCTGTTGAAGTTTAGAAAACTTATAGAAAATTACAAAAACTACACCTTCCAATAAGAAGAAAACTTTATAGGCCAAGATTAAACTATTATTCACTCCAAAAAATTTTGAAAATAATTTTAAAATTATAAAAAAATTATATAACATGAGAAATATTTAGGAAAAATCCTAATAGACATGCCATAATATGATAGCTAGAACTTAGTAGTTAATATTAATAAAACATATAAATAATTGATTTCCTAATCTAAGACTAATAAAAAACCTCAGATAGAGATACAATAAAATAACAAGACAAAATAAATAAATAATCTTCCATATTACCAACAAAAGTTAATTCATTCTCTTTTGATTGAATTTGATTTGCTCTAAGTGTGTATGTGGATGCACAATTCATTCTCTAATTATAAAGTGAATTTCAGTAGCATAAGGATGTAATCTTATTGATTTCCAATGGATGTACATGGTAATTTTTGTATCACTTTGATAGTTTGATGATTGTTGATAATGGAGGATGACACTTCAATTTATAGGCTTCTAGGTGAGAAGATGGATGGTTGGGAAAAATCTAGATTTATTGGATTATGTTAATTTTGGACAGTCATATTTGAGTCCTCATCTAAGTGGAAGATACCAATTCCTAATGTGTTTGACAAATAAGGAGGAAGTTAGTTGGTATTTTAAATTTTATTATGAATTAGTCAAGGAAGTTAGATGACTCATCACATTGGTTGATAGATTTAATGTTGACCAAACAATTGGTTGAGGAAGTTAAAGAAATGGTTGGATGACTTAATGCTTGGTTGAAAAAAATGTGGAAGATGTTTGGTGACTTGGAAATTCAATATTTTTTTATTATTTTTGTTTAATTATGTGTGCATGATTAATTAATTAAATATTCAAAAAAAGGGAGGGAAATGATATTAATGGAGCTAGGATAAAATTTGAATTTAGGGTGGTGGTTAAGTTAGTGTGTCAATATTAAGTAAACTTAATTATGACACTAAATTTGATGGAATTTAGGTGTTTAAAAATGTACGTCTTTTAATATCAACAGTTATATGTGGACCATGCATTTTGATGGATCTAAATGTAACATGGGTGTTGTGGATGGGATTATAGTTTTTACTCCTTAAGGTGAACACGTGCCTATTTCTTTTTGTTTAAGATTTTCATGCACAAATAACATAGTGTAATATAGATCTAATGCTAGGATTAAAAAAAAATTACACATCAAATCTTTACATACAGATGGTGATTCATAGTTTATCATTACTCAAGTCCTTGATATTTATTAAAATAAAGAAGACATGTTTATCCCCTATGTTCAACATCTCATAAAACACTTCACTTCTTTCTCCATTGAGATTGTTCCTCGCAAAGATAATAGACATGTTGATGTCATAGCTATTTCTACATCTTTAATCCCAATTGATATTAATGATAATCAAAAAATATTTACTATCTAAATATTACGTAATCCTTAAGTTGATAATAAAATTATCAATGCATTAGAAGTTATCACAATCACCTAAAGGCATATAATATTGGATGGTATACTAACATATACAATTATATCTACAAATCTATTTTTATTTAAATATTGTGCAAGAGGCTAAAACATGATTAAAATGCCTAGATGTGCAACTATACTCATTGATGGATCTCTATTCAATCACTCTTTTGATGGACAATTATTATGACGTGTAAATATACCTAAATATAAAATTGTTCTACTTTAAGTTCATGATAGTGAATGTGGATGCAATTTTAATGGTAAGACCATGCCTTAAAAACTCTTATGTTCATGATACTATTGGCCAAAAATGAAACAAGAATGTTATGAATATATTAAATAATGTTCCCAATGTCAAAAGCATAGTAATATTAATCATTTCCCAATCATATTCAATATAACCTATTCTCTCCATCACCTTTCTCTCTTTGGGGATTTGACTTAATTGACAAAATGAATACAGAATCATTATAAGCACATAACATTATAACTACCCAATATTTTATAAAATGTGTAGAATTTATACCTTTAAAATCCACAATAAGTGAGGATATTTACAATTTTATACTAATACATATTATCGCATGATTTGGCTTACCTTATATAATTGTAATGAATAATGGTTTAACTTATGAAATAAAATAGTCAAAATATTTTGTGCTAATTTTAAAATATGTCATAATTTCTTCACTCCTTTCTAATCACAATTAAATGGTCAAGCTGAAGCATTTAATAAAAAAATCAATAAAATATTAAGTAATATAGTTTAAAAACATATAACAAATTTGTATAATCAAATCATCTATGATATTTGGGCATATTTCATAAGTGTACACACACCAACAAAAACTATGCCTTACTCTCTTGTTTATGTAACTGAATCCATACTTTCTTTTGAGATAAAATAACCCTCTTTATGAGTCTCATTAAAGAACATTATAAAATATAACGATTATTTTGAAAAACACCATAGATTGGAAATGCTTGGTAATAAATACATATAGGCTCTTAAAAATTTAAAGGGTTATAAAAAATGTATCAAAATAATATGTAGAAAGGAAATTTTTGATCATGAATTATGAAGTGGTGATCTTGTAATTAAATAATATTTAAATAATATTAATGTTGACAAAGAAAATAAATAAAAATTGAAATCCAAATGGTTGGATCCATTTGTAATCAATGAAAATAATGGCACATGAGCTTATTGATTAGCCACACTTGAAGGCAAACTTATCAAAAATCCCATGATCATGCATTTACATCAGTATTATACCTAGATTGATGTGTTTTGATTTCAAAATTTTCACAAAATATTAAAAATGAAAATAAAAAATTCTTTAAAAAATCATTTAAAATTAAAAAAATATCAAAATATTATATAAAATAAAATAAAAAATTTAGGACCTATAAGCATTCTATTATGTGGCTAGCTTACTTATTTTCATATGTTACTATTTCACATATAGTAGATTGTATATTCCATTTATATTTCAATACACAATGCTATTCACAAGGGATGTAAGTGTGATGTAGGACATACTATTACATGGTTTTTTGATGTCAAGGTTTTATTTTACCTAACAACCTTATTGAATTAGGGCATCACTTTTTTATCTTTTAACACTTCAAAAAGTTGTATCTATCCATAATCTATCTACCATGTTGATCTATATATCACAATTTTTATATTAATCACTCATATTTAACATTGTGTTACATGGATATGTTATTTTCTAACAATGGCAATCAATGTAGACTAGTCTCATGTGTTCTATGCTTATTTTCACATTCTTACTTTACTTGATAAGTTAGGACTTGTGTTCTTATTGTGTGTGTATCTTGGATTTATATGTGTAACATATAAATATTATTTATTATATGGCATCATCATGCCATTTATGTGTGGTTTGTGGCCTTATCTATTTATGTGGCATTCACATGTCCCTTATATGTGTCCTTTGGGATTTATGTGTGACATTATGTATAAATGTTTTGACATTACTTGTTACTATAGTTTCATGATTCATATCATGCATTATTTCTAATTTTACTCTATTGCCATGATTCATATCATACATTGACTCTATTTTCTACTTTACTCTTGTCTCATGGTATATATCATGCACATGTTACTTATGTGATTCAATGTTATATCTATCTAAAACATGTTTCATATGAAAATTCAATGTTATGTTTCATACTATAATGTAATCCAATTCAAATGTTAGAAATGATATTACATGATTATATCTATCAAATATCTATAAGTTCTCTTTTGATATAAGAGACTTGTAGGCTACAACTCTTATCTCAAAAAGGGGGAATCACAATGGGGCTACCTTAAGAATTCAGGCCTCATGAGCAACAAATTCCAGATTCATGATAGTATACAAATTTAAGATTTTAATATGATTCATCATTTTTAGATTATGGGGGTATATTCCAAGCATGTGTAATTCTATAATTACAAGTTTCAAGATTAAAAAATTACAAGTTCAATTGGCATTCTACATAAATTCAATACAAATACAAGGGGCATGATATTTATTGATGTTCAGGTTTCTACATGACAGTTTCAAGTTTTACTTTTTTTAATTTTCAAAAGTTTCAAATAGAATCTAGATCCTTCTAAAATTGTGTGACTCATTTCATTTTTTAAGTGGGACATGTTAGAGTATAGTGACACTCAATATCTATGGTTGCATTTTGTCCATTTTAACGAGCCACATTTTGTGGTTCCACCCATTCAATTATTTTGGATAGTACTCTACAAATTCAAATGAGAGTTGAAGCATATAATATTTCTAGTTCAAGGGCTTTTAACAATTTTTAAATTGAGATTTGATAACTCTAAATTCACCATAGGTTTAATATTTATCTAAATGACTCAACAAGGGGGAACGTGTACTTATCCACTTTCAAGTTATAAGGAAATTAGATTACATACTTTTTTAGGAGTATTCTTTTCTTGCTCTATTTCTAAATTTCAAATTTCATATTCTCAATTTTTAAATATGGAAATAACTACATTTTTTTTGTAGGTTTTTCATTGAGGCATCTTACACAATCAAGTTTCACATCAAAATATAAGGTGTGTATTCATACTTAGGTTTGCATCTCCTTTACTCTAGTAATTTCAATTTATTGCATCACTAGAACAAATGGGGTTAAATCTAGACACATAAATGTTATCATTAAGTGCTTGATAATGTTTAATATTGACATGTTGTATATTAATTTTTAGAAAATAAATGAATTAATTTTTTAGATAAGATAAATTATTGTGTAAATTAGAATGCCACAAATATGTAATAAATGACACATACTAATGTGGAACTTACTGAATTTAAAAATATGCTAAAATGGGAAAGTATGAAGGAAATACAACTTAACTAGAAAATTGGAATGCATGACTATGTCTGAGGCTAAAAAACACTTTAGAGCTATGTTAAATGATTGTGGTTACGAAATAAGGTTTTATAAGATCTCTGGATAAGACCATTATATCTAGATAGGGGTGTAAGGTATTTTTCTCTTTAGGGTGCACCAATCCCTTGAAGATGATATAATTTTGAGTTTTATATGACATGCTCACCTTCATTTATATGTTATATTAATTATGGAGTAACCTTTGATCCATCATAAAAAACATTGTATATCTTCTTCTTCACTTGCAATCATGGGTTGAAAAGAGGTTATCAGTTAAATTTTTGCTTGACCTTAACACCCCCTATGTTGAGTGATATCTACATATCAATACTTTTAAGAGGGATAAAAATACATGTAGTTCTCCCTTCTTATAGTGGTGGGCGGAGGGGGGAGAGAGGGTTTGTGTGTGTGTGTGAAAGACTAGTGAAAAATTATAAATGTTGGTGCAATCTTAGTGTAACTAAGTGTTTCAACCATGAATTTTAACCTTATAAGTGTATTTATACTTTATCTCAAGGATACTAGGGATATATGTATTAATAATTAGGGGAAAGAATTAATTTTCTCTCAATGTAAAAATAGACTTTTGGTGCTTTTCAGTGTGGAATACGCTTGTGTGAAAAGTGGTTTGAAATGTGGATTTAAATTAATATTTTATAATTAATTTAGATGGGATTTATTAAATTATAGGATGACCTCTACATGAATTTAAATTTGAGTAATTAACTATTATTTGGTGAGTGGATAAGAGTAGTGGAACTAGACACTGTCTAGGAGCACTATTGTCTAAATGACACGTTGTTGTCCTAAGAGCAAAAGTTGATGATATGGGATTGTGAAGTAGTTTATGGATAATCTTAAGTTATTTTCGATGATTAATAGGGAATTTTTTTTTATCATTGATTTGTTTATAAGAATGGGTCATCTACATGAAAAATGAAATAAAGTGGTGAAAATATTTTAGGACTAAGGCATGAGATAAGTGTGTAAAAAGGGTGGTCATAACTACACTGTTTTAGCTTAAATGTTAATTTATGTGTCTACAATTTTCCCTCATTTTGTTATAGTAAATTAAAAAAGTTAAATTACTAGATTAAAAGGAAAAATTCATACCTAAACTCGCCTATGAAGTGTAGTCTTGAATGTAGGTCAAAATTTTGAATTATGCTTCATGTAAACCTACAATGAAACATGTATGAATCAATCATTACTTAAAATAAAAATAAAAAATTAAAGGCATGAAAAAATATATATATAATTAAAATAAATGAATACACTTGACTAGTTATGTGAACCATCATGTTTTTTGGTGTTAAAATATGGTGACTATAGAAGGTATGATCCTTGGATATTTCTTCTTCATTGAATAGCTTTGATTGGATTGTGCATACCCTAGTCCTAATTGAAAGGTGAGTGTGATTAAGAATTCAAGGTGGGATTGAATCCATCATTGCATACCCAAAGTGGTGAAGTATTTTTTAGAATCCATGTATGAATTCCATTATATTATTCAGGTAAAAAATTGATGCAAAATATAAACCAACCACTATAGACTGAATAAGGCTCATTTCTAATGTAAAATTGGCACAAAATTAGTGAAAAAATATAGTATGATCTAGATTTGGTGTATAAATAATGGCTAATTACCTGTATTTCCATTATATCTATAAAATTAGTGAAAATTTTAAGCAAGGAGATAGTCATATGTCATGCACATGCCCCTAATATGATATCTAGTTTATATAGATTCTAAGATTGAGTAATCAGAACTAAAATTATGATCAATATCTTGTGTGCAAACCTAAAACACATGTCACACATGATGCCCTTAAACTATGAAATCTGAGATAAACCTAAGTATATTTATGGAAACTATGACTAGGTACTTGTTTCTAACTATTTTGAACTACTTGTGATTCTAAGAATTTTCTAGAAATGATTGTTTTCTATCTACTAGGATAACGACATGCTATTTTAAATAGGACTAAGTTGTACCCTTGTCCAAATGTAGTTCTCATGCATAAAATTAATTTATTCATAATAAATTTGACCAGCTATGTAATACATATAAATTTTTGTCTTTGTACTACATTGTATGGGCTTAATCTCTAAGACAATCCATTATGTATGTCCCTCTTTTATAGTGAGTTGTGAAGCCTACACAATAACTTAACACAAAAGAAAATAATTATGTGAGATATGTTATGAAAATATGTAAATATTTTTATTAATGATAACATGGAAAATAAATGCATCATTGTATGTGCATTGGGATAAAATATGTAATGTAAGATGCATGTGAAAATAATCATACAAAGTAACATTGTCTAGATAAATGGTAGTAGTGAACAATGAAAATAAGTGATCTGATTGAGTATGTAAAACTAAATAGATAAACTCAAGGAGGGAGGGATGATATCCATTATGGAATTAAAGGTTGATAAGATGCATGATTTCCATCATGGCATCTAAAACTTGATCAAACTGATAAAATAAGTGTCATTGTCATGATGCAGACTATTTTACTCTAATTTTTTTCTTTTCTTAGTTTTAAAGAAGAAGAGATAAAACTAAAAATAAGGTTAGTGTTATGAGAACCTAAGAAAAGTGCATGCATTGGTCCAAATGAAGTGTGATAACTCCTCTTTGACTAGGGAAGAATGACCTACAATAAGAAATCACTTAAACAAAACTTGTTTATTAGACAAGAAGTAAGGTGGATTGCCTAGCGTGAGCTAGATCCAAAAAAGCATGAGCTATCTAGGAGGCTATCAATCCACCTACTTTAAAAAATTAAGTTTATAAATGAAAAATAAGGTACTTATATTTAAATAATAGATATAATTAAAATTAAATACAAGAATGCTTGCTAATGAAATGACTAAAATAAAATAATAGTTGGTCAAAACTAATGCTAAAGTTATGGTTTTTGGTTTTTCTTGTGGCAAAGGCCAATAAGATAAGATTTTGGTTGGGTTGATAAATAGTCAAGATGGTAAATGATAAAGGGGTAAAGGATAGTCAAGAAGTCAAAGGGGTAACTGGTAGAGGGTTATGAGATCAAGAGATCAAAAATATAAAGAGGTTGAAAGGTAAAGGTTTAGAGTTCAATAAAAGAATAAGGTCAAGGGGTTGTGGTTTAGAAGTCAAGAGAAGATGAAGGCCAAGGGGTAGTGGTTAAGAGGTAAAGAGAATAAGAAGGCCAAGAAGTGAAGAAATTGAAATTACATAAATGACAATATACCTTATGATTAAATATGGTTGATGAAGGTGGTGTTGTTGAAGAAACTTGGAGTAATTATGGTTGAGTCTGGCTACTTTGAACTCCTCTCCTCCAAGATGGATGACCTCCTTGACAAGTGGATAACCTGCAAGATAAGTTCTACTAACCAAATTCTAACCTCCATGGGTGAAAAGGGGTTCATATTTATATCATTTAATGCCAAAAACATAATAAAGGAACAAATAGCATAAATATGGCACCATTTTCCAAGAGGGTGGATAAGTGGGTTAAGGGGATAAGGGTGGTGGGATTCCCACTTCACAAAATGTGTCTTCTACTTTTCTAAAGTGCCTCCCACTTTGCTAATATGTCTAAAATGGGTGGAGATAATTTCCATGGACTCAAATGAGTCCAAAATACTTTATACCACCCACTTTTATCTTTTCCTCATGGGTGGGTAAGTGGCTATGAAGGACAAATATGGTGGGATTCCCACTTCATAAGTGTGTCTATCACTTTTCAATTATGTCCAAAATAAGTGGATTTCATGCCCATGTGTCCATATGGGTCCAAAATACCTTCCACCACCCACTTATGTCTTTTCCCAAGAACTTAACAAGGAGCCCCACATACTCTGGTGCCACTTTCATGCATGAGGATAAAACATGATGTTTAATTATGACCCCTTATGGAGAAATTTTCCATACTTTGGAGGAGGTACCTTGTGGTGCTTAATGAGGTCATTAAACACCTTAGAGAAGGGTCCCAAGTGGGGTATGATGTCCCACTTCAAGCCACCTCACTTCCAAACCATGTCAATTGACATATCACTATTGAGTAACCTACCATGTCATAATCTATGTCATTATTGAGTCACTTTCTATGTCACCTACCATATCACTATGAATAGTGACATGCCATGTCATCATGAATAATGTCAATGAATAGTGATATAGATTAGTGATTTAGAATAGTGTTTTCAAATAGTAATTTTGAATAGTGATAGGTGAATAGCGACCTAGTTAGGTTAAGAGGGTTGGGTTAAAGGTCAATAAGGTTTAGGTGGTCCCTAGTGGGTCCCATGACATTTAGACATCTAGAACTGCATGTGTGCAATTTTCTAGTGTCTACATTTTGAACCTTTTTATTATGCGGCTTTGAATTAACAAACTAAAAAACAAAAATGGATCACTTGGTTAAAGGTTAAGTTACTTTGAGTATGGGAAGAGGTGTTCTCCCTTAAACTAGGATCCGATGAGGAAAAGCAAAATTAGGTGCAATTTGGATAAGTGGTTGGTGGTGAGTCACTAGGTGGTGATAAAAAGGGTTGGGCATTTAAAACATAAACATGTGCACAAAATTTGACTAAGTGTGATAGCCAAGATCACACCCAAATTTTTTTTACTAATATAAGTAAAAATAAGAGTAAATCTAAAGGGACAAGTGACTAATGTACCATATGGCCGTAATTATGGTTGGGTACTCCTGTTAGTATCTTAGACGAGGTCAATGGTGTCATGCGTATTTGAGTTCAAAATTTCTCTCATGAAAAACACAAATGTTCTAGGTGTGCACTAGGTGGTGTAAATTTAAATGGTCAACATGTTAAAGTTGGTTGATTTAATTAAAAAGACCAAGGCATGATCAATGTAAAATATATGAATAGTTTGGGGTCAAAAAAATGACTAACATTGAAGGAAATGTGGGTGAATGGTTGGTTGGTTAGGTGGTTTAAAAAGGTACAGGTAGGGGGTGGTTGAGCTAACTCCATATCCACAAGGTAAGTGGGTGTTTCCTACATAGCTATATGGATGTAATATCCACCAAAACTTTAGGCCAAATGTAGTTCTTAATTATTAGGGTAAGTGTTCAAATGGGTTACCCCAATTGGAATTGCCACATGGTTGGGTTTGGTTGAATGTACATGGATGCAATTACGGTTATAATACCTAATTGAAAGCACAAAATGGAAGTTAGATAACAAACTTAGGTGTGAGAAAATAGGAAAGAGTCAAGAGACATATGTCTACATGAACCAATGATGAAAGGATAAGAAGAAAGACATGGTGAATCTTCATTTGGTAAGGATAAAACAAAACCTAAGGTTAGATTAGCTTAAGGAACATAAGCCTTATGAATGCATCATATTAGCATGAATTGATTGATAAAAAGGTGTTTTGATCATATTGTGTCAAGTAAGCTCAAAATAGGTGATAGGTAGTGTGAAGGGAGTAGTCAGAGAGAGACAAGAAAAAAAGAGGACCCATGTCCAACATACAAATACATCAAAATAAAAAATGGATGTACTTGAATTAGCAAACCTAACAAGATTTCATGCATTAAAATAAGAGAGTGGAGGACATGAGAAATCAAATATGGATATGTATAGAGAAGCAATATAAACTGGTGACTGTACTCCAATGAGTGAGGAGTTAGACTGTGAATGGGAAAATATGAGAGAGATCTAACAAGGGATGATGTGAAAGCAAACTAGGAGAAGGATGAAGTAGGAGTGATAAGATAGTGAGGTCATAAATAAAGATGAAGTTGGATAAGGAGTAAAAAAATATCATGAATCAAAAGGAATGTCATCAAGGTTGATGAGAAAAATGAAATGAAATGAATAAAGGAGAAGAAAAATAAATGGTAGAAGATGGGGGTTTGAGCAATGTACTAAGAAATGACATATTGGGGTATTGAAAAGGAATGGGAGAGAAGGTGAGCAAACATTAAGGGGAAGGGGAGAATTAGAAATATGATAGGCTAAGAAAGAGTTAAAAATAGTTCTAAAAGAGACAAGGAGAAAATAATTTTGTGATTAAAATGAGAAATAAGGAAACACATGAAAGAAAAGGAAACATGTGGAAAAAGGAGTGGAATGAGGAGATAAAAAGGATGATAGGAGAGTGAAGAAGGAGGTGGTATCATGACCAAGTAAGCATGGATAGGAGAAATGATGATAGGCAAGGAGAGGAACAATGAAGTAAGATAGACGGTGGTGTTGGAGATGAGAATGTGATGGAAGATGGGAAAGGGGTTAAGAAAAATGAGGGGAAGTAAAGGATGGGTGGATAAGAAGCTGAAGAGATAAGGTAGGTGTAAATCAACTTGTTAGAAGAGATTGACAAGTAAGATGGGCGATTAAAAAATATTGACAAGTTGAAAGGTGGTGAGGTGGTGAATAAATAGGGGAGAGAAAATGGAAAATGGATGACAGTAAAGGGAATAAGAGAAGTAATAGAGAAACACAATGAAAGGGAATGAGATGAAAATAAGAGATGAAGATCAGGGATGATAAGAAAAAATGAAGGAAGAATAAAGGGGATTAGCAAGGATATAAAGCATGGACACTCACATAGTTTCAAAAGAGAAGTGTGGATAGATATGGGAAGAGGAAAAGGGGATTGCAAAATTCAAAAGGCTAGAACATATAAGAAGAAAAGGTAAATTATGGAAGGTTTCTTAAAGGATTAATAACTAATGAGAAACTATTTGTGGAGGAAAAAAGAACACAAAAAAGATGAAAATAAACCAAACAAGAAGAATGGAAAATGGGAAAGGTGGGAAGAGTGAAAAATTGAAATAAAATGGTGACACACATAAGAAAAAAAGGTGAGATGCAAAAAAAAATAGAAGAAATAGAAAGCATGCAAGATGGAAAAGATGGGAAAGATGAAAATAAAGATCGAGAATTGGAATGAAGGTGGTTTATAATCAATGGAAGATAAGTAAGAAGGTGGTAGAAATGAAGATAAATAGGTAAGAGTGTCTATCAATGTGTAAAGGAATAGAATGATGTGGAATTGGTGAGGAAAAGAGAGTGATGAAGAGGGTATGGTAGATTGCCAAGGGCAATGGGAAATGATGAGGACAAAGAAAGAATAAAAAGGAGATATAGTGCAAGGTTGGTAAGAAGTAGAGAGAGATACGATAAATATAAAAAGTGGGTGGGGGGGTGAGTAACAAACCAATCACAAGAAATGTAAAGAAAGGTTATAGGGTGGCCAACAAAGCAGAGTAGATGGTGGCTTTATAGGAGATAAGATAGGCAGATGAGGAAGATTGTCAATCCTTGTTTTAAAAGAGATTTATAAGCTTGATGAAGGGATATGGTGAAGAGAAAGGTAGAGAAGTGGAGAAATATATTTCAAGTGAGAAGGGAAAATATGGGATATGATCGAGATGACCTTAGTAACTGAGCACTACCTACATAGTCCACAAAGACCTCAGGCTAATGTAGTTCTCATATAAATGGGGGAAAAACAAATAAGTATTAGATGACATTAAAATATAAGGATGCTAAGAAAAATTCAAAGCTTCCCTGATATAGGATGCCCTAAGAAAGAGGGTGTTGTTAGAAATGGAAATTAGTGAGAAGAAAAAGGGGATGGTAATTAGTTGTTAGTGGCTGAGCTACTCATAGAAGTTAAGTAGCACCTACATAGTCTGTGGACATTAGGGCAATGAAGTTATCCACATGTTGGTTAGTTAATGTTGTTTAAATGGGTTGCCCCAATTTGAAGTGCCATGTAGTTTAGGTTAGGTTAAAGGTTTGCAGAGAAAGGGAATCTCCAAAGGGTGAAGAAGGTGATAATAAGGGTATAAGAAAGGTTGGGCACTAAAGAATAAATAGGTATGCAAAGTACAAAAAAAAGTGTGATAGCCAAGATTGCACAAAGATAAGGTTGCCATGATTGATAAAGGTTAGTGCTAAGGGACAAGTGACTAATGTATCATGTGAAAACAATCACAACTAGATACAGTTGTTAGTCTCCTAGACATGGTCAGTGTTTCCATGGGTATTAGAATTAAAAAGTGCTCATGTGGAAAACACAAGTGGGTCAAGTAAGCATGAGGTGGTACACATTCAAAAAAGGTTAACATGGTAATATTATCATTATGGTCAAAAGACCAGGCAAAATTTGTCACAAAACATGCAAATTTTGGACTAAAAGGGACCAATGGAAAGATGATGAGGTGATAAGGGTGGGTGTTTATCATAGATTGCTCATAAAATGGTGAGAGCAAATAAAAAAGCTACTTGCATAATGGTGAGGGTAGTAACTAGTGAATAGTGAATAGTCACCATAATGAAACCACATTCATTAGGATGAGAAAACATGAACGGGAAAGGTAGGATAAATAAGAGGGTAACAAAAGGCTAATCACCACAAATGTCTTATGATGGAGCTAAGACAAATAAGAGGTGCCTTCATGAGGAGGCTACCCCTTCTAAAATTGTTCAAGGGTATAAGTATAGAGATAGAATCTATCGTTATGAGCTAAGTTTTAGGAGATGGGCATCTATCAAGATATGCATAGTCTCTTTGGTAAAAAGTCATTATCGATACGAGCCAAGTTTTATGGGCTATAATGGAGAAATAACTTGCAAATAATTTTTTGAACAGCTAAGTAGATTCTATAAGGTAAAAAAATAGTAATGTGGTAAGTGATAGAGGATGAATTATGCCTTAATCAAGATATACATAGCTAGTTTGGGGAAAACATGTCCATGTTTGCATATTTTATCCTAATTCTTTAGAACTAATGAATTTGGGTTCTAATTAGATTAGGCCCTACCTATAGAGAAATACATGGTCTAGGATATTGGTTATATAGTTAGATAAGACAAGGGACTTTCTACAATGGTAATTATTTGGAAGATACCACCACTAACAATAGTGGCATTTTCAAAGGCATGATCATTGTAGCAACCCATGGATCGAAGCCAATTTATGTCAACTAGGGAAAATGTGATAATGATGTAAAAGACTACTAGGCCCACAAGGACTGCAAGATGACAAAGCAAGTAAAGACATCAAATGTGTATTGGATGCTAAGGGAAACAAAAATTCATCATGATGGTGTATATCAACATGATCAAGATGACCAGTTAGATTGAGGGCTACTTGTCTACACAAAAAAGTAAGTAAACATGACCGTTTCAAGTGGGAAGACTATTTAAAAGAATCAATGACATCATAGGACCCTCCCCATCAATGGAATGGATAATCATGTTAGTAAGAAATAATAGTCATGTATTCTATTTAAGGACTAATGTTAAGAATTAATATCCATTATGAAGTCATTTGGTTTTGTAGGTTTTTTAGAGAGCAGATAATGACAAGAGGTTGAAGATGGAAAACAATGGGAGAAACAATAGAGATAATAGGCAACCCCCATGACTTGAAATAATCTACATGGTGAATATGCATATCTAACAGATATTGCAACATGTAATGGAAATAATGGAAATGTTGTTAAACCAAAAACAAGAGGAAAGGCACCCACACCTTGAGCTCGAGCTATAACTCTTACCTTAATAGTATTGAAGAAGGTAATAATTTTGCTTCACAAGATGTAGGGTCAAAGAACATCACCCTTGGCCTATACATGGAGGGAACCCTCACTATCCAAGGGGATGTGTATTGAATCAATGATAAGTGTTACATATGCATGTAGAATAACTAGAGTAGAGGGAAGAAATGGATATGATGAATAAGCAAGGTGAAAGACCTAGAGTGGAATATGATTCCTATCCTATGGAAAGGAATGTGGAAGAGGGGAATAGAATATGCCCCCCTATGGCTATTGACACAAGGAATGTTGTTAAGGCTAGCTCAACAAAAAATGAATAAGGAAGATGGCTTGACACAAATATAGATTCACTAAATAATTATCATAATGCTTAATTAGGAAAATAATGTATGTATGTGCCTTACGTGATGTGTGTCTAATCTTATGATGTTGTATGTGCCATGTGATACCTCTCACCTTAAATAAAATATTTCGCGTTTTGTTGTAAACATGTATAAGATGTGTTGAATGCTATTATGTTTATGGTTATGTGGATAGTCATGATTATGGTTGTTGTTACCATGCTTAAGGTAAAACTATGAAGTAAGGTAATGAACCACACTAAATGATAAGGAAAATAATATAATCAAGAGACAAATGTCATAATGAAAATATCAACTAAGCACAATATGAGAAGAAGAAGTCATGATCCTTCTTCATTGACATGGACTATAAATAGACCTAAAGTGTGATTGGCTTAGTGAACATAATCCCATCAAATGCTTTGCATGAGTGGTCATTAACGAGTTAGAAGGTTTTTCTACCACATGATGTTAAATAAGCTCAAGAATTCCTTAAATATGATGTAAAGGGGAGATGGGTGAAAATGAAACCCTGTTGCAAGACTAACATGCCTCATCTATAGGTTCCTAAAGAGTTGGTTATAAACAAGTCTATGCCAAAATTATGTAGAATGATCGATGTGGGAAGTCTACTTGTGAAATTAGATTGTGTATTCCAAGTTATTATTTTTCTTGAGAGTCTATTATGACTTTCATGATAGTTGTCTACTTTTGCTTTGATTTTGATAATAGGTCTCTTATTGTATTATTGTATATGGAAAGTTAATCAATGTGGGAAGCTTCCAAGAAATTTATATGGTTTTTTAAAAATGCTTGACTTAGCCATATTTCAAAGGAGTGATCTAAGTTTATATGCTTTATTTAATGATTTTGATAGCTATCCTTCAAGGGAGTAGTCTATCTTATATTTGGTAAATTTCAAATAAATTTTCAATAGTTGTCCTTTAAGGGAGAAATCTGTGAAAGCTAGGAATGACCCATGATTACTAGTGACAAGAATTATGTTATTTTTCTTTGATTATGCTTGGTATAGACTTGTTTAGGCTGACTTAGTGGCTCACCTTTATGAAGGAAAAACTAGAATCACAAGAAGGTGGACTAGGTGTGAAAAGATTTAGGTGAAAATGATCATGGGGATTCATCTTGAAAAGGGGTGGTAAATATCATGAGAACCATGACATGGATAGATCAATGATACCCATTGTTTAACATAAGGTTATGATAATGATAGTTAATTGCATGATTATATTTTAATTAGTTGCCCCTAAAATAGAGAGATGAATGTAGGTAGATAAAAAGGATTGAGCTTAAGTTAAACAAAAAATAGATTTGATCCTTCTTAACAAAAGAATGGTCATAAATGCAAAGTATTGAGGGGATTAGGTTATAGGTGGCCTTCTAGAGAAGACAATCAGTAAGCTCCTAATTCATACTTATGTGTTATGATATAAGTTCCAAGTCAATTAAAATCAAACTTGCCCTATTTACTTTTCTCCATATTGGTGACATGCTAATTTTCCTTGAGGATGAGGTCTCCAATATTGAATTCTCATGCTTTGAGGTGTTTGTTATAGGCACACTTGATACACTCTTGATAGATATGGAGATGGGTAAGGGATAATAAATGATGCTCATCAAGTAGCTCAAGCTGAGCTAAATGATGCCGATGATAATCATCCTAAAAAATAAGGTCTTGTAAATATATGTAAAGAGAGGGAATTTAGATTTTAAGAGGTAAGATAGCCTTTGCTCCAAACAGAAGAAAAAAAGGTGTAGCACCCATAGGGGTTCTAAGGCTAGTATGATAGGCCTATAAATCAAAGAGGATGTGCAAATTCTAGTCCTGACCTGAAGCACTAACTACTTTGGTTATCATTTTATTGAGGGTTTTGTTAGAGGATTATACCTATCCATTTTCTTGTAGATGGTAATGTGAGGAAAACATTAACTTGATGTTGAATTCATCACAAAGACCTTAGAATTATTGGTCTTTGAAATATTTACCATTATCAATGATGATCTTATGGGGAATATCGAAGTGATAGATGATATGGTGATTGATGAAGTTGACTATCTTATTGGCCTTGTTGTGATGAGAGGAATATCTTCCACCCACTTGGTGAAATATTTGATGGCTATGATGATGGAGCTATTCTATCAGGAAGAATGAGGATTGATTTCTATAATGAGATCGAGTCCCTATTATGAGAAAGGACAAAAGTATTTGGATACTCGGAGGCCATTGGTCAGCACATGATGTAGATTATCATGTTGTTGACATTTAACACACTTTTTTACATAATCACAATAATCTTGGTTGAGCATGGGCCAATATTAGCTGAGGTAAAAGATACGTTTAGTGATAACTATACTACTAAAGTGTCCCCCACATATCTTATCATGTGTTTCCATGATAGTATGAGAATCCTCATGGCTACATAGGCAACAAATAAAAATACCATCAAAACCATGTTTGTAAAGGATGCCCCTTAGTAGGGTATAACAAGATTTACTTTGAATAAAGGCTCTTCAAGCAAGGTAATCTGAACAAAGGCTCTTCAAGCATTCTTAGAGAGGTTGGGAGTAATGATGTCAATGTTCAAGTAGTCAAAGGTTTGTTGGTACCAAATGTCTGATGGGGATTCCTCCATACTAGGAATTGTAGAGAGGTTAGATTGGTTATAAGAGGGTGTGGTAAAATAATGAATGGTGATAAATATTTTGGAATTGGAAGGATAAGAAGGGATTTGATAAGCAAGGGAAGCCATTATATCAGTGAATTTGTTGGTAGATCAGTGAATAGATTGATATGATAATGATCAAATGATGTTAAGAGTACATCTACTAGTTATTTGTACTTTTACAAGACATCATTATCTCATTGATATGATCCATTAACCTAGTTAACCATGAGTTGATAATCACCAAAGACATTGATGGTCTTAATTCCCAAGGCTAGAGCAGTTTGGAGACCTATGACTAGAGCTTCATACTCAACCATATTGTTGGTACACTCAAAATCAATCTTAAAAGAAAGGGGAATGGGTTCACCATCGAGGGGAATGAAAATGACTCCAACACCCTCACCTCATTGGCACTTTGATCCATCAAATAACATAGTCATTTGGTAGGTTATATCCTCTTGGGAAAGAGTAGTGATGGATTCATCTAGAAATGCAAGAGGAAGTGGTTGGTTAAAGGAGCTTCAACCAATTGGTTGATAATGACTTGGCCTTAAATTGACTTTTGCTCGAGAAACTCAAGGTCAAAATTACTGAGGAGCATGAGCCACTTAGTTATACATGAGTTTTGGTATGTTTTAGAATGCATATACTTGAGTGGGTTAGTATTAGTGATGACAAAGGTTTTGTGATTGAGAAGACAATGACATAGTTTGGAAGCCACAAAGACTATGTTAAGGCAAAGTTTCATAATATGGGTGTACCGATTCTTGTACTATATAAGTGTTCAAATTATATAGAAGATAGCTTGTTCCTTATTTTATTTATCATAGTGAGTGAGCATTACCCCCAAGGAATGGTTAGTGGTAGAGATGTAAAGGTAGAAGGGTTGATCCTCTTTAGGAGGGATAAGAACAGGTGGAGAAAGGAGATATTATTTGAGTTAATCGAAGGCTTTTTGGTAGTCCTTGGTTAACTTAAAATAAGTATCTTTCTTAAGAATATGGTGAAAGTGTTTACATCTATCTATTAATTTAGAGATGAAGTGATGGATGGATTGGAGCTTCCCCTGTAGGCTGTAGAGTTGCTTAAGGTGGGTTAGAGGTGGCATTTCAAGAATTTATTTGACTTTGGTGGGATCTACTTTTATTCCTTGAAGAGAGATGATAAGTCCAAGAAGTTTTCCTTAAAGGACCCAAAAAACACATTTTTGGGGGTTTAGTCAGACATGGAAATGCATTAGGTTCTTGAAGATAACATCAAGAAATTTTAGATGATCTTTGAGAGATTTAGATTTTCCCAAGAGATCATCGATATAGTCCTCTATGATGGTGTGGATGAGATCATGAAATATGTAGGTCATGACTCACTAGTAGGTTATGCCAACATTATTCAGACCAAATGGCATGAACCTGTATCATAAGGTTCCCCAAGGGGTGATGAAATAATTTTTATGTTGATCTTTGGGAGAAATAAAGATTTGATTATATCATAAGAAATCATCCATGAGAGATAACGTCTCGAGGGAAGCTATAAGATCAACAATTTGGTTGATGTTAGGCAAAGGGAAGTCATCCTTTGGACAAACAAGGTTTAAATCACAAAAATCAATATAGAGGTGAAGTCTCCTAGTAGATTTGGTAATGTAAATGATGCTAGAAACCCATAGGGGATAGTCAATGGATTGGATAAAATTGACAAATAAGAGGCATTGAAGCTTTTCCTTGACTAAAAGAGCAATACAAGGGTGCATCTTATGAAGTTTTTATCAAATAGGCTTAGCATTAGGATGAGTTACAATGTTATGGAAGGCAATAGAAAAATCAATTTTGGGCATATCCTAATAGGACCAAGAAAATTCTATGCTTCAATCATAAAGGAATGAAGGGTAATCTTGTTGTTTTGTGGAATTTAATGATTAACCTATTTTGACATTGTGGGGGTTATCTTGAGTTTCAAAGTTGGCATCAATAGTGGATTCATTCAACATGGTTTGGTTCTCAGAAGGAAGGGATTTATGGATAGAATAATCCCCTACACTGAGGTGGGTGAGAATAGAAGAATCATCTTGACATTGAATAATATTAATGGTAAGAGAGTCTTTCTCTATCATCTCAGGATGGGTCAAAGGGATGGTGATGGTTACCCCCTTATTTTGATAAGTTATGGGTCTAAGGGTGATCATGTTAATAGAAAAAAAAGTTATGTGGTATGATGTCATCATCCTCACATGTAAGTGGAGGTGAGGTTGGTGAGGAAAGGGTGTCCTCCTTAACAATGATGATGGTAGGTGGTTTGGGTTGCTTTTTATAGGGTAGGATGAAACCAAGGCCATGCATCTCATGAGTTTTCCTAGTCTCAATAATGGCAAGCTTATGTGGGCCCTATTCATATTGTCTAAGGCTAAAGCCTTTCAAAGAACATTGATGAAGGTATGTCTTAGCAAAGTTTGGATTATTTAGGTAAGAGAAATCAGTAGTAAATGGTTGAGGTGAGGAAGGGGTGATAGAAGCATCAAGGAGTTTTTCAATTTCCTGATAGACAAAATGGGTTTGATGGTTGGGAGGTGCAAAGGGAATGATAGTTCTGATATTTGGGTCATATCTTGGCTGATTGGTGAGTTTTCCATACTCGTGAGGAGTAAGGAATGTGTCAAGAGATAAAAGGTGATACTCCCCTAACAAGACACATTATAACATAGGTTCTAAGGGTTCCTTTATGGGGATTTATGAAGAATGTATGGATGAGCTAGTTGACACTTTGTTGATGGTTTATAGTTGGGGTGTAACTAACTCCTAAAAGTGTGTTGGATGGGGGTATGATTCCATCATTGGGGTAATAGGTCATGAAGTATGCTGAGAAAGGACTTGGATCTACTTGGATGGTGATGACCTAACCTTCATGCTCAAATTTTATGCAATGATGGAGGGTAGAGGGAAAACATGCCATGGAATAAATCCAAGGTTATCCCAACAAGATGTCATATTGGAATTACCCTTCCATAACATAGAAGATTTTGGGGAGTGTGTGAGGTCCTACACATATATGAAGGATGATAGTTCCCATGGTAGTGGCTATGGTATCATTGAAAGAGTGAATGATAACTAAGTATTTAGACATGACATTGTCTAGCAAGTTGAGTTGGTTATAGGCATGGGAGGAGATGATGTTAATGTTATATCCCCCATCAATCATGACCAATTTTATATGGGTTTGGTTGATGTAAGTGGTAACAAAGAGTGGGAAATCTGGGTCCTTAGGTTAGATGGAAGGTATTTTTGAATCCTTAAAGGTGATAAGGTTATAAATTTGAAGGGCACCAATAAAGGCAGATAGAGGTTGAGGTTCATTGGGTTGGACCTCGATGGATTGTAAAGCCTTTATGAGTGTTTGGTAGTGATGGGGAGAGGTAGAGATAAACTCATATAAGCTCATTTTTGTTGGGATTTGATGAATTTACTTGTGGATAGATATTTGAATTGATATTACATGAGGGTTATATTGAGGGGCACATAAAATAGACACATTGGGTTTGGTTGAAGATGGAGATGGTTAGGTGTGGGTTGGTTTGGGAGTTTGAAGAGGGATAAATCCAAGGAATGGAAATCTTAGCCTTCTCTTTATCTTTTTACTATGATCTAGTGACCACATTGATAGTATGGATAGAAGGAGAGGTTTAGGTAGGAGAGTGGTCAGATTCATCTTCACTTTTAGGTGAGAGTAAAGGAGTAAGTGTTCACTATGTTTGGTAGGTATGGGTGATGGTTTTTTTGGGTATGGGTGACATAGGAGGTTCATTTATTAATAGATCATCCTCATCATAAAGTCTATGGATGAGTGTTTAGAGATCTTTATATTTATCTGTATCATGTCCCAATGTCTTATGGTATAAGCAAATCAAGTTATCATTGAACCATGATGATTTTGGGCATGAAGGGTCAAAGGGTTTTATGGGTGGTAGGCTCAAAGAAGATTTTTTCAATAACCTTTGTAGAATGGTTGAATAGGATTCAAGAAAAGGTGTTGGAGGTGATAGGTTTTTGGTTTTAGGGGTTGTATCCTTCTTATAAGTAGATTTCACCATAGGAGTTATTAGTGGCAGAAGGGTTTTGGTAGGTGGTTTTGGTTGGGAATGTTTGTTGATGGTTGGTTTGGAGGTGGATGATTTATAAGTGGAAGATGAATGTTTAGTGATAGGTGGGAAGGTTGCTGTAGACTTTTTAGTTAAGGATGATGGGTAGTTTGATGATTTAGTGAGGCAGGTATAGGCAAAGGAAAAGGCAAAGGTTTAGTAAATGAGGAATAGGTGATAAGGATAATATAGGGATGGGGTCCTAAGATAGAGAGTAAGAGGGAAGGAAGTGGTATGGGTCTAGTTTGAGGTAGAGGTTTGAGTAACTACATCTTCTTGGTTTCCTTGGTTGGTTGTTTTTCTGGTGGACTAGATGGAGTTACATCCAAATTTAAAGATGGATGATTATAGCTAGGTGTAAGAATTATTCCTAAATCTTTGATAGGTTTGATAAGAGAATCATGAGATGTTTTGACAAGTTTGGGTGGAGGTGATTTAGATTGTTCTCTTATGGTTTTGGTAAATTTGGTTGGGGTGATAGGAGAGGGCTTGGATACTTGGGTATTGGTTGTCTTAAGTGGTTGAAGGTTGGCTAGTTTGGTATAGGTTTAGATGGTTGGGTGGAGGTTTTAGTTGGTTGGGTAGATATGGTAATAGGTTGGTCAATAGAAGTGGTGGGTTGGTCTACCAAAGAAAGGATTGGAGGTTCTAGTCTATTAATATAAGGGATACATAATTAATGCTACAAGGTGGATCGATCCATGTTAGGGTTGGAGATAAATTATAATTTATACACTAGACTAGAGAAAGGTTCATAGGTTGTTTTGATTCCCTAAATGGTGGATCTAAAAGATAACCCCCTAAGTGGAGACATAGGGATGGTAACCTTATCCTCTTACTCAATCAAAGGATGCAAGGTTGGGATAGGTGGCTCCTCTATGGGAGGAGTAGACATGAGGATTTGCTCCTCAAAAATGATTTCTATGGGAGTGGCGAGTTGTTTATTAATTGACAAGGAAGGTAAGATGGATGTGTGGTCTAGTATGTTGATTAAGGGGGAGGTTAGTGACTCCACTACCTTGATGAGTAGAGGAGGAGAAAGGGGTATTTCATTATTTTGGGTTCCCAAAAGGGGAGGAGGTAACTATACTACCTTAATAAGTAGAGAGGATGAGGGATAGGTAGGTTGGTGATTAGGTTCTTTAGCAGTAAGTGTATCAAGAACCATGTTAACAGTGTGGGTATCATGAGAGCACTCAATGTTATTAATCTCATTCTTGGTAGGATCATGGCTTGGGAAATGTTTCCTAAATATATCAAGGGTTTGGTTTGGTAGTTCATTAGGGTTGTCCAATGTAAGCTTCCCCTTATCAATGAGGGATTAGACAAGGTTCTTGAAGGTGTTGCACCTATTGATATCATGTCCTATCATGAAATGTAAGGCACATGAACCATTTTTATTGTAACAACTAGGTATAGGATGAGAATATTCAAATTTTTGGGTTGGTTTAATGGGAGGAAGTTGAATGATATTATATTTTAGTAACTTCTCCAAGATAGAAGCATAGGATTCTCAAAGTAGAGTTAATTTCTTTTGGTTGTTCCAGGTTTGGTTCGTTAGGTTTTGCTTTGAAGAATTAGAGGAATTTGGTTGGTTTGTAGATGGTGGGGGAGTGGATTTAAGGACAACTACATTCATAGTTCCTTTACCCTTAGTATTGGTAAGGGTTTGGTTATTTATTTTAGGAGAAGAGGCCTCATTGGTTTTGTAGGCGGATTTTTTGTTCTTCAATTTTATCCTCCCTTCATCAATGGCACTGTTCTCTACCTTACATGCCATGGTAAAAGCTTCATCAAAAGTATAGAATCTTTGGACATGTAGCATGGAGGATATATGTTTAGAACATGCCTAAGAAAAGATATCTATGATTTAAATGAGGTAATGAAAAGGAAAGTTGGTTAATTAAGCTCCTCCAATGAGCCACAAAATTGGCAATAGACTCATCCTCAAACTACTAGATGGCGTAGAGGTCAGTAATGGAGAATTTATTAGAGATATTTATCAAGAAATGATCTAATAAAGTTTGGGCCGGTTGGGTGAAGGAGAAGATGGAATGATTGGGTAAGGCACTATACCAATCTAAGGTCATGTTGGCTTGAGACATGGGGAAAGTGCAGAGAAGAAGGGCATCATCATAGGCAATGAGATAACAAGAATGGTGAAATTCCCTTAAGTGTTGTTGGGGGTCCTTTTTTCTTTGGAATTTAGAGAACTTAGGAAGTTTCCATTGGGGAGGATATGGTTTAATGGGTATGGATGGATGGATGGTATCATTACATATTTGATCATAGGATAAAAGGTTATGAGACTTGGATATAGATGACTCCAAGTTGGTCATGTTATCCATAAGGATTTTCATTAGGTCTGTTTGGGTTTGGGGAACTCCATAAGTGGGTGGTATATTTTGTTGAGGTTGATTGGTTTTAATGTATGAATAAGAGGTGTAAGGTTTGGATGATTCTACATATTGGTATATGGGTATGGAAGGTTGGGATGATGTCACATATTGGTATGTGGGAATGGAAGGTTAGGATGAAGGGGGTGTGTATCCTTGTAAGCTAGGGACATATTGGTATGATGTCATGGGGAGTTTTTGAAGGTTGAGAGAAGAGTCAAATTGTTGGGGTGGTTTAATGGGAGGAAGTTGAATGATATTATCTTTTAATAAGTTCTCCAAGATAGAATCATAGGATTCTCTAAGTGAAGTTAATTATTTTGGTTGTTCTAGGTTTGGTTCCTTGGGTTTTTATTTGAATAATTAGAGCAATTTAGTTGGTTTGTGGATGGTGGGGGAGTGAATTTAAGGAAAACTACATTAATATTTACTTTACCCTTAGTATTGGTACTGGTTTGGTTGTTTAGTTTAGGAGAAGAGGCCTCATTGGTTTTGTAGGTGGAGTTTTTGTTCTTCAATTTTAGCCTTCCTTCATCAATGATTTTGTTCTCTAGCTTACATGCCATGGTAAAAGCTTCATCAAAGGTTTGGAAGATTTAGACATGTAGCATGGAGGAGATATGTTTGGCACATGTCTAAGTAAAGATCTCTATGATTTCAAGTTGAGGCAAGGAAAAGGAAAGTTGGTTAATTAAGCTCCTCCAATGAGCCACAAAATTAGCAATTGACTCATCCTCAAACTTCTAGATGGAGTAGAGGTTGGTAATGGAAAATTTATTAGAGATATTTATCGAGAAATGATATAAGAAATTTTGGTCCAATTAGGTGAAGGAGAAGATGAAATTCTTGGGTAAGGCACTATACCAATCTAAGGTCAGGCTGGCTAGAGACATGGGGAAAGTGTAGATAAGAAGGGCATCATCACAGGCAATGAGATAACAAGAATGGTGAAATGCCCTTAAGTGTTGTTGGGGGTATTTTTTCTTTAGAATTTAGATAAATTATGAAGTTTCCATTGGGGAGGATATGGTTTAATGGGTATGGATGGATGGATGGGCTCATTACATATTTGATCTTAGGATTAAAGGTTATGAGACATAGATATAGATGACTCCAAGTTGGTTATCTTATCCATAAGGATTTCATTAGGTCCATTTGGGTTTGGGAAACTCCACAAGTGGGTTTTATATTTGGTTAAGGTTGAGTGGTTTTAATGTATGAATAAGAGGTGAAAGGTTAGGATGATGCTGCATATTGATACATGGGTATGGAAGGTTGGGATGATGTCACATATTGGTATGTGGGCATGGAAGGTTGGGATGAAGGGGGTGTATCCTTGTAAGTTAGGGACATATTGGTATGATGTCATGGGGTTTTTTGAAGGTTAATAGAAAATTCAAATTGTTGGGGTAGTTTAATAGGAGGAAGTTGAATAATATTATCTTTGAATAACTTCTCTAAGATAGAAGCATAGGATTATCCAAGCAGAGTTAATTACTCTTGGTTTTTATAAGTTTGGTTCCTTGGGTTTTGTTTTTAAGAACTAGAAGAATTTGGTTGGTTTGTGGATGGTGGGGGAGTGGCTCTAGGGACAACTACATTCATAGCTCCTTTACCCTTAGTATTTTTATTGGTTTGGTTATTTGGTTTGGGAGAAGAGGCTTCTTTGGTTTTGTAGGTGGAGTTTTTTTAATTCAATTTTAGCATCCCTTCATCAATGGCTATGTTCTCTAGCTTACATGCCATGGTAAAAGCTTCATCAAAATTATAAAATCTTTGGACATGTAGCATGGAGGAGATATGTTTGGCACATGTTTAAGCAAAGATCTCTATGATTTTAAGTTTAGGCAAGGAAAAGGAAAGTTGGTGAACTAAGCTCCTCCAATGGGCCATAAAATCATCAATGGACACATCCTCAAACTGCTAAATGGAGTAGAGGTCGGTAATGGAAAATTTATTGGAGATATTTATTAATAAATTATCTAAGAAAGTCTGGTCTAGTTGGGTGAAGGAGAAGATGGAATTCTTGGGTAAGGCATTATACCAATCTAAGGTCATGCTAGTTAGATACATGGGAAAAGTGTAGAGAAGAAGGGTATCATCACAGGCAATGAGATAACAAGAATGGTGAAATGCCCTTAAGTGTTGTTGGGGGTCCTTTTTGCTTTGGAATTTAGAGAACTAAGGAATTTTCCATTGGCGAGGATATGGTTTAATGGGTATGGATGGATGGATGGGCTCATTACATATTTGATCATAGGATAAAAGGTTATGAGACATGGATATAGATGATTCCAATTTGGTCATTATGTCCATAAGGATATTCATTAGGTCCATTTGGTTTTAGGAAACTCCATAAGTGGGTGGTATATTTGGTTGATGTTGAGTGGTTTTAATGCATGAATAAGAGGTGGAAGCTTGGGATGATGCTATGTATTGGTATATGGGTATGGAAGGTTGGGATGATGTCACATATTAGTATGTGGGCATGGAAGGTTGGGATTAAGGTAGTGTGTATCCTTGTAATTTATGGACATATTGGTATGATGTCATGGGGTTTTTTGAGGGATAGACATGGATTGGTTTGGAGGTATGGTTGAAGTGGTAGGTTAAGGTTGAGTGGTAGTCCTTGTGGTAATGGGTGGATGGGAAGAAGGTATGGAAAGTACCAAACTTTAGAGTGGGGTAGAAATTGGCGGGTTGGTAGGAAAAAAAGGAAGGTTATAAATAGAGGTAGAAGTTACCCTTATGGTAGATGGGGTATAGGTAACAAGAGGTAAGGTTTCCCCTACATTGAAAGTGTTGGTTGGTGTAGGAGGGGTTTGGTTATATGTTTCAATGTTGGGTTGAGTTTTAGTGGTGGTGGTTGTTGGGATATTGGAAGAGGAAGAGGCTTCAGTGATCAAAGGTTGTGTAGAGGTGGCACCAACCATAAGAGGGGGAGACATGCCATATGGTAGATCCATAGGGGGAACCAAATCAATAAGAGTACAATGAGATAAGGTGTTAAGGTAATGTTGAAGGGATACATGATTATTGTCAAAAAATGTGGTAAAATCCACATCACCTTCAACAACTATCTGAGGCATGGTAGGAGGAGGAGAACTAGAACCTTCAAAATCTAAAATGTACTCCATAGAGGAAGATGAAGAAGAGGAAGGTGGTATTTGGTTAGTTTGATTTCTCAACTATTGTCTAGTAAAGACAATGTGAGAAAATAGGGAAAAGGTGATATGAACTCACACCTAAAATACAAATCAAGAAAATAAAATATCAAGGTAAATAATTCATACACAAAGATGCATTAAGCCTTAAAGTTTTAATGATCTCACTTTTGGCTTATGCCTTAAATATTGTGTGATTGAAATTGGCTTGAATAGGTCCTAAAAAGAAGTCTATGTTTAGTTTTGGGTACATTTAGGTGCACAAGAGAGAAGTCTATATTGGATTTTAGTACGTGGTTTGGTATTGGGGATTTCTGCCATCACTTCAACGTCCTATAGCAGAATCATGTGCTTAGCCAATATATCAATTTTTAGAGTTTATACTCAACCAAAGAGCCAAGTTGGTTATTCCCTCGGTGATTAAATCCAAGCAAGATATTAGGAAAGAATAAGGTTACTGCTAAGTGATGAAATCCTAGTTGGAACCTATCTCAAGTATGTTTGATGTATTTATTATTAAAGTGGTCTGACTTGTGTGTGAGAAGAGGTGATTGCTACAATTAATTTACTTGTTTAAATCAAATTAGTTGAGCTAATCAAGTAAGCCAACTATGGATGCAAGGTTTATTTTAATCCAAAATAAATTTTAGATTTTTTTAATGAAAACAAGAACCATTAAGATGCACCTAAATGCAACATGAAGATGCAATCCTAATCCCAAGATGAATACTCTTTTTGATTTTCTTTTAAAATACAAATAAAAATGACAATTTTTTTTTTACTTTTTATTTTATGTTTTCAGAAAGCAAAAGAAACTAAAACTTGTATTTTTAGAAAAGAAGAAAAGAACGTTTAATTTTCATAAATAAGATGTGAAACTGAATGAAATTTCAATAATGTGACTAACTGTCCTAAAACCTCTATGCTCCCACTAGACATGACAAAATGTTTTACCCTGATTTATTATTTTTATTAGTTTTAAAGAAGAAGAGATAAAACTAAAAAGAAGGGTAGTGGTTATGAGAACCTAATAGAAGTGCATGCATTGATCCAGATGAAGTGTGAGAACTCCTATTTGGCTAGGGAAGAATGACCTAAAATAATAAAAAAATTAAACAAAACTTGTTTTTTAGATAAGAAGTAAGGTGGATTGCCTAGTGTGAGCTAGATCCAAGAAAACGTAAGCTACCTAAGAGGATGTCAATCCACCTAATTTAAAAAATTAAATTTATAAATGAAGAAGGTACTTGCATTTAAATTTTTAAAAAATAACTAAAAAAAAAAAAAAGAATATTTGCTAATGAAATGAATAAAATAAAGCAATAGTTGGTCAAAACAAATGCTAAAGTTGTGGTTTTTGGTTTATCTTGTGACAAAGGCCAAGAAGATAAGATTTTGGTTAGGTTGGTAAATAGTCAAGATGGTAAATGGTAAATGGGTAAAGGATAGTCAAGAAGGCAAAGGGGTAAATAGTTAAAAGGGTAAATTGTAGAGTGTTAAAAGGTCAAGAATATAAAGAGGTTGAAAGGTAAAGGTTTAGAGGTCAAGAAAATAAGAAGGCCAAGGGGTAGAGGTTTCGAGGTCAAGATAAGAAGGAAAATAAGTGAAGAAATTGAGACTACATAAATGACAATATACCTTATACTTGAATATTGTTGAAGATGGTTGATGAAGGTGTTGTTGTTTAATAAATATGGAGTAATTTTGGTAGATTCTAGCTACTTTGAACTCCTCTCCTCCAAGATGGATGACCTCCTTGACAAGTGGACAACCTGAAAGATAAAGTCTACTAACCAAATTTTAACCTACATGGGTGAAAGGGGGGGTCATATTTTTAGCATTTAATGCCAAGAAACATGACAAAGGAGCAACTAGTGGAAATATGGCACCATTTTCCAAGTGGATGGATAAGTGGGTTAAGGGAATAAGGGTGGTGAGATTCCCACTTCAAAAAGTGTGTCTTCCACTTTGATAAAGTGCCTCCCACTTTGATAATATGTCCATAATGGGTGGAGATAATGCCCATGGACCCAAATGAGTCCAAAATACTTTCCACAACCCACTTCTATCTTTTCTTCATGGGTGGGTAAGTGGTCATGAAGGACAAGGATGGTGGGATTCCCACTTCATAAATGTGTCTCTTAATTTGTAAGTGTGTCCAAAATAAGTGTATTATCATGCCCATGTGTCCATATGGGTCTAAAATATCTTCCACCACCCACTTATGTCTTTTCCCAAGCACTCAACAAGGAGTCCCACATACTTTGGTGCCACATTCATGCATGAGGATAAAAGATAATGTTGAATGATGGACCCTTATGGATAAATTTTCCATAATTTAGAGGGGGGACCCTGTGGTGCTTAATGAGGCCACTAACTACCTTGAAGAAGGGTCCCAAGTGGGGTATGTTGTTCCACTTCAAGCCACCTCACTTCCAAGCCATGTCACTTGCCATATCATTATTGAGTCACCTACCATGTCACCATGAATAGTGATATGCCATGTCATAATGAATAGTATCAGTGAATAGTGCTAGTGAATAGTGTTTTAAAATATTAATTTTTGAATAGTGATAGGTTGATAATGACCTGGTCAGGTTAAGAGGGTTGGGTTAAAGGTCAATAAGGTTTAGGTGGTCCCTAGTGAGTCCCATGGCATTCAGACATCTAGAACTATATGTGTGTAGTTTTCTAGTGTCTACACACATAAAAAATACAAGCAAAGTAAACAAATCACACAAGAGAAGATAAGGGGCCACATATAAGGGACATGTTCAAATTTCAATCATGTACATATAAACATAAAATTAATGTCCTTGAGCCACATAAAAGGACGTGCTAAAATATCTACAAGTAAGAACAAATAATGCACATAAAACATGAAGTGAGAAATCAAACATGAAAAGAATGCATGAATACATGTAATTGAACAACATAAGTCATTTTTAACACTATTATATCAATAAATTTAAGTATCCAATAAGATATAAATGTGAAATAAAGAGAAAAATATCAATAAATGTTATGATGCAATGTATATAAATAAAGTGTGAACAATAAGAGATAGCTAAAAAAAGATAAAACATGTGTATAATATGACTCTAGTGAGATTGTATATGTATATACATGTTGTAAGATGTATGGGTCTTGTTTACATCTGAGAAATAATAACCTATGCTCACTAGGATAGGGATAGTAGAATAGGACAACAATGTAGGGCGATCATGTTGGAATAGGGTACCTGTATCTATTTATAGTTTTTAAGTCTAAGACTATGAAATATCTTGAAACTAGTTCTATAAATGGCAATGTGTGTGATCTATATTCACTCATGTACACTTGTGAATCATATATGATATCAATCTGGATAGATATAAAGAATGAATAACTATGCACAAATTAACCTATGTAAATAAACTAGGTATAAACATCTATAGGTCCTAATTTTTAAATTTTTTGGAATTTTTTTATTTTTTTCATTAGTAAATTGAAAAGGACAAATTAAAGAGAAGGATATTAACTGATGAGTCATGTAAAGGACTCATAATCAATGATTCCAATTTCTGGATGGGAATGGTAACCTTTCACAAGTTAAAATTTTTATAATTTTGTGATTAAAGTAATTTGAATTGAGAATCTAAATATTGTTTTCCTTTTATGCCATAATTATCACTATCATACTAATGATCTATAGAATATTGTGTACGTTGTTAAGCATGATGAACTCTAAGGATTTTGGGAACTCATCATGGATTGTGTGATCCTATGTTGGTGCTTTATGTAAAACACCCTTAGTTTGATGTGATATCAATCTAGGACATGGATTAGAGAGAGGCTCTCTAGAATCTATGGTAAATATTTGTTTAAATCAACTTTCAAGGATAGGCCTCCTTAAAAGGGTATATACCTACTTTTTAACTTTCTAAGTAGGTTGCACCTTTTTAGGTAGCTCAACTAAAATTTGTTGTACATGAACCTTATCTATCTGTGATAGGGGTATTCATATGGGATACCCCAAACTATGATGACCTCATTAGTGTGTATATGTATATTTTGTAAGATGTATGGGTCTTGTTTACATCATATTTTGGACACTATACACACACACACACACTAATGAGGTCATCATATTTTGTAAGATGTATGGGTCTTGTTTATATGTGTGTATATGTATATGTTGTAAGATGTATGAGTCTTGTTTACATCATAGTTTGGACACTATATATATACACACACACTAATGAAGTCATCATAGTTTGTAAGATGTATGGGTCTTGTTTATACACACACACACACACACACACACACTAATGAGGTCATCATATTTTTGGGTATCCCATATGAATACCCCTATCATAAATAGATAAGGTTCATGTACAACAGATTTTACTTGAGCTACCTAAAAAGGTACAACCTACTTAGAAAGTTAAAAAGTAGCTATATATATATATATATATATACACACTTTAAACATGTGAACTATAGAAGGAATTATCTAAATATATTAAATCCAAAGGAATCTCAATAATATATTGAATACCCTTACATTGGACACTATTGTAAACCTAGTGAACACATCTATTAGACTAGCCTCTAATGGTAATGTAATATTACTGATGGATATATATATGTGATCATTGAATACTTTTATTTCCATGTTCATGGTCAATAAATCTTGATATGTGTGTTTAATATGATTAATAAGTGTGATTGTGTACATATTCACACTTGAACCATTATCGACCATGACACTCTGAATACGTTGGTGATCAATATGAGCTCAAATTAATAAAGAGTGAAAATTTGAGTCATTGTCTACTATCTCATGCTACATGAATGTGATGAGTGGCCTAGATGGCATTGAAGTATGGTAGGTAAGAATTATGTCATTCAAAGGATGTGGTACTTCTATATGAGAATGGTAAGAAACTAGTGAAGGGTGTACATTGTATGCATAATGCACTATGATGTATCAGTTGTCTCATTAGTTATATTCTAAGGAAAAGGATCACTGAATATTTTCATTGATTTACTTTCACTTGGTTGTGATTTTTAATCATATATTTATTTTTCAATATCAATGATGTTTATATCTATCAAATATTGAATCTTGTTAAATTGATACATCTATTAGTAGTGTAAAATGGTTCCCTCTAAAAATCATAAAATTCACTCTGATCAAAACCATTTGGAATAGGCTTATTCACATAAACCTCTTTAATGGTAGGGATGTATATGATATTGCATTCCAATAGTTTTTTTAGTGTATATGGAGCCTCTATTAGATTGGTAAATTGTCTCCTTTGAGGATATAATAAGATAATGTATGGAGTGGGATATACAACTTCATGTATCATCTCTTTCTTATCATTCTTATTATCAATTGGCTTACCCTTGTATTTTGGCTTACTTGAACACTTTGCATTAGAATTTTAATTGGTTTCATACTTAAGCTTATTTATTGCCAAAATTTTGAATTTCCTTTATTTTACTATGGGGCACAAATATGTGAATGAGATAAATTTATTAAACATGATGGACTCATGTAGGGGTAAAAACAAATTTTGTTTGTAGATATCTTGTAATTCTATGTATATCATAGGATTCATCATTTTGGATAACAGAGTCTTGTACCTTAAGGCATATCCTATGATAGGCTCATTAGATTTATGTTTGAGTTGAGAAATCTAAGAATATAAAATCTTCTCACTGATATTGATTTTAAAATTTGATAAAACGTATTGAACAATGGATTGAAAGCATGCAAATATTGATGAGGTGAATCATAAAACCATTGTAGAGCATATTATTTTAGACTCCTTGGGAATAACTTATTAAATATCATGTCATTGGTTACGTATTCAAAACATGTAATTTGGAAGGCTCTCAGATGCTATTCAGGGTCACCTTTTCCATCATATACTCATACAAACTCTCTAGACCTTTAAAAAATCTATTTTCAAAACCATCTCATCTAAGAGGATTCCAACACCTTCACCCATTCAATGCTTCAAAAGTTTCAATTTTTATATTAGAATGGTAAGTTTTATTATATAAAAATTCAACCAAATGAAGGTAATCCTCTCATTTAGACTTTTGATCCATTACATACATTCTCAATATGTCTTCCACTATGTGGTTAAGCCTCTCATTTGGGTCATTTGTTTCTAGGTGATATGTTCAACTAAAGTTTAATTTTATACCAAAGAATAAGTTAATGTTTTCCAAAACTAAGTATAAAATTTATCCCTATCACAGATAAGGAAATCTAAAACACCATGAAGTAAAATAATCTTATTCACAAGCCTTTTATCAAGTGTGAGGGCATTCTCAGTAAGACTATTTGCAATAGTGAGTAACCTTAGTAAATTTATCAATTACCACTTAGATTATGTTATTCCTACCCCAAGACTTAGGAATTCCTAAGATAAAATACATAGATATTATTTCCCACTTTCTTCCCTAAATAACATGAGGATAAAACAAACAACTTGGATGGCATTGTTCAGCTTCAACATGTTGACACTCCCTTATTCAACCCAAGCCAAAATTAGAACATTTTCATCTCATGTGTCATTTTAGTGACAACTAGATTAGAAAAATGTGGAGTATTATGCACTTCATCTAATACCTAATTCCTTATATTTCCAAAGTTATGATAAAAATAATGCCTTGATACATCAGAATTCCATCTAGGTCTAAGGAATAGTTAACAATAACTTTAGCCATTGTTTCTTTGTCTAGTTTATAAAAAATGTTTCTAAATTCAAAGTTTGTTAGTTTTTTATTTCAAAAAAAATTAATAAAGTTTGACCTTAAAATAAAAACATATCCAAATATATTTTTTTGCTGAGAGCATCAACTAATATATTCTACTTTCCCTTAACATAGGCAATGTTAGTATCAAAATTACTAATAAATTTCAGTCATATATGTTATCTCACATTTAATTAATCTTGATAAAATAAATTCACAAGGATATGGTGATCAAATTTTATGTTAAATATCTTTCCAAGTAAAATGTTATTCCATTGCTTGAGAGCATGTACCATAACTGTCAATTCCATATCATACATTGGGTAGTTTTGCCCATGGTTTTTGAAATTATGAGACTCATAGGCAATAACCTTTCCATATTGATCAAAAATATCTTTAATGACCACTTTAAAAGTATCACAAGATATTTCAAAGTTACCATTAGGAGTTGGGATAATAATAATAGGAGAAAAATTTAAGAATTCCTTCAACTTCTGAAAATATTCCTCACATGAAGGATTCCATGTAAAATTTTTCCCTTTCTTTTTCAAGGGATGGTGTTAATAATTATTGATAATTTTTTTAAAAAACTTATATAATATCTTGTTAATCTAATGAAGATATGCACTTCATCCACATTCCTAGGGGTTGGCCACTCTCTAATGGATCTAATATTCATAGTGTTCACTGAAATTATCTTCCTTAGAGATAATGTGTCATAAATAATGAAGTTTGATTTGGTATAAAGAGATATTATAAATGTTAACATAAAAAATGTGTTATCTTAGTCTTTTTAAAACTGAACATAAGTGTTTTTCATGCTCCATTTCATTTTTAAGTAGATTGAAATGTCATCCATAAAAACTAGCACAAAATAATCAGTGAAATCCTTGAACACACTATTTCTCATGTATTATCATGGGAATTAGTAAAACAAAAATGCATAACCATAAAATCATAGTGGCTATACCTTATTCTAAAATCCATTTTATGTGCATCTTCATCTTTGATATGGATTTGGTGGTACCCCAATTGAAGATCTATCTTAGCAAACATAGATGGCCCCTTCATTTGATCAAAAATATCATCAATTCTAAGAATAAGTTATTTAATATTGATAATAACCTTGTTAAACATTCTATATTCAAATCAAAGTCTCAATGTGCCATCATTATTCATGACAAAGACAACTATGGATCCCCAGGGAGATACACTTACCCTAATCATCCCTTTTTCCATCAAGTCTTATAGTTGATTTTTGAGTTCCCAAAGATCAAATATATTCATTTGATATGGAGCCTTAGATGCAGGTGTAGATCCCATTACTATATCAATATAAAAATTATACTCCCTTAAAGAAGGTAAACCATGAAGTTCTTTAGGGAATATATCATTGAATTCTCTCAAGATAAGATAGTCCTACAGAGCATGTTCTTTCTCATTAGAGAGTTCATTTAATTATACAGTGTATCATTTTCAACCTTTTCTTACTAATTTTTTTAGCTACAAGGTTTTAATAATATTTATATCTATAAGACTCATGATGTTCTGGATCTCCATAAGGTTTCCAATATAATCAAGACATTTCACCTTCTTATTGAAACAATCAACCTTCACTTGATGTTTTTACAATCAATCCATACTTAAAATCAGGTCATCAGATCTTATAGGTGCCAAAAACATATTTAATTGGGTCTTAAAACTCACAAATATAGTTCAACCTACTCCAAATATTTTAAAACATCCATGCTCTTACCAGTTCCAAATTCTACCTCCCATCTTTCTCTTAACTTGGAAGTTTTTATTTTGCATTTAAAAATAATTTAAAGGTTAAATTAAATTATTAGTAGCATAAGAATCAATTATAATATCTTTAAAAACTAAAAATTATATTTTTAATCTCAATTCAAGTTTATTTTAGGTTATCATTTATGTTATAAACATCAACATATTCAACTAGTGTAAATCCTTCCTATAATGATTATCACCACATTCCCAACATTCCACAATTATTTTTTGAGGAAATGATATTGAATTAGAATCGATCTTTGGACCATGGGAGTTAATTTTTTATTGATTATAATTTCCATCATGTTGCAACAAATAATTAAATGTTTTGGGATCTCTATTTATATTCTAGAATTTTGTATTCCTTATAGCATTCTTATTTTGATCATATTTCTTTAAAAAAACCATTGAAGGAATGGAATCTTTGGGCTTAGATAGAATCCTTTTATTTTGATACTCCTAACTTACTTACAAGTGATAATTTTATTTTTATTTTGCATAGTGTGTAGATTCAATCACAATAGCCAAAGTGCAAGGATTTATCATGTTGACATCATGTATCAACACCTCATATAAGCCTAGATTGAACTTAATTACATGGGTTTTTTTTTCATGGATGTAATTTACATAGAATAAGAGACTAAGGAACTTCTCATATTCTAAAAAATTAATTGTTCAATATTTCAATAGCTGAAAATCAGTAAGTTTATATTCCTTGTAGTTCCCATTTAGGTATATCTTCTTAAATTGGCTTTTAAATGTCTCTTAGGAGAGGCTCATTAGGTCATAACCCTTAATATCACATAATTTGTTCCACCACAATGGAGCATCACCCACCAACTAGTAGGTTTATATATAGGCCTTGATATTGGAGATCATATTATACAAGATGAAATATTTTTACAAGTTTGCCAACCATGCCTTAACAACATCTTTAGTTTCCCCACTAGAATAAGTAGGAGGTAAAAGTTTTTTATCTCTTTGATGATGGGATCCACCACATCACTCTATTTAAGTTTTTAACCCCTTTATTCATCCCTCTACACCTTTTCATGTTCATCTCTTTCCTACAAATTCTCCATATTTTTCAATATCTAGCCATAAGCTTCCATTTGCACATGGATGTTATGGAGTACACCCAAAATATCATTTAAGATATTGTCTTACGCAATATAATTATCAACATGATGCATTTTATCATCACCATCAAAATTATTTTTATTTCCAACATCATCATTAGTATCAATAACATTGTTGATGTGGTCATTCTCAACATGAACATTGCCATTGTTGCCACCAATGTCATTATTACCAAGATTGAAATTGACATCATGATTAAAAACATTGTTTTCAGCATTATCTTTTTCCATATTTTTATTGATGTTACCATTGTTAGCATTATTACTAGTATTGCCTTTATTGCCTCATATCCTTACCATCCTAAGAAACACTAAAAAAAATTTAGCCACATGCTTCTCAATGACCCTTAGTGTACAAACTAGGATCTAATAGCACTATCATGAACCTGAAAAACTATCTTAAAAAATTTTGGACTCTTTAGGGTTGAGATCATTCAATTCCAATATTTGATCACATATGAATACATATTTACCATTAGTGTTATGGACTTGTCACTTGATTGAATTGGTCAACTAATTATGGCATTACAATAAAATTAGCTAAGAGCCCCTTTATGAAGTGGTCAACATATACCTTAAACTGATTAATGAGCATAACATCCTTTTTACATGGATTCAAGGTAAATAATTCCATTTCACCCAAGGAGATTGTAATTGTGAATCAATATCAAATAACAATACACATTCATGGTGAATTATAACATTTATTTAAATAAGGAGTCATCATTGGTTAGCATACGACATGAAATAATTTTTAATTAAACTAACACCTTTCCCTAATATATTCCAATGTTAAGTTTTTAAGAATAATATTCATGAACTAAGGAAAAATCATCAAAGAGTATATAGTGATTAACTACTTATGACATCTTTAGTAAATAAGTTACTATTTCTAATCATTTCCATGTACTAACCTCCTAATCATATTTAAGTTGGATATATTCATAAGGATTGTTAGCATATTATAATGTCATGATGAATAGTGATAATAAAATCAAAACCTTATTTAATGTTGCAAGTTTCTCTTTAGTGCTCAACTCATTAAGCCCTTGTTATAACCTTCAAGCAACCTAATATTAATTCAAGGTCATCTGGTTACAAACCTTGATAGTATGAGCATGAACCCAACTAGAGATTAGATGAAATTGGAAATGATAAAATAAAAAAATATATATACATTAAAGGCAACTTAAACACTTAGGATGATTCTTATTTACATATAAGTAAGATATACAAAGCTACAATGAATCGTGAATATTTTCTCTATTTCTATAGATCTTAATGTCACATACATATTAATGGATCGATAGGTTGACCACTTCATAGTTTGTTTCCTTTAATTTTTGTTAGGATTAAAAGAATGATTGAACTAAAAGTAAAAATAGATAACAACTTTATTTTTATCATAGTCTCTTGGACTGAGCATAGTATGTTTCCTTTGCATTATATAAGTAACTCAATTTGATCACAGACTGGTCCTCATAATATTAGTATTATTAAAAGATAGTTTTATTTCAAAATACCAATTACTTCCATTTTAAAATCTGAGTATAATACTAATTAATTTCAAAAATTTAAGAATTAAACATACTCATATCAAGATTAAAGAATTTAAATGGAATATTAAAAAAATTCATTCCCCAATATATGATCAATAATTCTTAACCAAGTTGTTTTTTCCTCAATAATTTTTATTGAAGAGTGTACTTATAATAATATAAACAAATATTGTTACAATGTTAGTTATACAAAAATTGGATGGAAAAAGTCACACCCCACAAACATAGTCAAATTTAGGTAAGAAACCCTTTGGAAAGATCAAATTCAGCAGAGGGTCGATAATGACCCCAAACACACAAAAAGTCACATAAAACTATCATGAGTCCATAAAAACCAAAAAGATACACATAAAAGCATAGGTAATTAAAGAGAACAATTATGTTACAACAATGAACATGGGGGCCAAAGGAGGTAGATATTGTAGCTTGTCACCCCATTCCCCTTGAGTAGGCAATAATCATCCATAAGTAAGGTATCCCAACCATCATTCTAATGAAGATTGTTATTTTATTCATTGTGTCAATCAGGAGAGATAGTAAGAGCTAGTTACAAGTATTTATCATATAGGGGAGGGGCCTAGTCCCTTCCATCACCTCCACCTCCATCTCTAGTAGAGCCACGAGGATAATCATGTTGTAGAGATGACCACTTAGAGGTTGACTAGTGAGGAGAGAGGCTCTTGTTTTGGATCCTAGAGCACTGTTGGTGCATAAAACACCCTCTCCCATAAGGAGGTGTTGGTGCATTCCCCCAGTGATGAAGTAAACACTAGAGGTGGTTAATCTCCAGGTGAACATTATCAATCTAAATTTGAATCTAGCTAATTAGAAATGATAGTAATTTTATTAGTAATAAAAAAACTATGTTCCATTTCTTCATGATTAAAACAAGCATAATTTCTAGCTTTCTATATTTGAAAATGAATATAAGAAAAAAATCTACCAAAATATATTGTATATTTTAGGAAGTAGGGTGGATTCCCTCAAGAAATTCATCTCCCATGTAAAAATTTAGGCCTTAATGACTTAAAAAAGGGTATGAATCCATTGACATGTAGTTTGGATGTGGGAGGAAAAAGAGAAAAGATACTTAATTATTCAGGTTGACAACATGCTGGGCAAATGAGATTTGGAACCCCCATGTGATTAAGATGGTCACCCATAAGAAAGCCCTAATAGATAATATACCAAATAAAATGATCCTTCTTAGGCTCAATGGGAGTAGCCCACACAGTGTTAAACATTTTGGACTGGACCACATGGTTGGAATGAAGGTTCCATTAGTGATTGAGAATATCAACTTGAATATGCTAAGTTAATTTATTATACCCCAAATGAGGATAATAATGATTAAAAGGAGTTGACATAGGCCAATCTCAATCCTTCTAGTAGGGAGTAAGGGAGTTAACTACAATCTTATGAAATAATAGTCAAGCAATAACCAATAACTAGAATGTTGATTTCAAAAAGATAACTATGATCATATAAAAATATGAAAAGGATATATATGTCATATTACCATCTTATGAAAATTACAATCCACTAAAAGCATTCATTCATGTATAAAGACACAAGCCTACTTACAGAGTTGATGTTTTTTTCGATAATATGGACCTCATTACTCTTTGTAGAATATCAATTGAGTTAATAATATAAAAAATACCTTTATATTATAGATACTAAAACTAAATATTTATAACATCTCGATCTTATACATTTGACAAATATCAATTAGGGATCTATCCTTCAATTCTAAACCTTATTGTTGTCTAAATGTTCCCATTCACCATCTCATTATGCATAAATGTTTATCTCTTAGTCCAATCCATATCACTATGATGACAAAAGTCTCTTATATTATAAATAAATCTTAAAATTTGATAGTCATACTTCACTATCAGTTTTAGATCTGTACCTATTATATGACCTTCTATATACTATCAACCACAAAGGGAGTACTACAGATGGTAGTGTCTAAATTCTTATCTATTATTCATTTCCCAAAATTAATCCAAATTAAAAAATGATTGAAACTATTGGTCAACCTAATTATCTTATTGAACAATACTATGATATATTTTCAAAAGTTGTGTAAATACAAGTTTAAGCCTTCTCATTCCTCATTATTAAAATACCAAAAAAAACTTATCAAAGCTAAATCAATCAACTACACAATCATTTTATTATACCCTAGTTGTCCTTATTTTCATATATATCATAGGAGTAGTCATATTATAGGTCTAAAACATTCAAAGAGTATCCCATGAGTGATATCTATCAAATTACAAGTTAGACCATTGTGTGCATCTTCATATAATATATTACACCCTTATGTACACACTTTCCCACACATAGGGGAGAACTACATTAATTTTGAATCCATCCTTAGAGTATTAGATATGTAGGCAACATGCATTGACATAATGGTTTTTAGGGTAGTTCAACACCATAGACCCACCAACCCATTTTTTAGTAAATTCATTACAAGGGTGAAGAGGGGTGAAGAGCTAAGGTTTGATCAATCAATGAGGAATAGTAGCATGTATCCTAGATTTGAGTACACCAATAAAAAGGTGATAAAAAACCAATAAAAATGAAGTTAATTTCATCTAGATACATTCATTATTTCTTACTAAACACTTGTATCATATTCAAACACTAGAATCAGCAATAATATCCATATCTGATAGTAGTATTTGTGGCCAAAGAAGTATAATTTAAAAAATTTGATGAATGATCCTACATACTTTACACTCATTTTTCAATCTAGATATGTGTGTTCATAATAAACCAAGTACCATTATTTCTTATTTATTGTAATACCTTTTAATAGTTATACTTTACTATTTTTAGTAATATAAGTTATATAAATTCAAAATATTTTTTATTTGAATTTTCTATTAATTGGCCTATTATCTATTAGTTTATCACCCTTGTGTTATAATATTTTTCTATATTTATTAACCTTATCCCCAATTATTTAAATTTAACGTTAAACATTTGGTGAACTTGACCATTTGTCTCTAAACCCTAGATTAACCTAGGGTTTTCTATTTTCTAATTTCTATATATGATATGTATGAAATAAATAACACCTTAGTCTTGTACATTGGACAAATACATACCTTGGTTGTTCCTCTCAATTTTAGACATTTCCCACCTCTACAAGTCTTGCATACACTATCTCTGTATGTCTCATTCATTATCTCTTATTCTAATCTAAGTATTCTAATTACTCAGATATTCTATCTTACCCAGAATTTTGTAAACTTGCTTATCTTCTATCTATATAAGTTATGTGATTGCACCGGCTTTCTAGCTTTTAGGCACTTGCTTATTTTCTATTCTAATGACTCCTAGGTTGACATAAGTATCCTAATCTAACATAAATGTCTAGTGTCCTAAATTAATCTAAATTACAAATGAAATGTATCCTCAAAGTTGGCCTAAGTTACTTCATTCGATATATTCTCCAAAAGGATTGGTATAAATACAAGATCAACCTTCACTCATTCCTCACCTAGCACAAACCTAGAAAAGACCTAAAGATACCAAGTAAACTTATCAAAATCATTATATTAAGAGCTTAAGTGATCAAAAGATTCCCTATTTTATATTATTTTGATATCAGTCATAGGTAAAATACATCTACAAGTCTGAAGTGCCAAAGGAGTAGACCAAGAGCTATATTTTCTATATTACAAACTAGGTCATTGTTGTACTTACTTTCCACATATTTTCTAGATTACAATCCAACACATTAGGTGATAACTAAATTATTTTGAGGCCCTCTTCAAAGTAGTGGCTATGTAGACATGATTCATTGATAGAGGGGTCTTTGGGGTTAGCTTGATGCCATGAGTCTACTAACCCATTTTTCCAAACATCACTATAAATATAAAGATCTAGGGTTTTATCATTTGACAAGGAGCTATAGTCCATGACCCATATCTAAATGCACCATAGTGAAGGTGAAATAGAACCTAAAATCATCTAGGTGGTTGCATCTAATTTCAATAGGTATTTTATACTAGACACATGCATCTAATCTAGATGGTAGCATCGATGCCACCATCCCACACTGACACGTATGTCTAAGGCCATAGAGGCACTTAATCCATAATTTGGTGACTATTCAAGAATATTATTATTTTTTGTTTCATACATGTTATAGATCCATATCTATATTGCATCAAAACCAACCAAGTACCATGTTTTAATTATCATTACAATATCTAGCACGGTTTTATTTTCCCTATGTTTAGCATATCTCAACATAATAAATTCAATATATGTTCTATCTGAGCTTTATAATTAATTGGCCTAATATAGATCTTTTTATCACACTTGTGATTATTCATTTCTATATTCTTAACCCTATATATCCCATTGGGATCTATATCTAATTTAATGTTAAACATTTAGTGAAATTGACCTTTGGTCTCTAACCCCTAGGTTGATCTATGATTTTCCTATTTTATTGTTCCTAATTATTTATTTTGTGATTTCAAAATTAGGTTTTTCATTTTCTATCAATATGTGCAATATGGATGCATCTATCACTCCTTTTGGGTTCCAATTTGTAATAGTTGTTTTAGTTTGTTATCTCAACTGCTTTGTCAAATCTATTAACAAATTTATAAACATAATTATAGGTTTTTTAATCGGAGACAACACTTGATATCTCTTCATAATTATTTTTTTAATATTATAGATCTGATATTTTGATGTAACCATGCATACTCTCAACCATTTATTTTACTTAAGTCTTATTTGAGTAACAACTACTATCTGGCACCTATTATTCACCCATGACTTATATTGGATGTCATGGTCCACGTTTTTACTACTCAAAGAGGTAAGGGTGTTCAACCTAATCTACCATTGGTTAATATACAATAGGTGCCTCCTAAGCCTAAACTTATAATCAAGTATAAGATTTATGACCTTATTGACCAATTGAGTAATATACATGTTAAAATCTCAATCCTTGAACTATTAAATAGATATACTATCTATAATGATATCCTTTATAAAGCATTGCATGAGATCCAAGTTCCAAGTGACATTGAACCTATTTATTTTTTCGATCTCATGCAATATCTCAAGAAAAAATTTAAACTCATTACCTTTGATCCAACATATTTACCATCCAAAGATATTATTGACCAATATTTGTCTTTTTTCTTAAAAGTGACTATGTAAAATAAAGGAATCAAAAGGGTGCTCATTGATAATGGATTAGATCTAAATATTTTTAGAATGAATTTCCTAACCACCATGGGCATTAGCACTAATCTTATTCAAAAATTAGTTATTCATATCAGATGGTTTGATCATTCAAATAGCCCTCTAGTTGGCCAAATCACATTAGATGTGACATTGGGGCCAAAAATTGTTCTAACTACTGTTTAAGTGATGTATCAATCATTACATTATATTGTGTTTTTAGGTAGAGCATGGATGCATCAAATGGAAATTGTCACTTATACACTACATTGATGTGTAAAATTCATACACGATTGGACATTATTGATAATGTATGTTGATGATGAACCTTTCAAAAAATTTAAAATAATACATTTCAAAATAGAGGGTATTCCTACAGTGGTACCACCTAAAAATTACATTCCTCTTGAGCTTATACACATAAAAAATAGGTGAGTCAAGTATAATTTCTCTTTTATCTCCAAATGAAAATAAGGTAATCAATATTGAGGTGCACATAGATGTACATAAAGATCAAGAACCATTACCAAAGGAGTCAATAAAACCATAAAATCACATAACATTTAAGATTCCTTTTTTGGTAAATACTAATAGATAAATGTCCATGTTTTAGATTACTATGATAGTGAGGATGATACCACTTATTATATGATAGATGAGAAAATGCGAAAACTAAATTTTGATCCACTTGATCACCTTTTGAATAACCTATTCAAACCTATAGGTCTTAGTATATATAAGTTGAGTCCACTTCTAGAAGATACCAAACTAAATCTAGATAAGGGAAAACCATAAATAGAAAATGAGTATGTAAATGCTTGTTACACAAGACATCCCTCTTGGTTAAAAACATTGAGTCAACCTTATGGAGGTAAAATGTAGGTACAACATGTGAATAATGTGGAGTCTTCTAAAAATGCTTCACTATAGACTTTAAAAATCATGGCATAATAGGATACTTTAAATACCATATTATCTATGATACTTGAACATAGAATGATCTCTTTACCTTCTAATAGACATAAATCAAGTAGTAGACTTTTACTTATAGAGGGAGTACCATATTATAACTATCATTAGATCATTAACCATAATACCAATAAATGTGAGGTATTGAGGAACCTAATTCAGAAATATAAGAGTGAGGGATGCATACAAGTTATGTCTAAAATGCACAAAATGAAAAATCCCTCTTATCTTTCAAAATATAACCATCTTTCAAAGCAACCAAAGCATGAAGATTTGACTATTAATACTAATATTGATGGAGTATATTACTACCATCTCCAATTTGATAAGAGAAAGTGGGATAAAACTTATAGAACTATATTTCTCAATTAGTTAGGACATATTATAGATGAACTAATATACTCTCCATTAATTCCCAAATCTTGAGGATACATATAATTACCTATAATTTATGGTCAATGTGTAGTACCCTCGACCATATGGATATTAGATCAGGAACCACATTTGGAATTAAAGTTTGGGCAACATTGGATAGTTGAGTGGAATGCCAAGCTAGATAAAAAAATATGTGTATTAATTTTATTGATATGGATTTAGAGATTTTCCTAAAACATGATGGGTATGATTGTTTTCCTAGACCATTGGCTTTAGGTGAACCATTAAATATAAACATCAAAGAGGTGGTACTACATCACCATAAACAAAGCTTGAAAATTATCCAAGGTGGTCCTACACCTTTTTATGATGAGGAATTATTTGATTATAACTCTTCAAAATATTCTAGAGTAAAAAATACTCTATGTTTCATTCTGAGTTTTAGTTGTGCACTGCAAAGTTTTGTTCCTGCATAATTTGGTTCATGACGGTGAAGTTTTGAAAACAGAGCGCGGGCTCTATTTTCCTTTTGATTCATGTTTCTCTAAGTGTTGAAAAGAAGTGGATACTACCAAGTGTCATCGTCTGAGGCACCTTTCATATTTTTTATGAGTTGGTCAGAATGTGCCACGTATCTCATAGCAACTCAGTGGAATGTGCCAAGTTTCAACATCCACAGTTTCATATCGGCACCTACGTTTCATCTCTTTTCAGTGAAAGGTTTTAACAAGCTAAGTATCAAGATCAAGTGAAAAGTGTCAAGTGGCAGTCAAGGAAGGTCTCAATGTTGCTTTTCTAAAAGTGACAAAAGATGCCACGTACCCCAAAAAAGGAGAGCAGAAGCCACCACGTGTCACGATCTAAATTATCTTCAATTTTGCTTCACTGATATAGCAAAGACTGTGGTGGGTCTTAAGTGTAGTTTTTGAAGCAAGTGAAAGCTGCCAGGTGCCATTGTTCGTGTAAATGTGAAATGAGACCCATTTGTTTCTATGGTATAAATAGAGTAAAGTGGATACTGCCACATGTCATCTCTCATAGGTTTCTAAAAGGTAGATAAAAGAAGCGGAGGCTACCACATAACCCCATATAAGTAAAGCGGAGATTGCCATGTGTCCTTTAATGAAGTAGTGGAGATTGACACTTGTCCCTGTGTCCCTTTTAAAATTACTTAGGTAAGAAATGTTGTGAATCTTATTTTATTTTAAGCTATTGAAGTTTTGAGGAAGCGGATTGCGACAAGTGTCAAAGTTGGAACACTCCTGAGCAAGGACACAAAAGAGTATAAGTTACGCGGAAAGTGTCGTGTGTCTTTGATAGATGCTGCAAAACATGCCAAGTGTTGTCGTCTAGTGTCTCCTAAAGTAATAAGAAGGTTTTCAAGAAATTGGCTAAGTGTTACATAGCATTTAAGAGAAGGGGGCTCCTGTAATCTATTTCAGCCAATGAACTACCAGAAGATAAAACATTTCAAAATCTATAAAATATCTTCTGTTAGACACTTCCAGTTTGGTTAGATTTCATTTGGGCCATTAGATTAGGAACAAGCAGACAATCTAGAGTGAATCCAAGGCTATAAATAAGGGTGTAGAGATCACCAGAGGGACGAGGAGGAAAATCATCAATTATCAGAGAGAATTTTTGAGAGAGAATTATTGTAAAGAGTCTAGACTTTCTAGAGCTATGATTAGGAATGTCATTTGCTTTTGTCTCATTTTCTTGAGTTGAAAAGTTTATATAATTGTACGTGTTTCTACGCCTCTTATATGACTAGAAAATTCAAATAAGAAGATTGAACCCTATGCCTTTGTTGAAATTTTTTGTATCACTGTAAAAGTAGTCTATGTTGTGAGCCTCTATTTCTATTGTTTCCATCTTTTACATTGATCATGCACTTATTTGCTCTTAAATGTAAGTGAATCCTACATATAGTCTCACTGTGCTCAAGATTAAGGTTGAATTACATTCAGGTGCATCACCATAGATTATATTTTCTTTCTTGTATCTGTGTTTCTGATTAAAATTCCTATCCCTTTCCTAGTATATACTTGATTTAAAGAAGAACCAGCTTCTCAAAAATTTGGAGGTTGTTTCAAGATGCAAGTCCCATATCTTGAAACTTCCCATTGTTGTTGATTAGAATCAAGCACAATTTTAAATCATCAATAGTTTTTGGCATGCTCGATGGGACCAATCTCAATGTTTCTTTCAAGATCGTATGAACTAGAGAGCTACGAGGAGTCATAGCTATGGACCGGTAACTAGATCACAATCTACTACAAATCTAGCTATTCTTTTACCACTTTTGGTAACTAATCCAAGAAGAAGAGTCAACCAATTTGTACCAATACCAAGAGCAAATATGGGAGCCCCTATACCCCTAAGAAATTATGCAAGCTGGAACACTGGTAGTCCATTAGTTCTCCCAATACCACCAGCCACTTGGGACCCTATCCCAGTGAATGCCCTAAAAGCTCTACCCAAATTCAGTGGGCAAGACTTTAAAACACATGAGGAACATCTTCAGGATGTATCAGATGTTTGTGTTATACATGTTGTCACACAACAAAATGTGGCCATAAGATTATTATTATCTTCTTTTAAAGGGAAATCTCTAGAATGGTATCGATCTTTGACCCCAAATACCATTTCTACATGGGATCAGCTCAGAGATCTTTTCTTTAAAAGATTTGAAGAGAAGGGTGATAAGTCTTCTTTTTATAGCAATTAATTACCATTCAAAGGGCACCACAAGAAGCCATGACTGACTTCAATTCCAAATTTTAGAAGACTTGGGTAGGAATCCCTGCTACAACTAGACCATTACCAGGTATGGCCATAGTGTTTTATCTTAAGGCTTTGAATTCAGATATATTTGTTATGATTCAGTCACTTGGAGGACACTTTGCCAAAGGCTTATGAATATGTGGTCAGAGCTAAGAGCAATTTAATAGATGTTGGAAAGTTACCTCCAAGGCCTTCCATGCCCATGTTCCTAGAAATTTCCCTATCATTACCTCAAGAAGCCCCTAAATCTATAGCCCCACATGTGTCTATGTACACCTATACTCAATCATCTACTAAAGAAATTGTCCCCTCTCAGTCATCTGAGCTAGATGATATCAAGAATATCCTAAGGACATTTTTTAATGAGTTAATCAATATAAAAAGATAGCATAATACTTTTTCTAGACGTTCATATCAAGGCTATCAAAGAAATAGATTTTCATCTCAGCTAAAACAATACCAGGGTCCTCCAAGGCAAAATAACCCTCAGCCAGCAAACCAATTAGTTATAGTCCCCACACCCTCGCAGACTATTCCTCCCAATTCAAATAGGGAGATTGCTCCAAGGCAAAATAATTATATGGATAACATGAATGTCTGGTGTTTCCCTTGCAATAATGCTCATACACCTAGAGATTTTCCTATGGGTAATCCACAACAAAAGGTGGCAGAGCAAAGAAGAATGGATGGTCAGTTTGCAAGTTCCAGTGACAATCAAGCCTACTAGCCTTCTGGTATGCAAAATTCAGTTCTAATGGCTCAGATGCAAGGGATGTCCTTGAAATAAGAGGAAGAAATAGCCCCAAAATATGCTTTGTTCTCATGGGTTGAAGGTGAAGAATCAGTATTTTTGAATGAAGCTTCTATTGCCAAGAAACCAATGGTGCAATCAGACTACTGTACTAGATCAAAGAGAAGAATACTAGAATAGTCTAAAGTTGTAAACAATGAAGTTATGGAGAATCCTTCATTTCAATGTCATCAACACACAGTTGTTAGACGAGAAATGCTTCAACCAGTGCAGAATCAAGAAGTTCCTGAACAAGTTCAAAGAAAGACAAGATATCCTAATCTTCCAAGAATTCAAACTTTTGGACCAATGAATGTGGTAGATTAGCTGAAGATGACCCCAACACAAGTATCAATTTGGGACATGTTAGCTATTCTTGAACAAAGGACACTATTACAAGAAGATCTTTAAAATCAAGCAATGCCCAAATATATTGAAGGACCTGCTAATAAAAAAAGCTCAAAGACACAGTTCATCTGTAGACAATAGCCTTAGTGAAAAATGCATTAGAGGTAAGAAAATCCAAACTAGATTCCTTCCATTTTACTAAGATAGGTGACTGGACTAAGCATAATCAGGAAAAAGAAAATAAACATTTGTTAGCTATGATGCATAGTGACCCATATAAAAATTATAACTCTACTGGTTTGGGCACTTATGTTATTTTTGATGAGGACCATGATATCCCAAATGTTTTAAGGTAATAAATACCAACTACTCAAGGATCTGAAAAAGATTTAGAAATTTGGACTTTAAATTTTGATGGGGCTAGAAGTAAAAATGGTGCTGGAGTAGGAATTTGTCTTACTGCTCCAAATGGTGAGAAATTTTTAAGAGCTATCTGTTTTCAATTTGTTTGCACTAATAATGATGCTGAGTATGAATATTTAGTTCATGGGATCTTATTAGCCATGAAAAAGGGAATAAAGAATCAAATAGAAAAGGAGATTCAGAATTAGTAGTAAAGCAAATTAGAGAAAAAGCAATAACAAAGAATGTTAGAATGAAATCCTATAAGCACAAAATTTGGGACTTAATAGAAGATTTTTAAGCTTTTGATATTGAAGTAGTTCCCAAGATTCAAAATTTTGAAGCTAATAGGATGGCACAGATTGGTTCGCAGTTTGATCCAGCAACTGACCTATTAGTTAATAATGAGTCAGTAAAGGTTATAGTAAGGCTAGCTATTCCTGATAATGATGAGAATTGGCAAGCATTTGAGAATGATTTTCAAGTACTCTCATTCTTGCAACAATCAGGGGAATTTGCCGATTAATTGCAACCAAAGATTGAAGAGGCATATGGGGATCAAATTATACAATTAAAGAATAATAAGCTTCCCAAAGGTTTAATCACTTTAGAGAGCCTTTTTGACCCATAAGATGTAAGCCTAGAGAAGAAAAGGTTCCAAGCAAAAAAAGAAGATTATTCTGAAATAGAGGTGAGTGAAGGGAAAAAATTAAAAGTTGGAAACTCTGCAACTCAAGGAGAAAAGGAAAGGCTAATTGAATTATGCAAAAAATATGATAGAGTCATATCTTAGAGCTATGAAGACCTTCATGGATATAATAGAGACATCATTCAACACACAATAGAACTAACTGAAGGATCTAAGCCTGTCAAAAAAAAATAGAGGCCAGTGAATCCAAGAATTGAGCCTCTAATGGTAAACGAGTTGCAGAAACTTTTAAATTCTAAAATAATTTTTCCAATCAAACACTCAACCTGGGTATCAAATCTAGTACCAGTTAGAAAAAAGAATGGTGATATAATACTTTGTGTATATTTCAGAGATCTAAACAAATTATCTTTGAAGGATCACTATCCCTTGCCCTCCATGGAACAAATTCTACAAATTGTGGCTAGATCAGAGAAATTTTCTTTGCTAGATGGTTTCTCTGGATACAATCAAATTTGTTGGCTAAAGAAGACCAATACAATACTTCTTTTACTACCAAGTGGGGAACATTTGCATATGCTAAGATGCCATTTGGCTTGTCAAATGCTGGAGCCACTTTTTAGATAGCTATGGATGTTGCATTTGGGGAACTGATAAATGAAATCATCTTGATTTATCTTGATGATCTTACTATTTTTTCAAAGAATGCTACTGATCATTTTGATCATTTAGAAGCTGTGTTTAAAAAATGTCAAGAATTTGGAATATCCTTGAATCCCAAGAAATGTATCTTTGTGGTCCCTCAAGGAAAATTATTGGGACATATAGTATCTAAAGAAGGAGTTTCCATAGACCCAGAAAGAGTAGCAACTATAATGAATTTACCTCTTCCATTTAATAAGAAAGCAATTCAATCTTTCTTGGGAAAAATTAATTTCGTTAGTCAATTCATATCTGACTTTGTAGGCTTAGTAAGACTAGTGACACTTTTGCTGAAAAAAGACCTAATTTTCAAGTGGACTACGGAAGGAAGGCAAGCCTTTGAAGAGGTCAAGAAAGCCATTTCAACAGCTCCAGTACTTAGAAATCTAGATTTTTCTAAGCCTTGTGTAATGTATGTATATGGAGGAGAGCTTAGTATTGTTGTTGTTCTAACACAGAAGGATGATAAGCAAGAGGGAGAACATATAATAGCATTTTTATTTAGGACTCTTAGAGAATATGAAACCAGATATAACTTTGAGGAAAAATAGGCATATGTTATGGTAAAATCTCTTTAAAATTTTAGGAATATAGTATCAAGAAGTAAAATTTTGATACTTGTAGCACATCCAAGTGTCAGAAAATACATCATGGACAGTGAAATTACTAAAAAAAGAACAAATTAGATAACTAAGATCCTTGAATATGATGTAGAAGTCAAACCCACTAAATTAGTTAGAGGTAGGGGTTTGTGTCAATATATGACTTAGGAGCTTGAAGAGATGATACCTGAAGAGATAAATTCAGGAACAGAAGAAGAAATTGTATTGAGAATACAAGAAGTTGATCAAGAATCTTGGGTCACAAGCAGGATTCATTTTATGAAAAATGGGATTTACCCAAGAGAACTCCCTCAAAATAAGAGAAGATACTATAGAATGCAAGGAATTTATTTTGTTTTAATTGAACAGGTTATTTTCAGAAGAAATTCTAATGGCAAATTGTTAAGATGTGTAGAAAAAGATGAGGCTTAAAAATACTACATGAAATGCATCATGGAGTATCCGATGGACATTTTTTTGCAAAGACCATAGCCATAAAGATAATTGAAGTAGGTTATTTCTGGCCTACTTTATTTATAGATTGTTATCAGCTGGTTAAAAAATGTAAATCTTGTCAATATTATGTGGGGATAAGAAGGAATGCATCAATGCCTCTTAGCCCTATAATTATTGATGAACCTTTTACTCAATTGGGTCTTGACTTCATTGGAATGATAAATCCAGTATCTAGTATGGGTCACAAATAGATCTTAATAGCCACAGATTACTTCACCAGATGGACCAAAGCAGTGCCACTCAAGGAATCAATAGAAAATGTGATCCTAGATTTTCTAGGGAGTATCACTACTCATTTTGGGGCTCCTCACACGATAATTTCAGATAATGCTAAATCATTTTTAGGGTTCAAAGTATCTGACTTTGCATTAAAACATGGAATATATCTAAAAAATTCTTCTAATTATTACCCTCAGGGTAATGGTTTGGCAAAATCAACTAATAAGAACCTGATTAGACTCATCAAAAGAATAGGGGTTGATCATCATAAAGAATGGCATAAAGTGCTTAATTTAGCACTATGGGCTGATAGAATTATGCCTAAACAGGTGATCAAAATGTCCCCATATGAATTAGTATATGGGAAAACTATTGTAATTCCCCTAAGCTTGGAGATTCTTGTGCTTCAGCTGATCAAATAAATTGAAATTGAAGAAAGTGGCCCCATGCAGGTCAGACTCACAGAACTTCTAAAAGTTCAAGAAAAGAGGGATGCAACACATGATTTATTGATAAAGCATCAGAAAATAGTTAAAGACTATTTTGATAAAAAGACTTCAAATCCCCATTTTGAAACAGGCTCAATTGTTTTGAAATGGGATGCAAGAGCCGCCAAACTAGGTCAACACACTAAGTTTTAAGCATTATGGACTGGCTCTTATAAAATTTGGGCATGTAAACAACAAAATTCATTTGAGTTAGAAACAATGGAAGGTGAACCTGAAGAGATTCTTGTAAATGGAATCTATTTGAAACATTTTAGTTAAAACTGTGTTTTTTAGCAATTTTGGATCATGCGGGAGTTGTGGTTTCTTTGTGAGCAGGCTCAAAAGTCCTTGGGGTTACCAATAAATGTAGAGTAAAAACTACTCTACGTTTCATTCTAAGTTTTAGTTGCACGCTGCAAAGTTTTGTTCCCACATAATTTGGTTCGAGATGGTGAAGTTTTGAAAATAGAGCACGGGCTCTATTTTCCTTTTGATTCATGTTTCTCTAAGTGTTGAAAAGAAGTGGATACTGCCAAGTGTCATCATCTGAGGCACCTTTCATATTTTATATGAGTTGGTAAAAATGTGCCACGTATCTCATAGTAACTCAGTAGAATGCACCAAGTGTCAATGTCCACAGTTTCATATCGGCACCCACGTTTCATCTCTTTTTAGTGAAAGGTTTTAACAAGCTAAGTATCAAGATCAAGTGGAAAGTGCCAAGTGGCAGTCAAGGAAGGTCTCAATGCTATTTTTCTAAAAGTGATGGAAGATGCCACGTACCCCAACAAAGGAAAGTGGAAGACACCACATGTCGTGATCCGAATTATCTTCAATTTTGCTTCACTAATATATCAAAGATCGTGGTGGGTCTTAAGTGTAGTTTCTAAAGCAAGCATAAGCTGGCAAGTGTCACTATCCATGTAAATGTGAAATGAGACCCATTTGTTTCTATGGTATAAATAGAGTAAAGTGGAGACTGCCATATGTCATCTCCCATAGGTTTCTAAAAGGTAGATAAAAGAAGAGGAGGCTACCACATAACCCTAGATAAGTAAAGCGGAGATTGCCATGTGTCCTTTAATGAAGTAGTGGAGATTGACACTTGTCCCTATGTCCCTTTTAAAATTATTTGGGTAAGAAATGCTGTGAATCTTATTTTCTTTTAAGATGTTGAAGTTTCAAGGAAGCAGATTGCGATAAGTGTCAAAGGTGGAACACTCTTGAGTAAGGACACAAAAGAGTATAAGTTATGCAAAAAGCGCCATGTGTCTTCAATAGATGTTGTGGAACACGCCAAGTGTTGTCCTCCGGTGTCTCCTAAAGTAATAAGAAGGTTTTCAAGAAATTGGCTAAGTGTTACATAGCGTTTAAGAGAAGGGGGCATCCTGTAATCTATTTTAGCCAATGAACTGCCAGAAGACAAAGCATTTCAGAATCTATAAAATATCTTCTGTTAGACACTTCCAATTTGGTTAGATTTCATTTGGGCCATTATATTGGGAACAAGTAGACAATCTAGAGTGAATCCAAGGCTATAAATAAGGGTGCAGAGATCACCAGAGGGATGAGGAGGAAAATCATCAATTATCAGAGAGAATTATTGTAAAGAGTCTAGACTTTCTAGAGCTGTGATTAGGAATGTCATTTGCTTTTGTCTCATTTTCTTGAGTTGAAAAGTTTATATAATTATAGATGTTTATGCACCTCTTATATGACTAGAAAATTTAAATAAGAATATTGAACCCTATGTCTTTGTTGACATTTTTTGTATCACTGCAAAAGTAGTCTATGTTGTGAGCCTCTATTTATATTGTTTCCATATTTTACATTGATCATGCACTTGTTTGCTCTTAAATGTAAATGAATCCTACATATAGTCTCACTGTGCTTAGGGTTAAGGTCAAATTACATTCAGGTGCATCACCATAGATTATATTTTCTTTCTTGCATCTGTGTTTCTAATTAAAATTCCTATCCCTTTCCCAGTATATACTTGATTTAAAGAACCAACTTCTCAATAATCTAGAGGTTGTTTCAAGACACAAGTCCCATATCTTGAAACTTCCCATTGTTGTTGATTAGAATCAAGCGCAATTTTAAATCATCAACATATTCTAAAAACATATATAAAAAAATTAAAACATTCAAAACTCCAAAAATATACTTAGCATGTACTTATCTTATTGGCTCTTTGACATCTATGTTATTATTTCCATGTTTATAGATGACATATTAGTTTTTCCAATATACGCATGTTTCACACATCTTTTGAGTTTGATTTAGGCATACATAGATACATGATCTATGCACTTTTGGATGTTTGTTTTTCTTTCTACTCATGTCAATAGGACATTGGGTGCATCCACCTCTATGATCATGATACATCTAGATTATATCATTTTAAGGTCACTTTACATTATCTGTCAGGTACCTAGAACAACAAACATGCTCTGATACCAGTTGTCGGGGAATCCAAGAACAAACACACTTGTTCTAATCCCACTTGTTAGGAGCTTTCTCCTCAGAAAGAGCACAATATGATTACCAAACTTAAGCAATTAAACATGCAGAAATATACCAGAAATACAAGTAACTAGAATTCACCAATAGCACAGAATATGAGAGACAATACACTATCTTGTATTAACATTTGTACAGAAAAGAATACAATAAAGAGCTGCCACACTCTTCCACCTTACAGAGGCTTCCCACACCTCAAGTGTATAGTAATTCTTCTTCAAAACACTCTCCTACCAAAAACGGTCGCAACATCCAACTCACACACAGAATTGATGTTCACCTCTCCAACCAGTCAGTAATAACCCTGCCAGTACACCAAGCACTCTATAGTACTTCAAGTTGATCTCCCATGAACCTACAACCTGAAACAAACCATACTTACAATGGAAGGATCTTCCTTGCCTTCCTTTCTAGCTCATTAGTGGAACTAGGAGAAACACACACTTTGTTCTCTTCACTAGCACACTTTACAATACATGCCAATGGGTCTATAAATAGATCCCAGACTTAAACAATAACTTAGACTCTTAGTTTACTATAATTATCCACACAGCTCAAGGCTCAAAATAGCCTTTACATGCAAACACTCCATTCACTTAACTAACTGTTCGTGCAACGAACAGTTTTGGAACACACAGGCGACCGACGCCGGTCCTTGCTTGCTTGGTGCTACCGACGTCAGCCGACTCCCTACCAATGCCAGTTGCCTTCTGCACTGATCATGACCGATGTCAGTCATGCTGCCGATGCTAGTGCTTCTGGGTCTTCAGCAACCTCCTTTTCTTTGTCTGCAACAAGTTAAAGCTTTTAGCTCCATAACCTAACAATCTCCCACTTGGAGATAAACAGCTGCAACTATACCTGTACCTGTACCTGTACACCATCTAGTTTGCTCCCTTGGCTCTGTATCCATCTTTAACATCACTCTTGAAGACCAACCACCACAAAACCTATAGTGCAACACCTATCACCCAAATCACCTGCCACATCCACATCTACAAACCATGTAGAAATTTACTTGAACTTGCATATCATGTGCACCTGTTGTTGGTCCCTCTAAGAATCCACTGAACTACCCTCCAATGCTTCTTTCCTGGATTGGCTCCAAACTTGTGACAACTCCCACTGCTTGGGAAAACTCAGGTCTAGTACATACCATGCACTTAACCTCATTATGTGAATCAAGACCCTGTTCTGTGAACTGTCCAACCATCGGCGTGCTAACCAGTCTCACACAATCATCCTAAAACAAAGTCAACATATGACCTTCCATGTCCCTAGAACACACTTATGCTAAATAATCTTGCTACTCCCAGATTCTCCATGACACACCCCTGAACTAGCTTTACCTTTAGTTCAGCAACTCCCTGTATATGTAACCCTGCAACAAGCACATCATACAGTAATAGGATAATGTAGCTAATATTATCCAACCTGGTAAAGAGAAACACAATGATCAAACCTCCATTGCCTTGCAGCTTACTCAAGACCATATACCCTGATCTTCCATCTCACGTATCAATTTCTGCTCTTTTTCATCCTAAACATCCATTCGTCTCTCAGTGCTTCCTTCCAGCTAGCAACTCCATCCAAAACTCCTATTTGGTTCTCCTCCAAGGAATCATATCCTCCATCCATGCCAAGCTCCCACTGTTTCCTAGATCTACCTGCTCTGCTTCTTCAATAACTTCTTGGTTCTTTACCATAAGTGAGCAACAAGTAGTGTAAAAAAGGGAAATGATGAATTTAAGGCTTACCTACCCTTTAAGTCCTCCATATGGGCACTTGAGACTCCTTGACAGCTTGCTGTCCACTCAAAATTCATCTCAGTGACCGATGCCGGTCACATTCCAGTCTGCACCCAACTGATGTTGGCTCCCTGTGACTGCCTCATCACCGACGTCGGTTCCCCTTTGCTGACGCTGATGTTTATCTGCCCTGAGTCACCGACATCAGGCTGCACATAGCTAATGTCGGTCCCTGTCTGGATGCCAACACCATTTTTCTTGCTGACATCAGTCTCTGTGTTTTGCTTGTGAGAACTGACTTCTACCTGCAAGCTCCTTTTGGATCAAACCCTTGTCCAAATCACCCTTGCTCTGCTCAGAATTCTTCTTCCCCTTGTGCTAAACTTTGTCCGTCACCTTCTCCTTGAAAACCAAGGCTTTCTTATTCCTATCACTAACATCAGATTCCTCAAGAAATGTCACCTTCTTCTTCTGCATACAAAAATCACGATCCATGCCTTCTAAATCTGAAAGCATACCCTTTGACTCAAGAACATGCATCTCCTTCTTATTCATGTGACCAAGCCTATTAAGCCACATCTCCAAATCTACAGCTGAAGTAGATAACCTAGAAAGAGAATCAGTAATACAAGTAGATAGATAAAGTGTACCTACTTTTTTACCTCTTGCTACAACAAGTGCACCCTTAGTAACCTTCCAAGAGTCTGCTGTGAGAGTTACTGTGCAACCCTCATCACCCAAAATTCTTACAAAAATTAGATTCTGCTCTAGAATTGGGACATGCATGACCTCTTTTAACACCCATGTGTTACCTGTCTGCAATTTCAGCTTCACTTTCCCTTTGCCAACCATCTGACAAGGCTTACCATCCCCTACACAAATTTCTCCAAAGTCTTTCTGGACATACTCATGAAAAAATTCCTTAATTGGGGATGCATGAAAAGAGGCACCAGAATCTAAAACCTAAGATTCTACTTTATCTAAAGAACATACCAAAGCACGCTATGCAATGAAATCTGCAACACCTGCTTCTTCTTCATGTCCTTCATGTTGATCTGCTACCAACCAACAATCTTTCTTTTCCTGCTCTTTCTTTCCATATCTCCAGTAGGTTATTCTGTCATACCTGAACTTGGACCTCCTGCTATTAAACTTCTCCATTCGTAGCTTACTGTCTTTTGCCATTGCTCTACTCCCACTCAAATAAAAAACCCTGTGAGTAACCTGTAATCAACACACACTAACCAGATCTAATCCAACCTATTAGTATCCCAACCAAAAGCTCTGATACCACTTGTTAGGTACCTAGAACAGCAAACATGCTCTGATACCAGTTGTCAGGGAATCCAAGAACAAACACACTTATTTTGATCCCACTTGTTAGGATCTTGCTCCTCAAAAAGAGCACAATATGATTACCAAACTTAAGCAATTAAACATGCGGAAATATACTAGAAATACAAGTAACTAGAATTCACCAATAGCACAGAATATGAGAGACAATACACTATCTTGTATTAACATTTGTACAAAAAAGAATACAATAAAGAGCCGCCACACTCTTCCACCTTATAGAGGCTTCCCACACCTCAAGTGTACAGTAATTCTTCTTCAAAACACTCTCTTAAAAAAATGGTCCCAACATCTAACTCACACACAGAATTGGTGTTCACCTCTCCAACCAGTCAGTAATAACCCTGCCAGTACACCAAGCACTCTATAGTACTTCAAGTTGATCTCCCATGAACCTGCAACCTACAACAGACCATACTTACAATGGAAGGATCTTCCTTGCCTTCGTTTCTAGCTCATTAGTGGAACAAGGAGAAACACACACTTTGTTCTCTTCACTAGCACACTTTACAATACATGCCAATGGGTCTATAAATAGATCCCAGACTTAAACAATAACTTAGACTCTTAGTTTACTATAATTATCCATGTAGCTCAAGGCTCGAAATAGCCTTTACATGCAAACACTCTATTCACTTAACTAACTGTTCATGCAACGAACAGTTTTGGAACACACAGGCAACCGATGCCGGTCCCTGCTTGCCTGGTGCTGCCGATGTCAGCCGATGCCAGTTGCCTTTTGCACTGATCATGACCGACGTCGGTCATGCTACTGACACCAGTGCTTTTGGGTCTTCAGCAACCTCCTTTTCTTTGTCTGCAACAAGTTGAAGCTTTTAGCTCCACAACCTAACATTATCTTGTTTGAATTTGTGTACTTACACATGCCTTTATCCATGATTAAATCTTCCATAATGTATTTGATATGCTATGTACTTGACATTATTTACTAACACATTTAATCCATGAGCTAATATTCTATGTTATGATGATTAATTATGCTTTCATTTATGTACTTTCCTGACTGCCTTGATTCTATATTGTCTTGTTTATTTGAGCATTTGAATATACTTTATTTTTTGTGTTCCTCGTGCCTTTATTTACTTCTTTGAAATTTTATATGTCATTTATTATTATGTAGACATTTAAATATCATGTCCATTTGATTGTGCGACATTTGAATGTGCCCCTTATTTATGATCTCCTTGGACCATTGTCTATTGACTTACTTTTGAGTGTTCTTATGTGTGTTTGGTTTCTTGTTGAAGTGGTATTGTTATTATCTAGACATTTCCATGATATTTATCATGCATTTTAATCCTTGATGTGATTACATTATGGTGTGTTAGTGTTACATTTACCTAGACATGTTCTTTTTGTATGCTACATGGTTCATTCAAAGTTATATGGTTATCTTGTCCTTTTGAGGTTAGGTAACTAATGGTTTCTATCTTCCCTCACCTCAAAGGGGGTAATATCAATGGGGGAATGTCATAAAATCATGGATTTCACCTTTTCATAGTTATAGATTCAGTGGGAGAATGTATTCAAAACATGTTATCCATACTTTCTCAATATTCAACATATCCAGATTATAGTGGGGGCATATTTTAAGAACATGTCTTCCACATTGGCACTTATTTCAGTTTTTAGAGTTTATACATATATAGTGGGGGCATGTTATGGTGACATGTCCTCCATACTTGTTCAAAATTGAAAAATTGGCTAAATTACATAGATATATGATTCAGATACACATTTTGGTAGAATTGTATGCATTAGTACCATTATTATACACAACTTCAACATGAGACATATATGAGGTGCATATGATATGAAATGCACACCTAATATTACAAGATCTAAATTTTTTTTAGATTTAAAACACTTATATGGAGTGTCATCACTCACTAGGATGGACTTTTATAGACTATATTGAGCCAATATACTACAATAGTTGGTTTACTTTTTGGTATGGTTGAGGTGATCAAATCACTCAATCTTACCAAAATTTTAGGTTGTACTTGATTGTATTATCCAACCTCACTAGTTTGATGGTTTGATTTGACTTGGTTCACTCACACTCACCAAGTTATAAGTTTTATTGTGTTAGATGGTTGATCTAATCTCAACTAATAGGTAGCAATCCACCTTTTCTCCAAGGTTGGGGGCATATTCCCTCCTCTCTTTCTATCTCCCTCTCTCTCTCCCCCCTTATATATATACACTTTTTATATTTATATTTGTCATAATATTAGTTTTAGTGATTCATAATGATACATATTTCAAATGATAATTCCAAAGGCAAGATGGTTACATCAATACATAAATGTACTCTTAAAACTTTCTCTCTTTCAATTTCAATCATTTCAATACTTTCAATTATATATTATATGCACTAATTATAAACTATAACATGATCTTGGTTGAAATTAAGTCACTATAAAATAAATTAAGTTGGAATCATTTAAATTAATGGTGTGTTATACAAACACAAGTATGAATTCCTTATACTTTAAACTAGTAATTTAATTACTAGACTAAATGCCAAGGTGGGTGGGGGGGTGGGGTGTGGGGGCCGGTGGGGGTGGAATGTAGATGATATTGATGAATTATATATCACATTAGTCTTGTACACTTGGAAAATATAGACCTTGGTTTTTCATCTCATTTTTTCATGCTTCCATACTTAATTTAATATTAAAATATCATATCTGAAATTAACTTTATATTGGGAAAAAAAATTGTTTGAGTTATGCCCTTTTTAGACTAGCTTGTGAACCCAAATTTTGACAATTTTTTGAAATAACATAATGACTCCAAACCAACATATATGACTTATTATATTTAATATAAATTATTAAAATAACATAAAAAAATACAAAAATAAACTCTCTATAATAGTTATAAAACAAAATACATTGTTTGGGTAAAAACACTTGTCAATTCTACACATGCACTACAAATACTACTCAAAACATCACCTAGATACATAATGCTTATAGAATAAGTATATAATACTAAATAATATATAAATAAAATAAAAATACACCTGATATCTTCTATAATCACCCACAAAATTAAAATTAATCCATACTAACAACTTGCATAAAACATTGAACATTTGTTGAATTTACACTCCTTGAAGCTCTATTACAATTATTGTGTGTAATTGTCTCTCTAGATCATATGGGTTTCATCCTAAAATAATTAGGATCAATAGGTTTCCATCCAAATATCTCCCAACCTAAAGGTTTTCATTCTCATATTCAAAATTGAACCATAAAGTCTAATAATGTGTTGAAAATGGCAAACGATATCCCACACTGATGAGGTTGCTTTTTTAAAATAAGAGTTGGGGTGCCAATCCCAAAGTTTTAAAATTTCAAATAATAATAATAATAATAATAATAATAATAATAATAATAATAATAATAATAATAATAATAATAATAATAATAATAATAATAATAATAATAATAAACCTCCAATAATGGGTAATAGAAACTTTCCATATTTTATCTCCAACATGGTAATAGAAAATTTCTATATTCTATCTCTAACATGGCTAATAGAAACTTTCCCAAATTTGACCAGATTATCTTGAGGATAAGAATACAAAAATAAAATAGCATTTTTTCTTAGAACCCCATCATTATCCTCTCCTAAAAATCCATGCCCCAATTGGTAAGTTTCCTTAGAAACTCATCATTAACATCTTATAGAAAACCATGCCCCACTTTAGCTTAAAAAAATATTAATAAATTAATATTTATCCTCATCTTGTTGATTTCTTTGACCTTTCCAATTCTTTGTGAACACTTAATTACATACTTGATCCAATTCCCCCCTTTATTTTCCCATAATCAAAATTCTTAATAATTAATTATTAAGTGGTAATTAATTAGAAAAAGGGACATGACAAGTCCTCCCTCCTCAAAATTGATTTTCCTCAAGAAATTACAAATATAATGCTCATGAATCCTTAGGCAAAAATTAGAAAATGTGTCAAACTACATATTCAACCTTGAACCTATACCCATGAGGTGTTCCATCTCTTACTGAAGAATAGTGTGTAAACCTAAAGACTCAGATTACTTAGTGACAATGTCATTTGCCAAATAGAAGTATCCATGTAATTTGAGCTCTTGGATATGTAAGTATTTGGTGTATTCTTTCCAATACTCCCATAAAGATTCGATAAAATTACCAAATGTAGTTTTGCCCATCATCTCTCCTAGCAGTTTAGAAAATATCAGAGTATTGAATCTGAGCTGAGTGATATTTATGTAACAACCATAAGGTATAACCAACTAATCCATGTTATCAATTGGTATGTAATATGTCTCCCTTTATTTTTCATCAGTAACCTTTCTCCCACAACTTGCCTTTTCAATTGTGTATGTGCACGAGTATGTGAAAAGTCAATCTTGAAACTCTTTCAACTTATCCCATTGATATACATCTTAGCTTGAGAGTTGGTACCCTCAAATTCATTAGTTGATCTATAATATCAAAATCTCTTTGAAATGTGGAGATACACCTTGCTAAAAACAACACTAATTGTTCCATACCCTGCCTCAATTTGAAGGATATTAAATGCAACTTCAGGATCTGATATATAATAGCAATAATATAGTTGAGAAATAATGATTTTTATCATATAACAACATAAAATACTCCACCTAACTTTGGATCTAAAATCTGTAAGTAATAATTCATTATAACAGGAGACTATGCACTCTTTAAGTCCATTCACTAAAACATATTTATCATCCAACCAAATTTCCAAAATATTAGTGCTAAATTTAATTTTATAATGGTCTATCATGGTTGGATACCTCCACTATCCATGAATGATAAGTTAATACCATAAATTAATCATTCTAAAAAAATCACTTGTAACCATATTATCTTTTACCCATTTATATCACTCATCACTCCATTTATACTGAATCAAAAAATCTTAAATCCAAATAATTTTATCTTCATCACATAATTCACATACCTATTTCTCCATAACTATGGAAATTCCCTTCTAAAACTTCAACTTTCATGCTTCTATTTCTCATCAATTTTCAATCTTTGCATTGATAAATCCCAATTAAATCCTCCTAAAGCACCATTTTATTCTACAAAAGGATGTGACAAATCTAAAATGAAAATTACAAAACATAAATTTATCACCTTCTCACATTTATCAAATGCATTTTGTGTTCAATTCATCTATGCAGGAGCTCTCTTCTTCTTCATGATATTTAAGGTTTTTTCAATATAATAAAGTCCCTTAACAAGTATTTTGTCATGGATGTATAAACTAGAGAGTCTTTTCCAAAGAATCAGTATGGCTGGAAATGCCTAAACAAGAAAATTTTGAATACCCAACTCATACTTAGATTTTTTTCACAAATAGAACCCATTGTTCTAGGATCCATATAATCATATTTTGGTGCCTCAAATGGTTATTCCATTTCTTCTACACATCAACATATCATCAAAGGGTATTAAAAAAATTTATTAATGAATACTTGATTCACTTTGAATTGGAAGATGACTAGTGCATTAGATGAACCATATAGTATGATCATGAACTCAAAATTCATGAAATGGCTCTTGAATGTTCTCCTGTGCATATCTACTTCCTCCTCCTAACTCCAATGATGTCCTTTTCTTGAATTAATCTTGGAGGAATAAACTACCTCTTGTAAGGTATCAATAATTTCTTCATCCTTAGGGATCTTGTTCAAGGCTTCATGAAATATGTGCACTTTTTTGTTTTCATATACTCATTTAAAAAAATGGTTAAAATGTACATCAATCCCCATATGATCCCTTATATGTTGTCTTTCAATAAAAATACAAGGAATGGTAAAGTCATTAATGTATTTATCTACTTTATCTCTCAAAAGATCACCCTTGATAACGAGCTTCATGTGATGACCAAAATTTTGCAATGACATAAGAGGAAACAACAAAGCTAAAATATGATCATTATACCTTAGGCTTCCATAAATGAGATCTTCCTTTGTTGATATGTGTATTATTGACATACCCTCAACACCTCTATCCTTTCCACAAAAATCTCCTCTAAAATCATATCCTAACACCATGCTAGTTTTAATTCCAATCATTATCTTACCTTTCATAAGCATGGAGGTTAATGTATGATCCTCCATGTTGAAATCTTCAATATGTATGTTAGATTTGGATAGAACACCTAGATCGCACACTCTTTTGCATAGGGCATTATGAATTATTTCTTCCTCATGAAATCTAGAATCATTCAAAGATAATGGATCTTTGTTAGAATCAATTCAAAAACCAGCATTTACTTCTATGACAAACCTCTCAGTAAAATAATTTGGCATGCATTATGAGATATTTCTTGTATCTCCCATTCATTTTTTTACAACACTTCATCAGAGATATTTATGTGTTTTCATTAATTACTTCTCTAGTGATTTCCACATGCTCAATATCAGCATTCTATTCATTATCTCCAATTGGACAAACATATTTCAAATTTAATGTCTCTTCTTCCTTCAGTGCATGTTCTACATCTTCAATATGTAAAGTTGGTTTGTTGTTGACTTCATTGAGACAAACATTTTCTTGACTAGTAAACTCATTAGAAACCACCAAAACATCTTCTTCAAATAAATAATATTTACCTTTATCTTGTATTTTGGGTTCTTTTTTTATTCAATTATTCTCACCCTATTGTGGTTATATTTGTTTTTCTTTTTTTGTCTCATGCTACTTAACATATTTCAACTTTTCTTCATCCTTTCTTCTCCTTATGTAGTACTTATCAAAATATTCTACACCTTGGTACTCAACAAATATTATGATAATATACTATTATATGGTTATATTTCTTCTTGTCAATATTAAATATTCTTTAAATGATAGAAGGTCCTTAAAGCCTTGGTATTCTTCATACCATCTAGCAATTTTGGAAGCCACAATTTTTTTGTCCATCTCTCTCATTCCCTTAAACAAATATTCAAGGAAACCTCCCATGATTCACTCTATATGTAATCACTAAAAAATAACATGAAATGATGATACAACACATGCAACCACTAATCATTGACATGTAACCATTAAAATTAAAATGCAAATGTTGATCACTAACATGCAACCTCAAAAATTGACATGCAACATGAACAACTAAAGAAATGGTTATATTCCTAAATAAGATGGAAATATATTTGATATAATACCACTATCATGTCCCCTTAATAAATTTAATACTAAAATATCAGATCTGAAATTAACTTTTTATTGGGAACAATTTAGCTATGCCCTTTTTATACTAGCTAGTGAACCTAAATTCTGATAATTTTTTGAAATAACATAGTGATTCCAAACCAACATATATGGATTCTAATTTTTCATCTAAATGAGTCCAAGAATATAAAATAAATATGAAAATAAACTCTCCACAATATTTCTAAAACAAAATACATTTTTTGGGAAAAAACCCTTGCCAGTTCTACACATATGCACTATAAATACTACTCAAAACATCACTTGGATACATAATGATTATATAATGAGTAAAAAATACTGAATAATATGTAAATAACATGAAACTAACCTAAAAATTCACCTAATATCTTCTATAAACACCCACAAAACTAAAATTACTCTATACCAACAACTTGCATAAAACATTGAACATTTACTAAATTTACACTCCTTGAAGCTCTATTACAATTCATGTGTGGAATTGTCTCTATAAATCATAAGGTTTCATCTTAAAATTATTAGTATCAATGGGTTTCCTTCAAAATATCTCCCCCCTGAATATTTTGGTCCTCATATGTAAAATTGAACCATAAAGTCCACTAATGTGTTGAAAATGGCAAAAATATCCCACACTGATGAGGTTGCTTGTCTTAAATAAGAGTTAGGGTGCCAATCCCAAAGTCACACAATTTAAACAAATAATAATAATATAATATTTCCATTTTCTATTTCCAATCATGGGTAATTGAAACTTTCCATATTATATCTCCAAAATGGGTAATAGAAACTTTCCATAGTTTTTCTCTAACGTGGCTAATAGAAACTTTCCCAAATTTGACCCACTTTTCTTGAGGATAAAAATTAAAGAATAAAATAAAAAGTTTATTTATAACCCCATCGTTATCCTCTCCTATAAATCCATTCCCCAATTGGTAAGTTTCCTTAGAAACTCATCATTATCATCTTCTAGAAAATCATGCCCCACTTTAGCTAATAAAAATCTTAGTAAATTAATATTTATCCTCGTCTCTGTTGATTTATTCAACCTTTCCAATTCCCAATTAAAACTTAATTACATACTTGATTTAATTTCCCCTATTTTATTCTCCCATAATTAGAATTTATATTAATGAATTATTAAGTGGGGATTAATTAGAAAAAGGGACATGACATAGTTTTAGACCTTTTCTACTTATACAAGTCTTACATGCATTATATCTTTGAGCCTCATTTCTTATTTCTTAGTCTGACGAATGTATTTTGATGACTCATACTTTGTAAATCTATTTATCTTTTGTCTCTACAAGTTGCACTTATTTTCTAGATTTCTAAACACTTGCATCCCAACCAGACTCTTGCATCGATGCAAGTGTCCTAACCTAATGTCATAAGTATCCAATGCCCTAAAGTCATCTAATTTACAAATGAAACATATCCTCAAGCTTATATAAGTGAGTTAATGTGATATATTCTTTAAGGGTATTGGTATAAATACAAGATCAACCCTCATTCATTTTTCACCTAACACAAACGAATAAAATACCTAAAGACACCAAGGCAACTTATCAAAGTAATTCTATCAAGCATTTAAAAGATCAAAATATTCCTTACTTCTCGTATTTCCATAACATTCATAGGGACAACATGTCTATAGGTATGAATTATTGAAAGAATATCCCAAGGGTTATATTTTCCAAGTTACAAGCTAGGTCACTTTGTACTTGTTTTCCATATATTGCACCTTTGTGTACACATAAGCCAACACTTTAGGGGATAATTATATCAGTCTGAGGACCTATTAAAAAGAGTTGCTATATAGGTATCACTCATTGACAAAGGGGTATTTAGAGTTATCTTGACACCATGATCCCACTAACCCATTTTTCCCAAGGTCACTATGAAAATAAAGAGCTAAGGTTTTATCATTTGACAAGGAACAAAAAAGCATGACCCAAATCCAAATACATTAGAATGAAGGTGACATATAACCTAGAAGCATCCAAGTGGTCACATCTATTTTCAATAGGTATTATATGTTAAACACCTACATCTAATCTAAATAGTAGCATCAATGCAACCATCCTATGCTGATTCTAGTTTTCTTTTAATTTGTTCCAAATTCATATCTATTTTAACATCATAACTAACTAAGTACCCTATTTTCACTATCATTACAATATCTAACATAATTGTGCTTTCCTTATTTTTAGTATATCTTAGAATAATAAATTTATTATATGTTCTATTTGAGTTTTATAATTAATTAGCTTGTTATAGTTATATTTATCACCCTTGTTCTTATTCATTTCTATACTCTTAACCCTATCTATCCCATTAAGATCCATATCCAGTTTAGGGTAAAAAATTTCTAATTGTTGTAAATTATTTTTTCAATTTTTGAATTTTTCATTTATAAACCATGGAAAATAGTAATCACAAAAATTATTTTCATATGGAAGATAAGGAAACACTTTTCAATCATCTTAATAAAAACAATACCTTAATAGATGCACTTGTGAGTGTTACAAGAGATGAGATTTGTAAACATGTTAAGGCTAAGGCATCCTCACCTAGTGATGGTGAATTCTTAAGAGGTACTATAATTTATTCTAATCCAATAACCCTCCCATTGATCACATCATCTCTTCTTACATCTAATGGTAGCATGAGTTATGTGTTTACACCATTATTCCCCAAAATAAATCCTCTTATTATTACATCCTCTATGATAACCATTAACACTTCAACCCAATTGTTAGTTTCAATGCATATATTAACTCAAACCGTGGTTACACCTCCTTTGGTGACTTCTCAAAGTTCAAACCTTAGTGATCAAAATGTGCAATACCTTGTAAAAATTATAAAAATTTTACAAGCTGGGGTTACTAATATTGTAAAAAAAAAATATGAAGTCACCTTATGCTATTGATTCATAAGATGTGTTACATAATCCTCTTATAACTTAACTATCTTTTTATCCTTTTCCAATTGGATTTTTTCCACCCAAGTTCATATTTTATGATGTCAAAGGTGATCTTGAATAACTTCTCTAATATTTCTATATGGCATGCCTTGATTATGTCTCTAATGATAAACTTTTGATCAAATTATTTTCAAGAAACCTCAAAGATTATGTTTTATGATGGTTCTATGACCTACCACTCCAATCAGTGAGAACATTCAAACCTATAGCCAACTAATTCCTACCATATTTCTCTATCAAAATCACTAAAATATGTCATATGCTCAAATTTAAAATATCAAACAAAGCACTAATGCACTTATTAATGAATATGTTTTGACATACAAAATAATGTTAGCCAAAATAACAAATCTAATGGCATATAAATAACTTTAAGAGATCTTCAAACAAATAATGCTTACCTCATTATATGAGTCCATCATTTTCAAAAATTTCAAATCTTTTGATGACTTATGCCATATTGTTTGAGATCATGAAATGAAACTTATTTCCTTGAACAAGCTAAAATATGTAGCAAACACACTATGTCTAATACCACATTTCATATCAAACCAAGCTACAAGGTAAAACCTACAAAACCTAAAAAATAAATAACCACAATGGTTAACATAGTATCACAATAACCTAATAGACTCATCTTATCTAATACACCTAAGAGATAATTTACATGATTACTTGAGTATCTAGTTTCTTTACCTTAGAAGCTTTTGAAGTGTCATCTCATATCTCTCCCTCCTCCCATAAAGGTCAATATGATTTGACATCTACCCAAAGGATATGATGCTAATGAATAATGTGACTATCACCAGGGCCCTAGACATTCTAAAAATAGATGTTATACCTTGAAGCATAAAATTTAAGACATTATCGATGACCAAAAAATTACCTTTGATGATCCACCAAAGGATTTAGGATCACAACCTAGTCATCAGTAGAATTAAAAAAATTAACAATCCTTTGTAAGATCATTCTAAGAAAGATCGAGAAGTGTAAACTACAAACAATGCACATCTTCCTCCATCACATTATGGGCACCCATTATATTATTGGAAATTATACATGCACAATGAATCCTATGTTTTAAATACCCTCTGTTACATTTAATGACAATGAAATCATGAATGATGACTCACATCTTCATTCATTATTTATTCAAGCATACCTAGACCATAAATCTATATGTAGTGTTATGATTGATAATAGTGATAATGAAAATGTATGTACCATGACACTAATTACACATTTGGGATACACACATGATTATTTATCCCCTTGGACCAAAAATATAAGAGCATTCAATGGAACATCATAGCACGTTATTGGTGAGATTAATTTACCTTTATAGGCTAGTCCAACACATGTGGTTGCCACTTTCTTAATAATATAATATATAAGAGTCTAATATTTTATTGGTATGACCTTAGATACATAAATAACATGAAATACCTTCCAAGTGTATGGGTATATAAAATTCATTCATATCAATAGGGTACTAATAGTTCCTAGAATTCCATATGAACATCCACTTAAATAAGAGAAGTTTAATCCAAGACAGCTAATTATCAAACCTAATAAGTTTAGACCTCCATGAAATGGTAAACAATATGGAATCCCATTTTATATGTGGCACATGATTTGAGATGCCTTTACAATAGATATTCATAATGGATTTCATAAAATATTTATCTACTCCTACACATCATACTTAGTTACCTAGAACCATTAAAAATGTTCCAATTATAGCTACTCCAAATAAACCATAGATAACTAAAATATAGGTTCCATGAACCCCTTATCATCTATTTTTTCTTCACAAAAATAGATTTTTATTTTACATATGTAGGATACCATAGATTCTACATATCTATATATGACACCTATGCATGCTCCTTGGCAATACCACCAGTTTCACATACCTTATTCTAAGCCTAGACCTATGTATGAACATCTATTGGATGGTATCATAAGATAAAAGATTTAGATATCAAATATTATAAAAATACAAAAAAAATCAATAAAAATACAAAAACATTCAAATAATTCAAAAATATTCAACATTTCCATATTTTACTATCTCCTTGGCATCTATGTTGTTCATTTTATGTTAGTAGATAGCATATCATTTCATTTCTATATAAACATATGTTTAATGTATATTTGAGTGTGATAAAATCATACTTAGACACATGATATATGCATTTATAGATGTTTAACCTTTCCTTTACTCATGTCATATAGCGTGTTAGGGGCATTTGTTCCTTTGATCATGATTGATATAGGTTACATATCCTTTATGATTGTTTATACATTATCATGTTTACTATTATATGTTAACACTTACACATGTATATATAAATGCTCATATCCTTCACATTATACTTTATATGATATATTACATAACATTTTTATTAACATATATATGGAAGGACTAGTATAATATGCTTATGTTATTTATAATTCATTTATTCACATTGTCACTTATTTTAGTGTATTACATTATTTGATATTGTCTTATTTGTGGAAAAATAGAGTATGTTCCTTGCCTATTATCCCCTATGACATTATATGTTGATTGGGCATCGAAATATGTCATTCTATGTTGATTGGGCATTTAAATATTTCATCCATTATGATTGTGAGACATTTGAGCATGCCTTTTGTATGAAGTCTCCTTTGACCATTTCTTTGTATTACATTAAGTACACATGTGTGTGTGATTTATTTATTACTGAGCTTGTATTTTTAACATTTATAAATTACCATGATATATATCATTCATCTTAGGGCTTGATGTGATCACACATATTGTGAGCCTAAGTGATATATCTACTTCACCATGTTATCCATGTATACTGCATTATTCATGCATAGGTTATATAGGTAGCTTCCTTTTGAGGTAAGTTACATACTATTTTATATTTCCATCACCTAAAAATGGAGGTAATTTTATTTGGAGCATGTCATATAAGGCATGAACTCCACATTTTCATAGTTTTCCAGATTGTAGTTGGGGCATGTCATAAGAACATGACATCCACACTTCTACATTTTCATAGTTTCTAGATTACAATGATGGGCATGTTATAAGAACATGATATCTAAACTTATACATTTAATTAATATCTCCACACCTAAATTGGTTCATGTTACAAAAACATGAGCTCCACACTTGCACAAACTTTAGTTTAATTCCATGATTTAGATATACACTTGGGTTTAAATCTTATACATTGCATCAATTTTACATAGATTTGAAACAAATAAAATTCAAATATATCATAAATATAATCCATCTCAAACATATTTTATGTGCATATTCTATGTTATTGTACCAAAATTACAAAACTTACCAATTATACTACTCAATAGGATACACCAAGTACACCAGGATGTATTGTTTTTGAGCCTTTTCTATTACAATAGTGGGTTTATTTTATAGGTTGAAGTGATGAAATAATTCAACATCACCATATTTATATATTGGAGTTATTAAATCATAAAATATCACTATATTTATAGGATGAGTTTATTAAACCACTCACCCTAACGAGATTATGTATATTCACATGTAAGTTATGCATTTAAGATATAATGACTCAATGGCCATACCACAACTCATCCTTACACTAGATTGGGAACATGATACCTTTGAACCTACCTCTTTAAATATAAAAGGTTTAGGTTTGAAAATTTTCTATCTCAATGCTTCATAAGGAATCATCTTTACCATGTCAAAGTATCAAGAGGTAACATGGTTGCATCGACACATAGGTATACTCATTCCTTGCTCTCTTTATTTCCAAACATTTTAGTCATTTCAAATTTCATATTATATGCATTGATTTATAATGTAACATGCTCTTGATTATATTTTATACACTAAAAACACACTCAAAGTGAGCTCAAGCAAAGTCAATGTGTGTTATACACACCCAGGTACACATTTATTTCCTTTAAACCAGTAATGTCTTCCTTATACATGACTATATTAAAAGGGGGTAAATGTAAATACTAAAATTGAATATTTATAGCATATTAGTATTTTATATTTGAAAAATATCATTCAAGGCTCTATCCTTCATTTATATACCTCTCTTATACTGAAAGGCTTGCATTTACATGTAGATACTAGGATTTTGCATAGTAAAATTTGTGCTAGTCTAAGTCTTAGGTCCCTTTTCTTATTCATTCTTATTTCACCCCATGTAAATGACCAATTACCATTTTACCATTTAACCTACATAATTAGTTTTATTAATTACTTTCACTTAATAAAATTACTTTAACTAATTAGCTAACATAAAATCTAAATAAATCTAGCCAAATAATAATGAAGGTAAGTTGTTTTAACCACCAACATCCCCCTCATTATCTTGAATTCATGTAAATAAAGGATTAATTTGAATTCATAGTTGACACCATTAAACATATTTGATAATTTTATCCTTGAATCATTATTGATACTCATGATCAATGTCAATTTTTTTGAATCAACATCAATTTAACCATAGGTTTCCCTAGACCAAAGGACTAATTTTTTGTGATCGTAATTGCATTGTGATGCTGAATAATTTTATCTGGAATATCAATTAGTAAATAGATCGATTGATGGAACCTATATCCCTACATCAAAAAATCAAACACCCATCCATGAATTAGGAATCCTCTCATCAATTTTGTAGTTCACCATAGGTTGGAAGCACTATAAAGGTTAGTACATCATTTGTTGCAACAATTCATTATCTTTCATTATGTTTTACATTCTATTTTGCATTATTTTTATCTTTGTGATCATTATTTTAGTATCCTAATCCATACTATGATTATCTTAAGCCATATTAAAACCATATAAAATCTCATTAAACCATATTTTAGATCCCTATCCTCAAATCCTTGTTTGTACTAATAAAATTGATGTCATTCCCTAAATCAACATTAATCCTATAGATCGACATTGATCTCTGCTAAAATACCATTATGTCTACAATCTGAATCCTTTTCAATTAGCAATCTAATTTAAATTTCAAATCCATGTTATTTATTTTAGATGACACTATCTGGATTTATTCATGACATGATTACTATTTGAGATCTTCCTATAGTTCCACATCCTATTTTCTCAAACCAAAACAACATTTACTTTGAACTAAGAATTTTTGCAATTGTGTTCACCCCCACATTATAATCCATTATTGATCATATAGAAGTAATTTGAGACAAAAAATACATAGCTAAAGATTATTGGAACATCCATTTTGCTAATATCCATGCAATGAACATAGATTAAATCTTAATCATTACATGCTTTATTGTAATTTCATTTATTATATTTATCTTCTTGAGTAATTATAAAGTGGGATGACATCCTTATTAATAATTTTACTACTTCTTGGGACTGGTCTAATACTAGACAACCCACTCATTTATCCTATTAATCTATCTTTGTTTGAGTTGTCTACCATATGCAGGTAATCCTTCCCAAATAAAAATGAGTTCTTACATTGCTAGATAAAATGGTGCATAACCATTTCCAATCATAGGTAATCCTAAAACCTTGTATCTTACTTTACTTTTTTAATTAGTTTATTTTATATAAATAATGCAAAAAAATACTTGAACATTCTAACACACCTAGTGAGACCTGTTAAAGGACCTCACAATTCTTAATTATTTATTTCTATTTTGTTTCATTTAATAAAATTTAGTTTTGATTAAAAAGCATTATATATATATATATATATATATATATATATATATATATATATATGTTACTTTCCCTTTTTTGATAAGTTATCTTCTTTCAGTTTTCCTATTTTAAGAACACATCTAGTATAAGTAAGTATATTAATTTATTATTTGGTCACATTCTTTTCACACACAAACCGAATCACAATAATCATAAAAATTACAATAAAAATAACTCCCACCCAAGTAGACCCACTTAGATTTCATCACCAAAATATAATATGACTTGGTGTTATGGTTGAGTATAAATAATTGGTTGGTGGTATATAGGCTAAGTTCCTAACAAAAAAAGCCACATACTACCACCAACACAAAATTAGGCCTTATTATATATTTACATATATTAAGGTTCCCAGCTTTGAAAAAAACTTGAAACCAACCTTAGATTTACTTTTTTTAGGACCTTCATTAACCCATCACCCCATCACATTCTAAAGTTTGTTTCTTAGAAAGTAAAAATATTTAAGTTCATTCAAAATAGAGTGTGTGTTTTCGTTCACTAAAATGAGATAATCAAAAAAAGAATTGTGTGTTTTACATTTATTCTTTGTCTTTATTATTTTAGCACTATATGGTTTTCACGTAACAATAGTCATTAACAAAAAATAGAATCCCCACACTCATCCTATTTGATGGAACAATCACCAAGTCCTCTACCTCTCTTGATTCTATAGGGGATGGTCTCCCTTAGTTTTATCCTTGAGGTGATTCAGATTTTGCTAGTATATTAGACAATAATCTGATCACCCTAAACTATTACCTTATTGTGTGATTCATACAGAACCCTATTTCCCCTCATGACCAAACTTCCCACTCTTTATATGGCATTATACTAAAAAAAATTTAAGGGTATACCATGTCCATGGTGTCCTAATACACTAACCCACCACCACCTTTAGGTTTAAATACTGGCACAACATAACCTCTAGAAACCCAACCACCCTTAGTGTCTAGTAGTCTTGCTAAAACCATCATTACAATCTAATCCATTACTAAACTACAACCAACATGAAACCAACCACCCTCTCCTACACTAAAAAATTTGGTAGTGTCCATTCTATCGACCCTCCCTCCTATCCAAACCTATGTAATTGTTATCTCTCAAACTTGCACCATTGTGAAGTTTGTTTTAGGCCTTCATTGTTTGGAATGACATGGATACAATCCTAGGCTATGGATGGATTTATTGGTGGATTTAATCTCTAAATTATAATGACTAGCTCTCCTTGATGTATCAGTTAGGCTCTCTACTCTACACTACCAGCTTACAAGGAAAAAGGAAGGAGTGTAAATTGAAATAAAACCTATCTAACTGAGATGATACACAAAAATGTGTCATTCACTTGTCTAATATTAAATAATAAGGATAAATAATGACATGAAATTTATTTCACTATTCAAGTAAATTTTAGCCAAACATCAATATTTCACATAGAGGCTTAGCTTAATGCATGACCTAAGGCAGTTGATCAATATGTCTCTTAAAGACACTAAGGAAGGATTACACTTTCCATACATACTAATATTTCTAATCATACTATGAAACCTATAAGGATGAATAACCACCTGAAAATAGGTAAAGATGAGAGGATAAAGGTGAGGAAGCATTCACTATCACTAACATTCATCTATAAATCATGAACATGCACTACTCACAAGTATTAAGGAGGCATGAATATAGTCTTATTCATTTCATAAATCCAAGTAAAAGTGTTTTTATAAGCAGGGCCTTACCATAAATTAGGTTAAGGATCCTTACAAAACTAGGCTTACTTATAGAGAAAATGAGAAAGGAGAGAGAGAAAGACAAGGCAACCCAAAAACTAGGAAATATGACATCCACTAGGTCCTTGTCCAACTCCAACATAGCACATGCTAATATTATTTATTTTTTATTTTGTAAAATGGTGTAGGGAATGGATATGATCTTTTTTGGAAGCTTCAATAAGTCTTAGGAATTAATTTGAGGAGTTTGACCAACTAAAGTGCCTACATTCTTGATTTCACACCCCTATATTCTTGGTAAAGAAGTCACCTCATTGAAAATAAGACTTCAAGGATTATTCAAGTCTTAAATTAACATCCTCCACTTTTACATGATGTCTCTCATCTTAATGATGTTTTTAGAAGACTTATTAAATTACTTTGACTTCATCTTCTTGGTTTGGCATAATAGAGGGAAATAGTCTTCTTAGGTTGTTGGAGACTATTCCAACCTTTGAATCCTTCTTGAAAATAATTTCATGACTTCTTCCAACTTTCCAAATGGCATAGAAGACAAAATTAACCTTTAAAAATCTTGTTGAATAGCTTTAAATATTGATTTGGTGATTTGACCACTTGAACCTCTCCTTTAACAATATGGCACAGGGGTAGAGAAAACTTGGTTTTGCTTTGAAAAATGAAATATTCCTCCATAAATGGAATATAAACATAATTTTAATTTTATACTTGAAAAATGACAATTATAACCATAAAATAGTTCAAAATATGTGATTCTGCACCAAAACCTTACTTTTCAACATATTCCTTATAGCCCTCCAAATAGGTAAACCTCCTTGTGAAAAATAATGTAAAATTTTTAATGGAAAAATAAGCACATTTTTGAGGACCAAGTATCCCCTTATATTTCAATGCCAATTTTTAGGATCCAACTTTGAGTTAAAGTGTCCCTTTTTCTATCATTTTCTCTCTAATTAGGCTGAATTAAGCCTCCTAGGCCTAACAATAGAGATTTGGATAAAATGGACACCCACACATGTGAAAAATCCCAAAATTTATTGACTAATTTTACCTAGATTAAGACCATGCTCGATGTAAAATTTCAATTTTTGATGCCTTGTATAGGTGGGAAAACCAATAAATGGCTACTAGTAAGCCTAGGTGCTTATGAATGCTTGAGAAGTAGGTTGAGTGTGTATTCATGAAAATTGCAGTTTATAAGACTTCAAAATGACTTATTGAGACTCTTAATAGATTTATACAACTAATTCCTTGAGATTGAGGTCTCTTACTACACTCATAGGCCTTCATCTAAGCTTCTTGGCTTGTAAAACTTGGTTTTCCTCACTTTCTGACAAAGCAACCAACTTGCAGATATGGTATAACATTTTGAGAGACCTATAAAAGATTTTATAAGATATTATAACCTATTTCAAGTCATTATAATCCTTTTAAAATGGTTTAGATATCATTCAATAGCTTATACCTTCATCAACAAGCTTTTATCTGCATATTTAGCCTTGTTTCATATGGTATTGCATCTGCACATGTGAACCAATAACTTCAAATGGAGTTCAAGAAAGTTATTAATTTCATTAGGATTATTTTTGTGTCCCATAGTTGCATTTTAAGGCATTAATAATGCTATTTCCTCCATTGGGTCAATTGTAGGGTTTAAGAAGGGTTTTTGATGTCTTCCTTTCTTAAGGATTGTTCATAAAGAAGAAATTCATTCTCTCCTTTATAATTCCACAAAATGGAAGTGGTAGAACCTTTTCATCATCCCCAAATTACACTCACCCACATTCAAACTCTCCTTTAATATCCAAGTAAAAATTTGACATTTTTGAGTTGTTTGATAAGCAAAATAGGTTTTCAAAGTATCTAATCTTCTTGTTGATAGTTAATATAGGTGTGGGACCCAATAAATGAACCAATGCCAAATTATTTAAGTATTAGGAACATACCATCACCTATAGTAACCTATAACCACCATGCAACTTTTTGGTGAAGTTCTAAACTCTATAAACTTGTTTCTCAGGCAAGACGGACTATGTGAGAAAGTTGAGAAAGGTCCTTTTAGATCTTAAGACCTAAAAACACATTTTAATAGAAAAAAAATATCTCAAAAATTCTTAAATGATACATTACATAGTTATTAATTATCTTTAATAATTACTAACCTTCCAAAAGTTATGAAACCTTGACTCTTTACTACTTTAGGGTTTTTAGGCAAACTAAGTTTGTTGACCTTAGAGATCTACTCCTTGAACCTTTCTCGCCTTCCATTAGATATAAAATTAATATGATTCTTGGTTAAAAGGTAATATACACTCTTTTACTATTAAACTTACAACTTTTAGTGAGAAATATGTTATACTTACTTTACTCTAGAGTAGTCCTATAGGTCTCTAATGGACTATGTCAGCTTGGGTTGAGCCTTATTTCACTCAGTCTAAACTTCTAAAACACTTTCTCTCTTATATCCTCAAAATTAATGAGAAAACTTATTATACCATCATAATTATGACCTTTTCTACATTCTTACTCCAAGAAATGACTACCTGTATTAATTTCACTAGATATAGGTGGTCATTAGGTGCTTATTGACTGTGTATGTAGAGTTGAAATAACCTAATTTATTCATCTTTCATGATTATTTTTTATATCTTCAACTTGAATGAATATTGTGAATTTTTTCCATCTACCTAAGCTTTACCCCACTATTTTTGTTATGCACTCTATCCTCTCTTCAATTTGAAAATAGATTGATCTTTCCTAGCACCTTGTAGATGTTTATCTAGGTGTTTGAATGTCTTATGGGTTTAGGACTTGTATTCAAGTCATTGTAAACTTCAATAACCTCTGTTATAGTGTTAATATTTTATAACCTTATCTAACTACCCAAAACCACTCACTTTCATAATCACATAATTGTTTAAGAATGCCCTCTCAAATGATGGTTCTAGGTGGTCATTTATGAAGGGTTTGACATGATCTTTAAAGTTGGATTTTTCTATTCCATCATTGACACTTTAAAGGTAATAAAACTTCATGGAAGTTTCATCTTACTACTCTACAAATTCCATGACCTTTTCAAAGCATCTTCAAACTTTGCCTTATTGTCTTCAACTCAGACCTATGTATAGGCATTACGGTTGCATACTCAATCATTTCAACTTTTCTTTGGATTTTAAGCCACTTAGGTGTCTACATTAACCTATGTCTTTTCACATGTTTACACTAAATCATGGCTCATGATTCGGGAAATAATTTAGGTGACAATTTGGGTGATAGTTCCATCCCAATTGATGACAGAACTTTCAGGAGCCATCACTTTTGCACCGTAGCTCCAATTGGCTCACCATTTGAACCGTTGGAAAGATAAGAATGAGGAGAAATTTTGAGATGGAATCAAGCTTTTCTTAATGAATTTTTAACCTTGAAAACCCAATGGAAGTGCCCCAAATTTCAATTTTAGTAGTGCAGTCTAAAAATAGTAAGTTTTTAAAAATAGTAATTCCTCGAATTCTGTATTGTTTTAAATCTTGGAAGTTAAACCACTTGATCTCCCTCAAGATTGGTGACCTTCCACATCCTCCCCATTCTTTAAAAATGTGTATAAATTAAGAGGTAACCCGAAATGTCAAGACAGACATCTCTTCCCAGAAATAAGCATATATTTGTATTGTGATCTTGAGTAATACTACATCCCTTCTCAGAGAATTCATTGTTACTATGATTTTTCTATGCTATTTAAATATTTATCAACCAAAAATTTTGAGTTTTGGATCAGCTCAACACCTATTCCCTTTATATGACCATTGGCTTTTTAGTCCAAGATAGAGACCTATAGGTTTAGAACCTATAGGTCTATTTTCTACTTGTATAGATTGTTGGAAGGAGTCTCTTGAGTCTTTTTCCACCTTGAGACTATATCAACTCTTTTCAAATATTTATCACCCTCTATGGTCTATATACTTATTTATAAAAAATAAAAATCCCAAATTCTCTCATTTATATATGTATGTTTGTGCTTATATAGTCAGTTTTTGTGCATGGCTTGTATATGGGAGTTGGAGTCTTGAATTCACTCATGCTTTTGATAAAGTAGTAAATTATATAAATATCATATGAATATTTATGATTTTATGTCCATATATCCATTAAAAAAACACCTTTAATATAAAACATAAATTCATGAATATGCACCTAAAGGTCTATAGACTTGTGAGTGGATAAAACTTGTTTAAGTCCTTATGGATAATGTATATGAGACTATGTTGAGTATTGTCATTGATGTCAAATGTGTATCTTGTGAAGGATGATGTCAAATGTGACTAAGCCTAGTCTGTAAATATGTAATGTGACAAGATGCATAGGAGAGTGTTATCTTAAGATAATGATGTCATCAAAGAAAGAGAGAGAGAATTTGAAGGAAAATAAGAGATAATTTGAAGGAAACTAATTTCTTATGTTTTCATGAAGGTACAAGTCATTATTGGTAAAGTGCATAAGAATCTCAGTCATGAGCTTAGTCATTACATGAAGAGGTATGTACATGAAAATGGATGAACACATGCATATGAAGGCTATATGGAACTATTTGAGCATGTATGAAAGGATTTGAAGCATTCATGAGAGTTTTAAGGTGAGCTTACAGGGGTTGGACCTTTAGTATAGGTTTGTACCTAGACCTCTCTTAGACCCTATCTAGCCTAATAAGGTATGAATATCATATTTCAAGGAAATTTTGAATATGTGAGCATGGAAAAAGGTAAGATAAGTTATTTTATGCATGTTCAAAAAATTTGAGGTTATGGTTTAGAGGAAATTTCATGAAAATACTATTTTAGGCCTTATCAAGTTCACAAAATGAGGTCTCAAGACTTGAAAATCACTTTCAGGCATTCTTTGGCATGTGTAAACTCTACCTAGGAACTTGATATATTAAGGAGAGATGGGGAAAGGTCCTAGATAAGATCTTTAGGAATTGGTTTTGGATTTAAAGGGTAGTCCTTTATGAACAATCATTAACACCAAAACCTATATTAAACTCCCTAAAAACCTAATAAGGAATTGATGTGAAATATCTTATTAAAATCAGCTCAGAATGAACTCAAATACTTAGATAAGCTATTGTAACATGTATTCAACTCTTCTAGGTACCTCCAAGTGGTGGTGGTTAGTTAGATGAGAGAGAAAATGGATAATTACAGGCTTATTATCAATAAATTATTGTATCTCTCAAAATTTGTATTGGTAAATAAGATGAAATAAGAATTTATAGAATAATAATACATGCCTATGATGGTTTATGGATAGGTTCCACCCTTCAAGTGTTCTAAATTGGTCATTAGTTAGTCGTAGACAAACCTAATGATGTGAACAATGATAAACCCAAGTAGAGATGAAAAGATGCATTTGAGGTTTGAGAATGTCATATTGATGCAAAAAAATTGAATGAAAAGTTTATTTATGAATTTTTGGAGGTTAGTGACTATGGTGAAAAAGTTGCTCACAAGTTGACATGTCTAGTTCAGATAAGACTATGATATTATGTCAATAAATTAGTATGCAAGACCAATATTTGCCATTAGAACATATGATATTTCTATCTAAAAATGGTAAAGTGATCTTGTAAGAAAATTTTTATGAATTAGGATTCATGTAAAATATCTACACATGTGTTCAAAGTCTAAGTCACCATGACTAGTCTTTGAGTTAAATTGGTAGTTCTTTGTGAGTGAGGTGCAAAGATGTTATTAATTCTTTATGTCATGAGTGAAAGTGTTACAAGAATTTGGTGATGATCCTTAGGTCATGAATAAAATGTATACATGTTTCATTTTTCATAATCTATTAGCTTAATGGGGTTTGAGCTTCATTTTTTCAAGACAGATTTTTAAGGTACTTAGGCCTAATAAGGCAGTTGGTCCTAAAGGAACATTCATGGTATGAACAGAAGACACAGGTATAATAAAGTATGGAAGAGGTCATTAGAGGTATTTTTAAAAGTTATTTAATGGTTTTTATTTGTTTTATAATTCCATATAGTCCCAAGAGATTCAAGATTTGACGCTAAGAAGATAGACCTAATGCAATTAGGTCTCCATGAGGCCTAAAAGAGAAATGAGGCCTCATTGAGTTATTGTAGACCAAAAGGGGTGAAATGTTAATTTTAATATTTTTAATAAGATGTTATAAGACCTATTATATGGCCAACCTAAGAGGTTAAATGTGTGTGGCCAACCAAGTGGTGTGTGACCATGAAACTTGTATATATACAAGGTAGATTAGGCCTATTTGAATGCATGGAATAGAAGAAAATAAAATATTACCTTAAAGATAAAAAGGAGGTCTTAAAATGAGACCATAACAATATATCAAAGGTTTGGTGACCAAAAATTTATGAGGTGTCTACATTGGTGATGAGTCACTTTGTGATTTGGTGCTTCCATTCAAGTATGTGCTTGTTAAAGCCTAATCAAGTGTGTACTTGACTATATTGGGTTTGTGATTCAATTTTATTTGGTGATAACTAGAATTTGATCTTTTATTTTATATTACTATAGTACATTTTCATATATCATAATGGGTTTTCCTATCCTTGAGGTTTTCCCACTCATATGTGTGTTTTCTTGTGTTATACTCATGTGAATGACTCTTTGTGCATTGTTATATCTTTGTATTGATTTGATGATTCAAGGAATGTTAAAGTAAATGTGAAATAAATTTTTAAATATTAATTCACCCTTCCTTTCAATGATTTTTCTTCTAAAAATTGGTATCAAATCTTGGTCCTTTGAAGCAGGCCTAATAGCTTAAAGGAGTTCCTAGAAGCACAAATGTATCTAGTCATTAAGTACAAGGAGGTTTCTCAACCAATAAGGATCCTATCTTCAGTGGGACTAAATATTAAATCTAGAGCATCATAATTATTACTTATATAGTCTCTTTAGGATATGGCATATGGCAATTTATTATCGATGGATTTATTCCACCTTCTATACCACTAACTGATGTAGCAGGTAAGAAGGCAAGTGAGAACAAATCTAAGGTAATGAATGCCATCCTAAGTCATATTTTATATTTATAATTTATAAAGGTCATACATTGTGATATATCTAAAGGTATTTGGTAAAAATTTTAGATCATCTATGAAGGATACACCAAAGTCAAGTTGGAAAAGATACAAACCCATTGAAGGCAGTTTGAAAGCCTCATAATGAAGGAAGATGAAAACATTGCATATTATTTTTTAAGAGTAGATGAAGTGGTAAATGTCATTAGAGGCATAGGAAATAATTTGTAAGAATCAATATTAGTATAAAATATATTAATATCTCTAACATCTAAGTTTGATTAAAGGCATCTGATGTGGAGGAGATTAAAGATATTAACATACTATATATGGATGAGCTTCATGGCATCTTTTGTTAAGAATGAGATATACTGAGAGGGGGGGTGAATTAGTATATCATATATCTTATAAAACATTCCTTTAATCAAATTCCACTTAATCAAACATTCAAGATATGAAATAAAACTCAAACAATAAACACCACACAAGATAAAGAGAGACACCAGATATAACGTGGAAACCCAATGTGGGAAAAACCATAGAGAAAAATCTCAAGTATATGAATGAGCACCAACACAAAAAATATTCAAAATCACCAACTTGTAGGAGCACCAACCCCTTTTCTGAGCACTAACATAACAACTATTCATGAACACCAACCCACAAGAGCACCAACCCCTTTACCGAGCACCAACCCAGCAATAATTCATGAGCACCAACCCCTTTGCTGAGCACCAACCCAGCAACAATTCATGAGTACCAACCCATAGGAGCACCAACCCCTTTGTGTATACCACACACCTATCTCCCAATGTTACTATCTCAACAAATGATAGTTCATTACATCTCTTTCCTCTCTCTCACTTTTTCTCTTCTAAGCTAGATATAACAAATACAAATCATATTCATCTCTCACAATTGCTCTTCTAAGATAGATATTACAATATCAAATCAACCTCTATCTCTCATATTACAAATGGCTTCTCAAGCCTTTATTTATAGCTTTCCAAATGACCTTTGGTCTTCCCCCTTTGTGACCCTTCAATCCTCATGGAAAATGGCACCAAACTTGTATGACCCTTCATATCCTTGCCTTTGAAAAGTCATGTGGTGACCCTTCATGAGAAAATATGTCCTTCCCTCTTTTGTCTTTACTTTGGTGACTTTTCATATTCCTCAAAGTGTCCCTTCACGAGAAATTGTGCCCTTCCTCTTTTGTCTTCACTTGGTGACTCTTGGAATTCCCCAAGATGACTCTTCATGGGAAAATGCATCCCATCCTTCTTTTGTCTTTACCCCATGACTCTTTGACTTCTCCATGGGCCCTCTTTTGTCTCATATGCAACCAAAAATATATTTGTTAATATTAAATAAATATTAACTCACATTAGCAAAGATATATCTATTACAAACAATATTAAATGCAATGGGGCCTTTATCACCAATAATGTTAGACCTTTGACATCAATGACAATATTTTCAACAATCTCCCCCTTTGTCATTGATGGCAACCTCAATCCTGAAACTGCCGCATCTTGTCACCTACATATCCTATCATCTAAAAACATACAGTAACTCCCCTTTACTGTAGCAACTTGTACCTATTCCCTGTACCTTTTTTTTGCCTATACCTATACCTATTATTCTCCCCTTTTGACATCAATGGCAAAGGGCCTACCTGGGGCTAACACTTAGCTCCCCCTCAATTGATGTTAAACATCAATGGAAAGAAGTAAAATAAATTACTCCTAAATCCTCTTGAAGATCTTTGAATGTGTCCTTTGATTGTGCCTTTGAAAAGATATCTGATAATGCATATAAATATTTACCTGTCTTTTGAGAATCTGCAATCAACTCATTTGAATATTTTCTTCCAACCTCACAACCTTTTGCATGAAACTTTAATGTATATCCCTAATCACATATTTAACTAACATTCAATAGATTATGCTTAAAACCCTTTTCATACAAAACATTCTTAGTCTTGGTTCTATCATAATCCAAACTCAAAGTACTTTTTTTAGCTATCCTAGTAGTGGTTTTATTTCTGAATCTCATTGTGCCACCATTGATCTACTTTACTCGTATCTCCTATCATATGCCTCAAACATCTACTATCAATGAACCATGGATGATCTTTATTTCTTACATGCAAAGTTGTTTGCACCAATATAGAATCTCCATCTTGTTTCTTCTGCCATGAACATGTCTGAACCTTCTTCTTGAGGAATGGAGCTTTGAAACTCTAATCCTTCTTCATTTAATCTACATGAGTATTCTTTTCCTTCTTTCTGAAACTGTTAGCTATTTTTCAACATTATAATTTCTTATGACCATAATCATTTGAATCACTGCATATGTAAGAATCATTCTAATAGCCTCAAACCATAATATTGATGCAAAATTTTCTTCAAAAATCTATTCCCTCAAAAGATATACAAATTAATTTTCCAAATCACCTTCTTGTCATGAAACATAGCCAAGACCCAATAGCATCCACCATGCTTCATTTTTTCTTAAAAATGTCTCCTTGAAGCCTAGAAGAGACACCCCACACAAAAGGGTCCTAGAAACAAATCTCAGGAGATTCCCACATCTCCTTTGTTTCTTCCTCGATCTTATTGTGTTTTTCTTTTAGAATCTATTTAAGCATGTCTAAACTTTTTGACTTACTAACCTTATCATTTATGATGTTTTTCATCTTCTCAACTTTTGCAACTATTTTATCTTAATAAATCTCATGCTCAAATGTAACAAGAGATTCTGCACAATCCTTCCTATCTAATTCTTTATCTACTATAGCAAGTAATTCATTTTCACTTTTAAACTCAACCTAATCAACCTTTACTATTTTAGGTCTCCAAACCTAAATTTGACTCTTCTCATATCTTGTAGGGGCTCTATAACCTTTGACATACTTTGAATATCTCTTTACTTTATTTTGACATAATTTAGCAAGATGGCCAACCTTATGACAACAAAAACAAACAATATTTCTCATACCTTTTTCTTGAATGTGACTAAGATCTCCCTTTGACTAATTACTTCTCCTCATATAGTCTCTTTCCCTATGACCAACATGATGACAAACAAAACAATGCCCATGAAAAGAATTTGAAAACTTAAAAGCATTGGGCTGCCTGATCGGCTTCTTTGATTTGCCTTCAAAACCTGCATCCTTCTTTCTTTGGACAAATATCTCATGATCTTTCTCAACCTTGATTATAAGCTTCTCATGATTATCCTTTAAAGAACCTAACTCAACTTTCAACTGATTACACTCTTCTTCTTTTGATGTTAAAAATAAATTTACAACCTCTAACTGATTCTTAAGATCTTGAATAAATATCTTATTTTATTTTACTTCTATATCCAAATTAAAATCCAAGATACACACATGTTCCTTAAGAGCCTCAACCATAGATTTCAACTCGTGATTCTCCTTCTTTAGCTACTTGGCCATCTTATGCTTTTCTTTGATCTACCTTCGAGCTATTAAACTTTTCAAAAAGGAACCTACTCTAATACCAATTGTTAAGCATAGGATATACTGAGAGGGGGGGTGAATCAGTATATCATATATCTTATAAAACTTTCCCTTAATCATATTCCACTTAATCAAACATTCAAGATATGCAATAAAACTCAAACAATAAACACCACACAAGATAGAGAGAGACACCAAATATAATGTGGAAACCCAATGTAGGAAAAACCATGGAGAACAATCTCAAGTATATAAATGAGCACCAACCTAAACAATATTCACAAGCACTAACTTGTAGGAGCACCAACCCCTTTGCTGAGCACCAAACCAACAACTATTCATGAGCACCAACCCATATGAGCACCAACCCCTTTACTGAGTACCAACCCAGCAACTATTCGTGAGCACCAACCCATAGGAGCACCAACCCCTTTGTGTATACCACACACCTATCTCTCAATGTTTCTATCTCAACAAATGATAGTTCATTACAACATCTTTTTCCTCTCTCTCACTTTTGCTCTTCTAAGCTAGATATAACAAATACAAATCATATTCATCTCTCACAATTGCTCATCTAAGCTAGATATTACAATATCAAATCAACCTCTATCTCTCATATTACAAATGGCTTCTCAAGCCTTTATTTATACCTTTCTAAATGACCTTTGTCCTTCCCCCTTTGTGACCCTTCAATCTTCATGGAAAATGGTGCCAAACTTGTATGACCCTTCATATCCTTGCCTTTGAAAAGTCATGTGGTGACCCTTCATGAGCAAAAACGTCCTTCCCTCTTTTGTCTTTACTTTGGTGACTTTTTGTATTCCTCAAAGTTTCCCTTCATGATAAATTGTGTCCTTCCTCTTTTGTCTTCACTTGGTGACTCTTGGAATTCCCCAAGATGACTCTTCATGGGAAAATGCATCCCATCCTTCTTTTGTTTTTACCTCGTGACTCTTTGACTTCTCCATGGGCCCTCTTTTGTCTCATATGCAACCAAAAATATATTCGTTAATATTAAATAAATATTAACTCACATTAGCCAAGATATGTCTATTACAAACAATATTAAATGCAATGGGGCCTTTATCACCAATAATGCAAGACCTTTGACATCAATGACAATATTTCTAACATCTTTATTGCCTATGAAATGAGAATAAGTGATGTAAGACCTAATAAATAAAATACATTCAAAACTAAGAAAAATTCAAAAACTAAGAAGGCTAAGGATGATTTTGACATAGACATTGATAATGACAAGATAAAATCCATATTTATCAAAAAACTAAGAAAAGAATCAGGTAAGTACAAGGTCAAGTTGTCATAAAAATGTTTAACTATGGTAATATTGGTCACTTTACCTCTAAATGTCCTAACAAGGATAAGATTGATCATGATGGAGAGCATGATGAACATCATGGTGATGATAAGAAGGTCTATAAGTCTGATAAGATAAAAAAGGGTTTCAATAAGTATGAAGGCAAGAAAGGATCATTTAAGAACAAGAGAAGTTTTTATACCAAAGAATACAATAACTCATATAATGTAAGTGACACTAGTACATCTGATAGTGATGATGATAGTAATGACCATGATAGTAATGAAACCTTATTCATAACTATATAAATAGATAATGATGGTTTCTAAGGAAAAAACCTTATGGATGATGAAGATTCATATGAAGAAGAGGCTCAAGTGAACCTTGAGGTAGAATTGGTGAGTGTTCTAGAGGATATGAAGCTCCAAAGAAGGAATAATCATAAACTAAGATCATTGGCTAAGATTTATGAGGATCAAATCAATAAATTTGAAGAGATACCAAGAAACAACACCAATGAACATGAAGAGATTGTCAAATAGTTAGAAACTGGAATTGAAATTATCACTACAAGTTGTAATACCAAGGATGAATAATTCATCAAGTTTAGAATAGAAATGGAGTCCCTAAAGGTAGAATTAGATTAGGCAATAGTCAAGTTGAAGACACATCAAAAATATGAGAAAAGTATTGAAGTCCTTGGTGATATTTTGAATATCTAAAGGTCTCCACATGATAAGATAAGTCTTGGATTCAAATAAGACCAAAAGGATAGTTAGACTTCAAATAATAATACTAAAAAAGTAAAGACCTATGAATAAGCTCTCAAATCTGAGACTCAAGTTGATTATCAACAAATCAAGAAGAACTTGAATACTTCAAGAGACAACAAAGGTAGATTATATCATTCAAAATCAAATAGGCAAGGTATGTAAATTCATTTAATGTTTACTTTTTTCATGTAATCAATATAAACATAGAGATATGGATTTTAAACACTATGCAATAATCAATTCCTCATGGAAGAATATGGTGAATGTCCATTACAATAATAGAAGTATAATATTATGCTATAATTGTGATTAAAGAGGACATATTGTAATAGAATACAATATGAGGCATATGAAGAAGGTCAGTCAAGACAATAGGGTATACAATTATACCATTGAGAAGTACATAAAGAAGTTAGACCCTATGGACAAGGTGAAGGAGGATCATAAGACTAAAGATGAAAAATCTATACTAGATCTTATTGCCTTTCACATTCAATATGAAGGCATGAAATGGTATATAGATAATGGTTTCTCAAACCACATGATAGGAGACAAAATCAAGTTCATCTCATTAAATAAGAATACTACAGGAATAGTGAGATTTGGAGATAACACAACTTCCAATATTATTGGTAAGGGTATCTTAAGTTTGGACAATGAGAAGATGAATATATAGAATGTGTTGTATGTGGAAGGTTTGAAACATAATAGTCTTATTTTAAGTCAAATGTGCAACTAAGGACACACACTAACTTTTCATTACAAAGGGTGTAATATAAGGAGAGCCAAATCAGGAAGGTTAATTGTTAATGCTAAGTGAACTGAGAACAATCTATGTCTTAAATGAGATTAAGAAGGAGAGATGATTTATGATCAAGATGGATGAGTGTTAGATATGGAAAAAAATATTGGGTCACCTAAACTTTGACAATCTGGTCAAGATAAGCATTAATAATACTATGAAGAAAATGCCTAAGATCACCAAACTAACAAACACACTTTGCAAGGCATGTCAACATGGTAAGCAAACTAGAATAAGGTTCAAGTACAAGGAGTAATCTAATATAAGACCTTTTTAGTTAATACACATTGATCTATATGGGCATACAAATATCCAAAGCATTCAAGGAGATAGATACTTTATGTTACTCATACATTACTACAAAAGAAATACCTAGGTAGCATTCTTGAAATAAAAGTCAAAATATCTTGATAAGTTCAAGGCATTCAAGGCTATTGTTGAGAGTGAGAAGAATGTGAAGATCAAGTGCCTAATATCTAATAAAAGAGGAGAGTTTTGGTCTAATGAGTTTGATGACTTATGTGAGGTTCATGGAATAAGGAGATAGTTCTCATTAGCTAAGACACCTTAGCAGAATGGGGTGGTTGAAAGAAAGAATATGATAGTTTAAGAGATGGTAAGAATTATGATAAATTATTCAAGGTTAGATGATTTATATTGGATAGAGGTATTTAAAAATTTATTCTACATATTCAATAGAGTATAGATAAGGACTAATGGAAATAAGACTCCTTATAAACTATGAAAAGGTAGACCTACTAATGTGGAACACTTTAGAGTGTTTGAGAGAAAATGCTTCATCAAAAGAGATGAGGAAGACTTAGGTAAGTTTGATTCTAGTTATGATAAATGTATATTCTTGGGATAATCATTAGTGAGCTCATCCTATAGATGTTATAACAAGAGGTTGTAGAAAATAGTGGAAACTACCAATGTGAATATTGATGAGACAAGGAAATAACACTAACAATCAAAGGATATATCAAAGAATTTGGAATTTAAAAATGAAGAGGAAAAAATATAGGTTGATGAGGAAGAAGAAGAAGTTGAGGAAATACAAGACTCAAAAGGCCCCTCAAGATAGATTCAAAGAGATCATCCTGAATCACTAATCATTGGCAACAAGGATATAGGTTTGAAAATAAAGAGAAGATTGGTAAACAACCTAAATCAAGAGAATATTTCTATATTTTCTAATAATGACCCTAAGAACCTTTTATAATAAATAGAATAAAAGTTTTGGATAGGTCCTATTAATGAGGAGTTGGACCAAATAGAGAAGAATGAGACTTGGGAACTAGTTCCTAGGCCTAAAGACAAAAGTGTCATTGACACAAAATGGGTGTTTAGAAATAAGTTGAATGGAGATGTAGAATTTACTATGAATAAGGATATATTGGTATGAAAGGTATATTCACCATTTTAAGGGGTAGAGTTTGAGTAGACCTTTTCACTAGTGACAAGATTGGAGGCCATCAGATTGTTTCTAGCATATACAGGATTCAAAAGGTTTAAGGTGCATCAAATGGATGTCAAATATACCTTTTTTAATGGAAACTTGGAATAATAGGTATACATAGAGAAACCTAAATGTTTTTCACTATAAGGTAACAAGGACTATGTTTGTAGATTTAAAAATGATCTTTATGATCTAAAGCAATCTCCTAGATCTTGGTATGCCAGATTGGATAGGTATATATTATACCAAGGATTGAAAAGAGGAGTTAAAAATAGTAATTTGTACATAACTACAAAAGATAACCTTAAATTTATAATAGTTGTCTATGTGGATGATATCATATTTGGTGAAAATAGTGAGAATATGACTAAGGCCTCTTTAGATGTGATGAAAAAGGAGTCTGAGATGTCCATGCTAGGAGAACTATCATTATTTCTTGGGTTATAAATCACTCAATCTAAAAAAGGTATATTCATTTCACAAGCTAAATACATAAGAGGCATGTTGAATAAGTTTGAGATGGAATATTTCAAGGTAGTTAGTACACCTATTATCATAGGGTGTAAGTTTAGAAAGGAGGACGAGTCTCCAAAGGTCAATCAGACATCATATAGGTCAATGATTAGAAGTTTGTTATACACCATTACCCCTAGACTTGACATCATGTAAGCAGTAGGCCTTATGGGAAGATTTAAAGTAGACCTAAAGTAAAATCATTTGCATGAAGTCAAAAGGATACTTAGGTATCTTAGGGCAACTATGGAGCTTGGCTTATGGTATCTAAAGAGTAAGGAGTTTGATTTCATAGCCTATACAGATGCAAACTAGGTAAGAAGTCTAGATGATAGGAATAATACTAGTGGAGGAGCTTTCTTCTTAGGTGGGTGCCTAGTTTCATGGAAAGTCAAGAAGTAACCATAAGTGGAATTATTCACTTGTGAGGCTAAGTACATTGTAGTAGATTCATGTTGTACTTAGGTCCTATGGATTATATAGACTTTAAAATACTATGAGGTGGATTATGATAGTCCTAGCCCTATCTATTATGATAATACAAGTGTTATAGGCATCTCAAAGAACCATGTCATGCACTCAAAGACTAAGCACATTCATATCAAGTATAATTTCCTAAGAGAGAAAGTAAGTGAATAAAGTGTCAAACCTAAATATGTTTCTACATAAGATCATATTCTAGACATTTTGACCAAGCCACTTCCAAAGGCAACATTTGAACACCTAAGACAAGAATTGGGTGTAGTTTTCACCCCTAAAATTCAATAAGGAAGTCAAGTGCTTAGGGGAGATAATCAGGTGGTTCATTAGCTCCAAGATTAAGTGAGTATTGATAAGAAGGTATGCATGGAGATAGGGGGAGCATATTTGTATGGTGTTTCATAAACTCATAATCATGTGTGTTGAGTGTTTGAGTTTCAATAAGTGTGATCCAAGAAGTTACAAAAATATCTTTGTCATTTATGTCAAAGGGGAGGAAGTTCAAAATGAAGGAGAAATTATCTATGTATAGAAGGTTCTGAGAGTGGTTACCATCAATGACAAAGGGGGAGATTATTAAGCATTGTCATTAATGTCAAAGGTGCATCTAGTGAAGGATGATGTCAAATGTGACTAAGCCTAGTCTAGTAGTATGTGATGTGACAAGATGCATAGGAGAGTGTTGTCTTGAGATAATGATGTCATGAGAGAAAGATAAAGAGATAATTTAAAGGCAATTAATAGATAATTTCAAGGCAACTAATGTCTTATGTTTGCAAGAAGGTACAAGTTATTGTTGACAAAGTGCATAGGAAGCCTAGTCATGATCTTAATCATGACATGAATAGGTATGTGCATGAAAGTGGATGAACAAAAGCATATGAAGGATATATGGAACTATTTTAGAATATATGAAATGTTTTTAATAATTCATGGGGGTGAGCCTACAAGGGTAGAACCTTCAGTCTAGGTTTGCACCTAGCCCTCTCTTAAACCCTACCTAGCCTAATGAGGTATGAATATTAGATTTCAAGGATAGTTTACATATGTGAGCATGGATAGACTTAATATAAGTTTTTTTAGGAATTTTCACAAATTCTGAGTTAATGGTTTAAATTAAATTTCATGAAAACACTATTTTAGGCCTTCTTGAGTTTATAGAACGAGGCCTAAAGACCCAAAAGGAAATTTTAGACATTCATTAGCACATTTAAACTCTACATGGGAACCTAAGATATTAAGGATATATGTAGAATGGTCCTATCTAAGATATATAGGCATTGGTTTTAGATTTAAGGGCCATTCCTTTATGAACAATTGTTAACACCAAAAATTGTGTTAAACCTCCCTTAAACCATAATAAGGACCCAATGTGAAAGATATAGTTCAAATAAGATAATAATGGAATAAAATACATATAAAATCTATTTTATCATGTATTTAACTCTCACAAGTACCTATAGGTGGTGGTGGTTACTTAGGTGAGAGAGAAAATGCACATTTACAAGCTTATTTGTCAAGAAATTATTGTAGCTCTCAAACATTATATTGGTCAAAAAGAGAAAATGGATGGAATAAGAATTTAGAGACTCATAATATATGAATATTATGGTTTTTGGATAGGTTATACCCTTTAATTGTGATAAATTAGTCATCCAAGTTAGTCAGTCGTAGATAGACCTAATTGTGTGAATAATGATAAACCCAAACAGAGATGAGAAGATGGATTTGAGGGTCTGAGCATGTTAGATTGATAAAACAAAGTACATTATGAGTTTATTTATGAATTTTAGTTCATTTTAATTCTTGGAATAATTTTTTTATTTCAATTAATATGGTGAAAAAGTTACTCATAATTTGACATGTTTGGCTCAAATAAGACTATGTGATACTACCTAAAGAAATTGGTCTGTAAAGCCAATATTTTAAATTAGACCATATGTTATTTCTATATAATAATGGTATTATCATATAATAAAACAATTTACATGAATTATGATTCATTTAAAGTATCAACATAGGTTTTAGAGGTCTAAGTCACCATGATTGGTCTTTGAGGTAAATTGGTAGTTCTGTGTGAGTGAGTTACAAAGATGTTCTTGATTCTTTATCTCATGAGTGAAAGTGTTACAAGTATTTGGTGATGACCCTAAGGTCATGGAGAACCTATCTACATGTTTAATTTTTCATAATTCATTATCTTAATACTTTTTGAGGTTCATTTTTTCAAGACAAACTTTTGAGGTACACAGGCCTGATAGGGCAGTTGGTCTTAATAGAGTTTTCATGGTATGAAAATAATACATAGGTCTAATAAAGTATAGAGGTGGTTATTAGAGGTATTTTAATAAGTGATTGAATGGTTTTAATTTGTTATATAATTCCATCTAGGCCTAAGAGATTCAATATTTGACACTAAGAAGATAGACCTAATGCAATTAGGTCTTCATTAGGCCTAAAAGAGAAATGAGGCCTAATTGAGTTATTACAGATCAAAAGGGGTCCAAATTTCATTTTAATATTATTCATAATATTTTATAATACCTATTATATATATATTACCTAATATTTTGAAGGTGTGTGGTCGAGCAAGTGGTGTTTGATCATGAGACCTATATATATACAAGGTAGATTAGGCCTATTTGAATACATGGAATAGAAGAAAATAAAATATTAATTGGAAAAGAAGAAGGAGGTCTTGAATTGAAACCATAATAGTATAAAAAAATTATAGTAATAAAAATTTATGAGGTGGCTAAGTTGGTGCTAAGTCACTTTAGGAATTGGTGTTTCCTTATAAGTAGGTACTTTCTAAAGCCTAATCAAGTGGGTACTTGACTATATTGGGGTTAGTACTCCAACTTGAGTTGGTGCTCAACATAACTTAATCTATTGTTTTATAGGACTGTAATCCATTTACAAATATCGTAGTGGGTTTTCTTCCCCTTGAGGTTTTCCTACTCATATGTGTATTTTCTTGTGTTATGCTTATGTGAATGACTCTTTATTAATTGTTCTATCTTTGTATTGATTTGATGATTCAAGGAATGTTAAATTACATGTGAAAGAAAGTTTTAAATGTTGATTCAACTAGATCTCAGTTAATTTTATTCAAATAGACTCATGATCATTACTTTAAACCTCAAATTGTAAATAGTGCTCTTCTCATGTTACATACTTGGACGAGGGTTGGAATCACTCCATCAAAACACTTGGAAGATCTCAAAACACCTACATCTACCTACAACTTCATGAAGACCTGTACTAAGAAAGACTAGCATGCATACATGGAATCTAAAACTATTTGAGTGTTTATGGACCTTTTTGTGACTTTGAAAAATGTAAATAGGGTATGTTAATATCTGAAATACCACACAAGAACCAATAGCATATATCTTTGATGTCATTTAGGAATTAAAACCATGAGATCAAAAATGTAATTTATGACCATGAGAGATTTTTACTTGACCAATGCATATTTGTGTTATATGGTGATGGAAAATGATGTAGGAGGGTTGTGTGGACCTTTGAGGAACGTATAAAATATTTACCTTACCTCCATGAATTTAAATCTACAACTATACTACCCAAAATTGAGATAGTGTGGTTTTAAACCTCAAAAAAGCACTTTATCTCTTTAGTGATTGTTCATAAATATAAAGAGATAAATCAAATCACCAATGCCATAAATATAAATTGTATATGGGTCCCAAACTTTGGTCAAGAGCTTAGCCTCCAAATCAACCTATACGGCCTATACTATTCATATGAAGATAGACCTTGTGAGTGTGCAAAGAGATTGATAGGGGAGAGGATGTAAATTTTGTCTTCTTGAGACCTATTCAATCTTACTAAAGGTTAAAATGGATTTTGGGAGATGGAGAGACACTTTGAAGTCATTTTTATCTAAAAGTGGACTCTTAAAGTTGGTACAAGTGCTTTAAACTACTTGTTTAGAGTTGAAACTGAAGTAATTGACCATGAATTGTCATGCAAACTGGTAATATGACTTTATCTTGATAATGTCCACGTTATAAAACTTCTTGAAATGTTTTTCCTTCGAAAAAATCTATATAAATCCTTAATTTGGACTCAAAAGTGTCTTAAATGACTTTAGAGTACATGAAAAGCATGATGGAAGACCAATGCATGGTTGGATGACTTAAATAGCCTTAGAAAGGCATAATTGACTTTTAATGACATCTTCAATATTGTCTTTAATTCTATATACAAGAAAATTTCCTTGAAAATGCTTGATTTGATCATAATTGAAACCTATGTTTCTCCAAAAACCTTAAAAAAATGCTAAAATACCTTAATTTTATCAAACAAGACTAATAATCTTTGAACCAAGTGACCAAGTGAAAGGACTTGACCTAAAAAACTATGTACACTCTTGACACAACATGATATACCCCTAAGACCCACAAGACTAACTCTAAAGGCATTAGAATGCTTGGTAAGGACACCACCTTAAACAATTCTAATAAGACCTTACAAAGACCACTTGAAGACTATCAAAGTATGACAAAACTTATTAACAAGGCTTTAAAAATCATGACAAGCAAAGTTTTGAATTATAGAGGTGATAGTTTGACCTATGAGATCAAACTTGTCAATATTTTGGCAACTTAGTTGGGAAGCATGCATGTTATGCTTATGACCCAGTAACTTTGCATCTCTTTTTGGGCTCATAGAGTATCTCTTACATTCTAAAATACATATTATCAGACCTTGATCTTGGTTGTAAGACTCTTAAATAAGATAAGATGATTGATTTACCTCTAACACAAGGACAAAAACAAACAATAATATAAAAAAGACAACACACACACCACATGTGTGTTACAAATCACTTAGGGAATACAACAAACATAAATAAAGTAAGTATAAAATAACTTGCCAATATTGATCCTCCTAGCTCAAATGGGAATTTTTTAGATCATCTTCTTCATGTAATGAGTAAGGGTTTGAAACATGCTGCCTCTTAAACATAGTGATTGATAAGTAGTGCTTCTTGTTTACCAACTCTCTTATCATGTTTTCAAGTGATTAATCAACATCAAACCAATACCAATAACTACATATTCATCTTGTACTTGAAGACCCACTTCATGTTGCTTGTCAACTACAACCTCAACAAATGATACTCCATCTAGGCATTGTCCTTGGGTCTCTATGGCATCTTGAGGGACCTCATTCTTCTTATCAATTACTGTAAGTTCAGAAATCTCTTAAAGAAGCTTTGAATATTCAACCCAAGCTACATCATTGTCTTTAATGGGTGTTTCTTGATCAAAATCTTCATAAACATGTTTTGTAATAGGCAATTTACCTTTGCAAAGGTCCTCAATCTCTTAAAGGGATTTAAGGTATTAATTTCAACTATCTTTTAACACCTTACCTTGGAAAATTTAAATAATACCAACTTAAATGGATCTTCATCCTTCTCCTCAAGATCTATGTGGCTATCAAGAGTATCAACCCTCTCTATGCAATCATTATGTGATTCGGAGTCAACCTATTCAAGGTGAATATCCTGCTCATGATGCCCAATAGGGTTAGAAACCAAAGTGTCCTCATGAAAGCTTACCTCATACACAACTATAATTTCATCCAAGACCACTATGTCATCATCAGTTGTCTCAAGATGTACCTCATGCTTCATCCTATTAGTCTCCTCATGTTTCTTTTCAAGATATCCACTACTAGTGAACACTTCAAGCATTCCCATAAAGTCATGGTATAGTTATTTCCATGAGTTATCTTCATCTTTCTTATCAAGTCTCAAGCTATGAGGATTAGAATTATCTTCTTCTTCTTGCATGAAGAATATAATTTCATTGATCCAAGAGTGAGTTAACTCATCATGCTTTTCAAATTCCAAGTCTGATTTGATTTCTTTTCCCTTATGAAGAGAACTGTCAATGATGAACTCTTCATCATATTCACTCACAACATCTTCATTAGAGGCCTCTATCTTGTTTGGCAAACTCTCATTTCTAGATATATGTTCATCTTCTTCACTCAAAATAACATGTTCTCTTAGAAAAAATGAGTGTTTTGGATAGAAAGAGCACTTATTATATAGGCTAAGACTTGAAAGAGTGTCCTTCCAACTTGAAATTTTGAGTTTAGGCTTATTGAAGGATTCTTGGAGAGGCTCTTGGGAAAAGAGGAGAGAATTGTGTTTTTCTTTCTTCCACTCAATAATAAAATTATCAACCTCCAATGTGTTTTGAGACTCATAGGTAGCTAATACTTTAAGAATAGATGAAAGATTTAGGAAGCTTGAGAAATCTCTTGGATTGACTTCTAATGCTCTTTCTTCCTCTTGGTCTTGAGCTTGTCCATGAAGATTTTCTTTCCAACTTGGGAATTTCTTTGGTATGGCCTAAATAACATCATATTTCATTTGATATAGGCATGGTTCATTCTTATTTTCCTATGAATCAACCATTATTTTCCAACTTGGAACCTTGGACTTAGGATCTTCCTCTAAAATATGTGTTGTAACTTGAGGGATGGATATAAGATTTGATAAGCTTACAAGTTATCTTCGAGACTCATCAATTTTTTAATTTTGAGTGAGCATGAGGGAATGATCTTGAGGATGAATGGGAAGAGATTAGTCCATAATATTTTGCATAGTGTAACTAGGAATCATATCCTAAGAAGGCCTCCAAGATGAATTGATTTTGGCTTCTTGAGGAATGGTAAGTGTAGCTTGAAGGAAACTTTGAACACAAGAAGATTGACCAAAGGTAGAAGATGATGGTTGAGGTTGTTTAGGTTAGATCTCATTATTTTCCCACCTAAATAATGTTTATATCCACCATTTGATTATGGTTCTCATTTCATGCAATTCATAAGTCATAATATACTAATTTTCCTCTCCAACTTTTGCCCAAATTTTATTCAACATTTATACTAATTTCCTCATCTTATTTATGAGATAAAAAGAATCACATCTAAATATTTATACCATTTTCTCATCACCCATTAAAGCTTTTGTATGTTTGGATTGAATTCCAATAATGATATGGTAGGGGAAACATAATCTTGGGTTGTAAATGGAGTAGGAGGAAGTGAGTATGATTTCTACAAGTCTTGGTAAGGTTATTGAGGTATACAATTGGAATCATATAAGGGAAAATTAAAAAAATCATAAGACTGGTATGGTTCAATATAATACTATTAAGATTGATTAGGATCATGATAAGGTTCATTATAAAGCTTAGAAGGAATCATAGCATGAAAATTCTCTTCATACCCACCCATTAAACTTCATCAAGATAGTGAATTGAAAACATAACTTCCTTGAACTAGTGTCTGGGCTACTAGAATTATATAATTGAGCTTAAATATTCCATTAATGTTTTGAATGCCTCTAAAGGTTGATACTAAAAATAACAACAACAAATCCTTCCATTGCTTTGGACATGTGTCCCATCAAGCATGCCAAAAACCATTATCTATCAAACTTGCACCTTTATGAAGGTTGTTTTAGGCCTCCATTATTTGGAGTAACATGGAGATAATCATAGGTTATGGATTGCCTAATCGGTGGATTGAATCTCTAGATTATAAGGGCTAGATCCCCTTGATGTATTAGTTATGCTCTCTACTCTTCACTGCTAGCTTTCAAGGAAAAAGGAAGGAGGGTAAACTGAAAGAAAACCTATTTAAATAAGGTAATACACCAAAATGTGTCCTTCACTTATCTAATATGCACTAAGAATGATAAATAATGACATGAACCTAATTTTATTACTCAATTAAATGTTATCTAAACATCAATATTTCACATAGAGGCTTAGCTTAATGTATGATCTAAGGTGGTTGATCAATAGGTCTCTCAAAGACACTAAGGAAGGATTACACATTCCATACATACTAGTCTATCCAATCACACTATAAAACTTTTAAGGGTGATTAACCACAAAAAATTAGGTAAAGAGGAGAGGACAAGTGTGATGAAGCATTCACTATCACTAAAATTCATCTACAAACCATGAACATGCACTAGTCACAAGCATTGAGGAGGCATAAATTCAATATTACTCATTTCATAGAGCCAAGTATGAGTGTTTTTATAAGTATTTCCTTTCTATAAATTAGGTTAAGGATCCTTACAAATTCCAAAAATAGGTTTACTTATAGATAAAATGAGAAAGGAGAGAGAGAAAGACAAGGTAACCCAAAACAAGGAAATGTGACATCCACTAGGTCTTTCTCCAACTCCAACATAGCACATGCTTATATTCTTCCTTTTTTTCTTGAAAAATGGTGTAGTAAATATATATATATATTTTTTGGAATATTGAATAAGTCTTAGGCATTAATTAGATGAGTTTGACTAGCTGAAGTACCTACATTCTTGCTTACACATCCCTATATTCTTGGTGAAGAAGTCACCTACTTGAAAATATACCTTAAATGCTTAGTCAATTATTCCATCAACTTCATCCACTTTTACATGATGTCTCCCATATCAATGATGCTATTAGAAGATCTTAAATTTCTTTGACTTTGTCTTCTTGGTTTGGCATAAGAGAGGGAAAGAGTCTTCTTAAGTTGTTGGAGACTATTCCAATATTTTAGTCCTTAAAAATAATTTTATGACTTCTTCCAACTCTCAAAATGGTGTATAATACAAAATTTAACCTTAACATTTCTTTTTGAAGGGTTTTACCTATTGATTTGGTGATTTGACCACTTGAACCTCTCTTTTACCAATATGGTGTAGGGGTAGAGAAAACATGGTTTTTCTTTAAAGAAGGTAATATTCCTCCATGAATGGATTATCAACATCATTTCAAACCTATAAAATGACAATTGGACCAATAAAATAGTTTAAAATATGTTATTCTACACCAAAACTTTACTTTTTAACCTATTCCTTATAGCCCTCCAAATAGGTAAACCTCTTTTTGCATAAGAATGTGTGAATTGTACTAGAAATCTAAACACAATTTTTAGGGCCAAATATCCCCTTACAACTCCATGCCATGTTTTAAGATATAACTATGAGTGGAAGTGTCCCTTTTTCTGCCATTTCTCTCAAATATGCCTAATTAGAACTCCTAGGCCTACAAAAAAAAATTGGACCAAATGGCCACCTACACATTTGACAACTCCCAAAAGTGTTTGATTCACTTTACCTCTCCTAAGACTATGCTCTGTGTCAAATTTTAAATTCTGAGGCCTTGTATAGGTGGTCAAACCAAGAAATGGCTATTGGCAAGCCAAGGTTTTTATACATGCTTGAAAGGTAGTTTGAGTATGTTTTTGTTACATCATTATTTCCTGCTAAGAAAACTTACTTGATTATCCATGGGTATTTATAGCTGGGGATTTTATTTGATTATTATTAACCAAGTTGTAAGTTGTATGCTATTATGGGACAATTATATGTTACTTTTATTTCATATTTTCATTGCCATGAGTTTAGTTATATTGTATATATTTTACATTATGATCATGTTGATTTATTTTTTCAACAAAATTTTATGGACTAACTACCTTCTTATCATGATTTTGACGTAGGAGATTGGCTTCCCTTAGAGCATGGTAGAGGGAGAGCATCATTGGAGAGGGTGACATATATGAAGGAATTGGGGGATGATAGAAGAATGACTAGGACCCTGTACACACCACATTAAACAATACATATTAAATGCATAGTTTGAATGGTTAACATTAGTACATTTTTATGATTGTTTGCATTTAGATAATTATTTATGTATACTAGTTGTGTGTTAGCACATTTTAATGCTTATGTGGAATTAACCTAGTGTGATTGTGTTGTGGTACTATGTGATTATGTCATGTTATTATATTCATGATCATTAATATTTTATGAGAACATTGGCGAGTTATTTGTATGATAATTCAGGAATGCCAATTACTATTGAAAATACATAGACGGTCTATGTAATGTGATTTACCATTTTTGGATTAAAATTTTATTATTGACTTTATATTTTCTAGTAAGTCATTGTGATTACTTATTGATAATCTATTAATAATTAATAAGAACATAAAAATAGGAAAAGTGGGAGAAAACATCATAAAAGGAATAAACTAAATAAAAACAAATAAATAAATACCAAAAGTCAATTAGAAAAATATATAATCGGAATAAAACAAAAGTTTTAAAAAAGGAGAGAAAGTCATTTAATAAAAAAAAAGAGTAAAGCTTTGGCATGAAAACATTAAAAAAATAAATAAATAATAGTAGCTTTAAAGAAAGCACCACATTCATGGAAAGAAAATCATAGAAAGGAAGGTAGGCATAATTTAGGAGGAGATAATAGAGCGTAAAAAATAGGAGAACAAAAGGAGTGGATCAGAGAAAAGGAGGGCACCATCTAATTTCATCTGTTCATCTGATAAGAAGGTTAGTGGTGTTTCTAAATTAGGAAAAACTCTGTGTATATATGTTTAAATGTAGCATATATTTATATAGAAACTTGTATATATGTTTAGCAACTTGTATATGTGTTTATATGCAACAATAGGAATATGTATATATTACACTAAGCAAAATAATACTCGATAAATGTTATAAACATATATTTATTGGTCAAAATGTATCTGATATAGTTGTTGTGTGTGTGTGTGCACGCACGCGCATATATAAATCTAATCACTATAAATAATATATTATGATCTAATTTAATTTATAGTGATCTGATTTAGTGGTGGAGTGATTTGTTTGGTATATTTATAAATATTAATCATATTCCAAATAAGTAACATTGAACTATCTATAACAATTACATATATACTGATCTATGTATCTACTTGATGGATATATATAATTTTGATATTTTCCAAACATATTACATATTGCAAATCATTAATATAATAGATTAGGAGTTATCATAATCTATATGTAATATTATTTATGAATCTATGAATAATCTTGATTAAAAATCATTATTTATAAGTAATATTAATATTAACTCAGAACTTAGAAGTAATAGTTATGAGTTAATAAAACATAGCTCATAATCTATATTGTATGGTAATATTGCATATAGATTTTTAACCTAGAAGAAATTCATAATTAATCAGATTATGAATGTTTTCTTTGCATTTAAAAGAAATGTAATATATAATCTGAGCTATGAGAATATATGATGATAATTAATAGTTATGTAATGGTATCATACTATTATCTTAATGTATCATGTATAGATTCATTATAGATTATGTGCTAAGAGTTTGGACACTAACATGTCATATTTCTAAGATAACTCATTAATTGCTATGTTATTACCATTACATATTGAGAATCTAAAAACTTATAATATACATCTTACCACTCATAATAAAATCATTAAATCTATGGTATCATTATACGTGAGGACTTATACATTCTGATCTTTATACTGTTTATAATGATTTGTATAACTCCAAGTCATTACATAGATCTACTAATTTAATAATAGATCGCATGACATTATTATGTAGACACATAGTACATAAATATACTAACCATTAACCATTATACATACATAAACACACACACACACACACACGCACACACACACACACACACACACACACACACACACACATGTATATATATGTATGTATGTATGTATGTATGTATGTATGTATGTATGTAAGTATGTATGTATAGTGGTTAATGGTTAGTATATTTATGTACTATGTGTGTTATTAATTATTATAATATTATAACATAGTCCACTAATACTTATTGAGAATTAATGGTTAGTATATTGTATATTGTTTCATTTGAAACTTGTGTATGATATGTACCATGAGTGTATTAATATGTGAAATTGCATATACATACTTATTAGTGCATGTGATGAGTGCCTATATTTATAATTTTATTATTGGTTCAAAAGTAAGTCATGGACTCCTAAAGAATAAAACGCTACTTATGCTTGCATCCTCCTAAAAATATAACAAATTTTTAAAATGTAAGATTTTGTGTACATAAGAAACATAACTCTCTTTAGCATGACTGGTTATATGTAATTGATTAGTTGTATATTTTAACAAGGTACTATTATGTTATTACTTATCATAGAATGTACTGTATTTGTAGGTACTTGAAAAAATTAGGAATATGCAATCTAAATAGATATCATACCTGGTGGGTATAAATTGTACTTATCATGCTTATTATTTATGTGATAAATGGTATAGTGTAGATTCATTCATACATTTTATGGACTAAATGTATGCATTTTGATTATTCTTATGTTCATCATGTTTTATACTTCCTAATAAGAAGTAATATGTATGAATCTATTAGTTATATTCATGTTAACCAAATCTTGTATTGTTGGTACTAAGTAGTGATATGGACTTCACTAGCTTATTAGTATCACCAATGCTAGATGAAAGTAATTCAATCAAGTGGTGTGTATGAATTTGACTAATCCTAGAGATCAATAACTATTGAAAAACTTTGGCCAAAGTAATGTTAGTTAGACATTGTCTTTTCATATATATGATTTACATGTTTTTGTGATATCATGTTAGAATAGATTTCTTTATGGTACACTACATGTTCTTAGAAATCATATAGCATATGGTTACTAGCTTGTCTCTCTAGACTTCTGTACTATCACTATCTACTCATCGATGAAGGGAGGGCCATTCACTGATGGGGGATCAATAGTCTATGTTAGTGTGGAAAATCACTTGGATGATGCTCTTTCTCCCTACAATAGTACTTCTTTAGAGATGACACTTTAGATTGCCATAGATACTGGAGTTTAAGAACTCTTTCTCCATAGAGCCTTGTATCTTGTATCTTGTATATTTTAATTATATTTATTACTATTGAAATATTATATTTGATGATATTTAATTATTTACTCATTGTACATTGATAGTAGTGGTTGTATGTTTGTATCAGCCATTATTGGACATCTGTAATTACTTTATTCATCTATGTTTTGTTTCATATGACACTAATGATCTATAATATGTAGATGTTACATGCTTATTTTATAGTTGGCATACTTATAATGTTTTATCTGGATCACTAATTAGATTCTCATGGTGAAGTCTAATTGAAGAATACATTGTATAAATTGTAAAAAAACCATGTATTTTCAAGTAGATCCCAATGGAAATGTTACATGTAATATCAAAGCTAGAATTCAAATTCTGAGACTGAATGAGTCCATTAATGTTTTCGTATCTTTATGTTTACCAATAAAAGATGGTGAAAACTAGAGTATCCAAAGAGGTTCCATCAAATGTCAATGATAATAACCCTCCATTTGATCTTGATTGATTTTCCACCTAAAAAGTTGCAAAGCTAGGTCAAATTCCCATAGCCATGAATGAATCCAAGGACCAAATTTCAGCCCTAGAATAGGAATTTCTTATTTGTGAATATTAATGACATTAGGATGAATCAGAAGAGCATCCCACTGAGTAGGAAAAACCTTAGGATGTGAGAGCATAGGTAGTTGTAGAGTTGGTTAGAGCTATGAAAAATTTGAATCCATCTATGTTTTATGGAACTATTTTGGGTGATAAATTTGAAGGATGGTTGACTGAGATGGAGAAGTATTTTGAGATTTGAAACTACTCTAAGGTCACTAGAGTATTTTGGAAATCATACCAATTGATTGGTGAAGTAGCTATATAGTGGGATAACAAGAAGTTGGAAATGAATATTAACTTGACCACCACTACATGGGAGCAGTTTGTGACATTGTTCAGGTCATGGTGGCTTGCATAGTTATATTTTAACCAAAAACTCATAGATTTATAAAATATAAAGTAGGGATACTTATCAAGAATGAGTATTAGGAAGAGTTCACTAAACCTTTGAAGTATATACCTCAGTACCAAACAAATGAGAGGTTTAGAATCAGGAAATTTATTATGAGATAGAAACCCCAGATCAATGGAGAGTTAGACATTTATGGACCATCCATTATCGACCAGGTCTTTGAGAAGGTAGTCAAGCAAGAATAGAAGTTAAAATCTCTTTCACAGGCTATGGATAAGTTTAAGAAAAAATTTGGAAGTTTTAAACCAACTTTCAAAAAGAATAACTGGAAGCATAGTACTAGAGACTCTAAGAGTCAGTTCAAAAACTAAAATTCTAGATTCAAAAATGGTTTAGGCAACAAGAAACTAGGTAATGGCTTCAAATGTGATTTTAAAATAAACTAGAAATTTGATATGAAAGGACCACTTGGAGGTTGATTCATTTGTGGAGGTGATAATTATGCTCATGAATGTACCCAAGATATGTTAAAGAACAAAGGTCCTACTCCTCAATAGTTCATTCATGTGATAGTTGATAATCAACAAGTTGAATTCCAAGCTTCACCCATAAAATTATTAGGTATTTTATTTGAACATCTAGTTTTTATTTTGATAGATACGGGTCTACATAATGTTTTATAGCTCCTAAAATGCTTAGTAAATTATCTAGAAGAGCTAGAGTAATGTAAAATGCATGGTTGGTATAATATGAGAATAATTCAAAAGTCATAGTTGACACGTGTTTAGTTGAAGCTAAGATTAGGTTACCCAAATTCAAAATAGTAGTGGTTCTTTATGTAGCACCACTAGCATCATATTATGTGATCATAGGAGTCAACTAGATTGCAAAACATAAGACCAAGGTTGATTGTTTTCTGAACAAGGTTGAGTGTCTAGACAATTTTGAAAATCAAACACAAATTTAGGGTGAGAAAAGAGAGTTAAGGCTTAGAAAAATTTCTACAAAACAACTCAAGAAGGCCCAAGGAAAATATGCCAACCATTTATTGTTAAGATAAATGAAATGGATGAATCTAAGGAATCATCCCTTGAATATTTTCTATTCCTTAAGAATTTTCATGATGTGTTTCTAGAGGAATTACTAGGATTACCTTTTAAACAAGAGTTTGATTTCTATATAGATATCATACTTATATCAGAACCACGGTCTAAGGCACCATACATGATGACAACCACTAAATTGATTGAATTTAAATCTCAACTTTAGGTAGTTTTGCCAAAGGGATTGATCAAGCCAAGTGTGTCACCATGGGGTGACCTAGTTGTCTTTGTCAAGAAGAAGGATGAAACTCTTTGACTTTGAATAGATTATAAATTTTGAACAAGGCAACTCTCAGAAAAAAGAATATGTTACCTTCTATAGATGATATTTTAGATCAAATGTGAGGATCAATGGTCTTTTCTAATATTTTTCTTAGAGAAGGATATCATTAGTTGAGGATAAGGAATGAGGATATTCTAAAGACAATATTTAGAACTTGATATGGGCACTATGAGTTCACATTGTTACCATTTGGGTTGATAAATTCTCTGACAACATTCATGAATCTCATGAACAATGTGTTTAGATATTATTTAGATCATTTTATTTTGGTCTTTCTTGATGACATTCTTATATTCTCTAATAATGAAGAGTATTATCTTCAACATATAGAAATGGTTTTTCAATGGTTTTGGAAGTACAAATTATATGATAAGAATCCTAATTATACATTTTTCTAAGGAAAAATGCAATATCTAGGACATATTATCTCTACAAATGGCATTTCAAAAGATCTAGCAAAGATAAGAGCTATTATGGAGTAGCCAACACCAAATAATGTCTACGAGATAAGAAGTTTCATGGGATTAGAAGGTTATTATAGGAAATTCATTATGATTTTTTCTAAAATAGCTAATCTAATTACCTCTCTACAATGTAAGAAACCAAATTTTTATCTGGTCAGATAAGTGTGAAGTAGCTTTTCAAAAATTGAAAAAGAGGTTTACTTTAGCACCAGTGATTTTTTGACCCCAATGATCAATTTTTAGTGATCATATATTGCATCTAGGGATGGACTTGAAGGAGTCCTTATGTAGGATGGTGCAATAGTAGCTTATGAATCAAGGAATTTGAAGCCTTATGAAGTGAACTATGCCCCTTATGACCTAGAACTTGTAGTAATTGTGCATATTATGAAAACTTAGAGGCATTACTTATTGGGAAAACTATTTGATCTCAATACTAACAACTTGGGACTCAAGTATATCTTCACTGAACCAAATATAAATGCTTGTCAAAGACACTAGTTAGAGTGCTTATATAATTATGATTTCGATATCAACTATATCAAAGGCAAGGAAAATAGAGTATCTAATGCCCTAAGTCATAGAAGGTACATACTAGTTATGGTTACTATTAGGAGTACTTTTAGGGATCATGTGATTGAATTCTTGTTAGGAGATGAATTCTACAATCAAGTTAGGAAAGCATTATCTAAGAATACTCAAAATCCTAAGTATAAAGAATTTATATTAGAGAGTGATGGTATTTTGTATTATAACGGAAGGATGCATGTGTTAGATTGAGAGAATATATGGATCATAGTGCTAAAGGAACTACACACTACCCCATATTTGGGACATTTAGGAGTAACCAAGCTTATGGTATAACTTAGACCACTTTATTTTTGAAAGGGAATCAAGAAATATATAGAAGACTTTGTGTCATGTTTTTTGCAATGTCAATGAGTGAAATTTGAACATGTGAGTCCAAATGGATTGTTATATCTGCATGATATACTATAATGGAAGTGACATGTGATCAGTATGGAATTTTTCCAAGGGTTACCATTATCATAAAATGGGCATGATATGATCTTGGTTGTAGTTAATAAGCTAATCAAGGTAGCTCATTTTATACCAGGTAATTTGATACATGATGCACCTACTCTTGAGAAGAGGTTTTTTAAGTAAGTGTATTGGTTGCATGGATTTCCATAGAAGATCATTTTAGATTGTGATTTGAAGATTAATTCTATATTTTGGGTAACTCTAAATTTAGTTTTAGGTATGCAATTAAACTTCAGCACTATATATCACCTAGAGACTGATGGTTAGACTGCATGAGTTAATCAAGGGTTAGAGAATATTCATATGTATTACATGGATCAACAATATAAGTGAAAATATTATATTATGTTGGTTGAGTTTGCTTACAGTGACTCATACCAATCATCTTTAAAGATGGCACCATTTGAATCACTATATGGAAGGAGGTGCAAGACACCAATCAATTGGGATAAGTTAGAAGACAGGTTAGTATTTGGACCTGAGATGCTTTCAAAAATAGAGGATCAAGTTAGAATAATCAGTTAGAGATTCATTGAGGCCAATTTTAGTTACAAAGGTAATGTTAATTTAAAGAGAATAGATAGACAATTTTTTATAGGTGATAAAGTTTTCATGCAGGTTAAGCTATAAAAGAGCATGAGTAAATTTAAGAAGTCAATGAAATTATCATCAAGATATGTGAAACCGTTTAAGGTGTTAAAATTGGTCAACCTTATAGTGTATAGGGTTACATTGCCACCATCCCTATCTCTATTACATAATGTCTTCCATATTTCTCATCTTAAAAAGTATATAGTTGATCCTTCACATGTGTTGGATTAGAATGCTTTGTAGGTTTTGGATCCCAAGGTGGTCATGGTAGAACTAATTAGAGTAATTGACACTCGTAAAATTCATTTATGTAATAGGGAGATGTCATAGTGTAAGGTTTTATAAGGTCAATAATCTTAGGATAGTTCTACTTAGGAGGACTCTAATGAGTTCTACAGGTGATTTTCACATTTATTTGTTTGATTTGATACTTTATATTATGTTATTTTCCCACTGAATAATGTTTTTAATTTAGAACTTATGTTTGAATAAGTGTCATTAGGACAATGACTATCTTTAGGGGTGAAGGATGTTACATCCTGATTTCCTACTAAACAAACTTACTTGATTATCCATGGATACTTATAGTTGGAAATTTGATTTGATTATTATTAACTAAGTTGTAAGTTGTATGTTGGTATAGGACAGTTGTATGTTTTTATGGTTTCATGATTTCATTTCAATGAGTTTAGCTACATTGTATATCCTTTACATTGTGATCATGTTAATTTAATGTTTTAGCAATATTTTATGATATATATATATATATATGGCTGCGTGTAGGGGGAAGGAGAGCGACAGGCTGGGAGATGGTTTCGACGGTCAGGGCCAGGCACAGGACAAGAGTCCTCAGGGGAAGGAGCCGTTTTTGGCCAGTGAATGCCCCAGACTTGCCAAAGTCAATGGATGCTTGCCGAGGAGTTTGGAAAGGCCTGTTTTAGTGATTCAGCCTAAAACTGTCAGAGAGGATGTGGAGTATATGGCTGCCCACACCCTGATTTGCAAATTTTTGGGTATTCGAATCTCTCAGGCTACGTTGGAAGCATGGATGTGCCATACCTGGTAGGTGGAGGGAGAGTTAGATGTCATGTTGGTTGGAAACAGTTATTTTCTGGTTAATTTCTCCTCTGTTGCTGACAGGAATCGTATCTTTGAAGGAGGGCCCTATTTCTTTGATCGGATTGGACTGTTTGTTAAACCCTGGCATCTTGGCTTTAATTCTACGAAAGATTTGCCAACCTGCGTGCCTGTGTGGGTCAGGCTCCTGAGACTCCCCTTGGAATTTTGGAGAGAAGACATTCTCTGGCAAATAGCGGCACTATTGGGATCACCAATGGTGATTTCGCACCAATCTCTGGACCGAAAGCTTATTTCTTTTGCTCGTATTTATGTAGAAATGGATTTGAATAACCCCCTTCCAGATATTATGGAAATCTATATGGGAGGCTCATCTTGGGTACAACAAATTGATTATGAAGCCATCCCATTTCGATGCAAAATCTGTCATGCCTATGGACACTTGCACCATCAATGCCCCCAGGCTGGGAGATTCTCTGGGATGGAGTCCAATGCAGGTAAAGAGGCAGGCCTTTCAGCCCAGAAAGGCTCTTTAAGCCACACCCCAAACAGTGCGCCAATCAGGAAATCTCAATCGAACCAGGTAATTTTGAATCATCACCAGCCTGCTCTTAATAACTAGGATAATGAGGGTTTCACCCAAGTCTGGCGTCAGGTGAGGGGACATGGACAAAAATGGAGGAACCAAGATCAAACTCAAGACTTGGGTTTTAACTGCTTTGAAATCCTAGACTGCATGGCCATTGAGGATGGCATTCCTTCAGAGGAATTGGGAGGACCTTCTGAGGGTGAAGATAAGACTTCTCACACTGTCGAGTCCCAGGACATGACGATCCAGCTGGACCAGGAGATTGAGATTGTACCGGAAGAGGGGGCTTTGATAGTCCTCCCAGCACAGCAGGACAAGGATATCAGGTGGGCAGATTTGGTTAAGGACACAAAAACCTCCAGGAAAGAGAAGGGGCTGATGTCAGCTCTAGGCTTAGTGCAGAGACCTTTCAAGAAAGTTTCCTTCACCAATCCCTCTAGAGCAAGATGCAAGAAAGATCATGAGAAAATTCAATGCACAGGTGACTTTCTAGTGGAATCAGGGGCAGTCAAGACCCTGGATGTACACTTCACCCAACCTTCGCAATGATTGTGTTGTCTTAGAATGTAAGGGGACTCCATAGTATCCCCAGACAAAGAGCTATGCATAAGCTGGTTATGGAGTATTCACCAGATATTCTGTGCATTCAAGAGACTAAGCTCTCTATGGATGCTATGTTCAGGTGTATGTCTAAGTTTTGGCGCTGGGGGTAATGCTAGTGTGTGGGAGCCTTAGGAAGTGTTGGAGGATTGGCAATTTGTTGGGATCTGGATAAGATCACCCCTCTCCATTGGATGGCCAGCCTCTCAGCACTCTTTATGATTGCGTCCTCCCCTGAGTCAGGTGAACTGATCCTAGTTACCAATGTGTATGCACCAAGAGATATTATGGGGTAGATCAAGCTTTGGGACCATTTATAGTATGTACAGAGTTGTGTGCCCTACCTGCCCTAGATAGTTGTTGGCAATTTTAATGTTGTTCTTAGTTTGGAAGAGAAAAGGGGTGGACTGGTGCGTCTAGATCCTTCGACCGAGCTGCTCAGACTCAATATTGACCGCTTGCGCCTAGCTGATGTGAAGCCCATGAATGGGATTTACACCTGGAATAATAGAAGGTCAGGTAAGGATGCTATCTCTAAGCATTTAGATAGATTTTCAGTCTCTTGTTTTTGGTTGTCTAGTGCTTTCTCTCTAGCCTCTGAAATCTTGGATTGGAATGGGTCTGACCATTGGCCAATCAAGCTCACCACTTGCTTTATTGTCCGGCCCAAGTGACCTCCCTTCAAATTCTAGCTTATGTGGCTTCGGGATCTTGATCTCCATAGCCTCATGACCCACTGGTGGAGGCAAGGGGGTCCAGAATATGGTACGGCCATGTTCACTTTTGCAAAGAAGCTTCAGTTTGTGAAGCGAAAGCTGCAGGATTGGAACAGAAACAACTTCAGAAATCTTCATGCAATGAAGAAAAGGGCACAGGAAAGCTTGGACAGTGTGACAAGACAAATTTGGGACCTTGGCTTGACAGAGGATCTTCATAAGGCTGAATTTGTGGCCCTGAGAGACCTTTCGGAATGGGAATTATGGGAAGAGATCTTTTAGAAGCAAAAGTCACGTATTGACTGGCTCCAAGAGGGGGATAAGAACATAGCTTTTTTCCACAAGTCAGTCCAGGCACGCCACAACAAGAATTATTTAACCTCTCTTGTGACTCCGGATGGCTCTCGTATCACCTCTTCTCTTGCTATATCGGAGGAAGCAGTATGTTTCTACTTGGAGCTCCTTTCTGGCGTTCCACCTACAGCTGATCTAGAGGAGAATGAGATTATGGGTTGCATCCCTTCTCTTATCATGTCGGAGATGAATGAAGCTTTGCTTAAACTGATTGAGAAAATGGAAGTGGAAAATGTGGTTTTTAGCATGCGCAGAGGAAAAGCGCCTGGACCAGATGGATTTTTGGCTGAGTTTTTTTAGGAGTTCTGGAGTACCATCAGTCAGGACCTCGTGAATGTTGTGCAGGAGTCCTTCCTTAATAAGGAAATGCTCAGAGTGCTCAATGCTACCTTCTTGGTCCTGATTCTGAAGGAGAAATAGGCTAATCATTTGGATCAGTTCAGGCCTATTGCACTCTGCAATACGATCTACAAAATTATCACCAAGCTCATTGTAGAAAGGCTCAAAGTCTGGCTTCTTATTATTATTTTTGAGGAATAGGGGGTTTTGTTATGGGAAGGCAAATTCTGGATGGTGTGGTGATTGCTTCGGAATCAATTCATTCTATGCACATTTCTCAAGAGAAGGCTATGTTCATTAAGCTGGATTTGGCCAAAGCCTATGATAGGGCGGATTGGGGTTTTTTGGGAAAAATCCTTATGGCATTTGGTTTTGGCCAGGACTGGATAAAATGGGTTCTTAGCTGTGTTACTACACCCTCATATTCGGTCCTCATCTATGGAGCGCCCTCCCGATTGTTTGGGGTGACTAGAGGACTCCGTCAGGGGGATCCGATCTCCCCATATCTGTTCATTATCCTTGTTGAAGGGCTGGGCCATCTCATCAAATTTTGTGCTTCACAACATATGATTTAGGGATGGCATTGGGGACAGGGGCTTCCTAACCTGACTCACCTCCAATTTGTAGATGACACCTTTTTAGCGAGGCAAGCCCAAATTCATGAAGCACAGGCATTCAGGAGCACTTTGGACTCTTATCTCGCTACCTCTGGTCAGAGTATAAATGAGCACAAGTCTTCCATTTTTTTCTTCAATACCCCAGAGGCTATTCAGAGAGATGAATTGTTGCTATTCTCAAATTTCAGACATAGTCTCTCCCGGTTATTTACTTGGGGATTCCCATTGTGGTTGGCAAGCAGCCCAGGCTCTTCTGGTAGAATGTGCTGGACAATTTGAAGCAGAGAGTTAATCATTGGACTCACCATTGGCTTACGACGGCTGGGAGGGTTACCCTTCTACAATCCATTATTTAGGCACTACCAACTTATCATAGTATGGTCTAGGCTGCTCCCATGTGCTTCCTTAAGGAATACGATGCTCTTTCTCGACAATTTTTGTGGAGTGGCAATTTAAGACAATCGAAATGGAGTCTTGTTAATTAGAGCATAGTTTGTCGTCTGAAGAAGGATGGTGGTCTTGGGCTAAGATCTGCCGTTCTCTCGAGTCAGGCCCTTACGGCAAAATTATATTGGCGTTGGTGTACCAGCCAATCCCATCTTTGGGCCCGCATCCTATCCTCAAAATATTGCCCAGGGGTTATCCCATCAGAGATTCCCAGAATGCCTACTGAGGGAAGAGGTTCTGTGGTATGGACCACCCTCAAACTTGGAGCACAGTTGGTGCAGCCTAGTTTTTTCTAGATTTTTAACAGGGGTTCTGAGGTGCTCTTTTGGGAAGACTCCTGGAATGGAGCTCCCCCCTCCTTGCATCTCATCCACATTTGCAAGTTCTGTGTGATGCTTTTCTTGCTGCTGGCTGGACCACAGTTGAGCATTACAAGGAGGCTTATAATTTGGGGTCTTTTATTGTGTATAAGTGGAATAATGAGATGGATTGGCCACTGGGAGGGACTGTGGAGAACCGTCTTGAGCTTTCTCAGATTCTTGCTTCCCATGGCTGTAGCTCTTTGCGAGAGAGCGATGACCTAGCTTGGGGAGGGGATCCCAGTGGACAGTATTCAGTTTCATCGGGTTATCAAGTGCTTTCTAAGATTCATCTTGGGGATGTGGACTTCTTATGGGGGAAAAATATATGGAATGCGGCTGCCTGGTTGAAATGCAATTTCTTCCTCTGGACTCTCACTTACAACAAATGCCTGACTTGGGAAAATCTCTGTAGAAGAGGCTATCAAGGGCCTTCTATGTGTTTGCTTTGCTATAGAAATCAAGAGAATGGGGTGCATCTATTTTTCTAGTGTCCCTTTGCTAGGAGCTTATGGCATCTTTGGTGGGAGGTTTGGCACTGCCCCTGTTGGCATGCTTCCTCTCTAGCTGACTTTTGGCAGTGCCTGGGTCGTCCCCTGACAAAATGACTATTCTGTAGACTTTGTGGGCCATTGGTCCTACTTTTATTTTGTAGAATATCTGGATCAAACACAATAGAAGGACGTTCCAAGCCTCTCTATCCAGTGTCAGGGAAGTCTGGGCCAAAGTTCGCAATGCCATTTTGGAGACCACTCAGGCAAAGTGTGACTAGGCGGCGGCTCAGGACCCAGCTGTGGCCTCTATTCTCTAGTGCTTGCCCCCTGTGTCACCAGCAGCCACGTCTACTCCTTCTACCACGTGGGCCACCTTTGGGAATAGACCGTGGGCTCCTCCTATTTGCCGCTTGGGCCGTTGGACACCTCCCTCTCACAGATGCATTAAAATCAATGTTGATGGGTCCTCTAAGGGCAACCCAGGCACTGCTGGAATCGGCGGGTTAGGCAGAGACAGCAGTGGTTTTGTTTGTTTTCTGTTCTCCATTTATAAAGGACACCACACCAACAACTTGATGGAGGCCTTGGCAATTCTGGAAGCAACTCAGATTTGTTGTACTCAAGGTTTTTTTAGTGTTACTTGTGAATCCAATTCTCAAGTTATTATAAACTTGGTGAATAATGGCAATTTAGACAATGTTGACTGGAAGCTCGTTGCTGTGATTAAACAGATTTGTCAAATCAGTGTTTCCTTTGTTTCTATTTCTTTTAAGCACATTCCTCGTGAATGGAATGGTGTGGCTGATGGCTTAGCTAAATGGGCCTCAGAAAAAGGGCCGAACTAGTGTATTCTGGAGCGGGCTACGCTTCCT